>NW_004624730.1:10746940-10760285 GCF_000247695.1 Heterocephalus glaber
GGGCGGGGGGGGGCAGCAGCCCCAGATCCATGCAGCTGAGGTCCTCACCAGTCCACTTGCTCGTTTCTCTGCCCATTTTTTACTTTGAGATGGGATCTTGCTAAGTTGCTAAGTTTCCCAGGCTGGCCTTTAACTTGTAATATTCCTGCCTCAGCCTCCCAGAGTGCTGGGATTACAGGTATGCGGCACTATACCTGGAAAGAAAGTTCTGTTTAATGAAAAAGCAGAAACTAAAAAAGAATCTGCATTTTCACCATAAATAGAAAACTACTTATATACAGAATGAATAGGAGGTACAAGGAAAAAATAAAAATGGTAATGTTATCAGGGTACTGCTATTAAATTCCAGCACTTAATGCCAAATTGAACCTAGGGCCCTTCTCTATCTGTTATGAAGGAAGATTGGAAGCCATTAGAAAGGTGTTAAAGGCCCACCAGTTCCAAACTGAGGCTTTCTCCTTTGAAATATTACAGGGCTGAAAGATATTTGCAATGACAACAGTTCTTTTGGGTGCCTTCTTCAGTGTCATTTGATGCTCTGCTTATGTGTCACCTTCCAACCCCTTATGGTACAGCTCCACCACTCTGATTTAGCCTAATCCTTTTTCCTCCAGTTGGTAAACTAATTACTGGAGAGGAATTAGTGCCTCCTGCAGTGATAAACATATGGATGATGATGTGCTCTTTCCACCACACCAGGCTGGCTCTTCCTAAAAAAAAGCTAAAATTCTTCTAGATGCCTTGAAAATGCAGCAAAACCAGGAGGTGACATGTGGTTCTATTCTTGGCCATTCATGGAAACTCCTCTCTCACTCACTTAGAAAAATGATCTCATTTACCTAAAAGTTAAAATAGATGTTTGAGGGACAACATGAAATATATAAAGGTCCTCTGAGGGGAAAAATGTCCACCAAGGAACCATCTAAAGTGCTTTGTCTTGTTTCTCAAGCCGGAAAATGAATTTAAGAATAGAAGTCAAGGAAGCAAGGTTCCAAATAGAAGAGTGGTGGTGGGTAATTATAACATGATGGGCAATTGTGGTTTTCCAGGAAGTGCCCAAATTACAGGGCAAATGTCATTTCTGTGTTCGTTCTGTCTGAGAGAAGTAGTGCAGCCATCTCATGCCCAGTCACACCTAGGCATGAGGAGAAGGCAGCTTCGTTTCAGTCTCCCCCTGCCAAGCCACCTGCTATGAGGGGTGGCAATTGCTGACCCACTGTTCACCAGTCTCCTCTTTGCCTTCTCTCTGACTCCAGAGAGGTGCAATGGTGATTGTGTCAACACTGATGAGGTCATGGAGACCGGGCAGCTGTGGAAAGCTGGTCCTCACTCCCCTCCCTCTGCACAAAGGCAACCTTTCATTCCCTTGGAAAAACCCATCATGGGCTCCTCATGAAGCAATGGTCGTTCTCAGGACTCCTGTTTACTTAGCTCTTGCCTGAAGGCCAGGGTTGCCTGACACAAATGCTACCTTTTTAAAGCCTCACTGGCCTTAAATTGGCAAAATGGAGAAGAGTTTGTGTGAAGGGTTCCTACAGGGAAGGCTCATGGAATTTTCCTGTCTCCATTTTGACTGCAAACGGAGCAACTGTTTTACACACAGTTGTTTTGATGTGGGGACATTTTGACTCAGCCCAAAACCCCAACCAGTAAACTTTAGGTCTAAAAAATAGAGCAAGTACACAGACATCCTTATCCTATTCCTGTGATTCACGCCTGGGTAAGGTGAACGTGAGCGCTACAGATCTGTAGATTTTAAAAACATAGTTTTGGAGCTGGTGGTAGACCACTTGCTAGCATGCATAAGTCCCTGAGTTCAATCTCCAGCATCATATATAAATAAATAATAAATAAAATTTAAAATAGAATTTGTCATTTTGACACACCTATCAAAATGTCAAAAAGGTGGCATCTGAGGAGCCACATCAGAACATCTAGGCTTCTTTTGCCCTCTCATGTGATACCTTCTTTCTTATATTGCTTTCTCTTGTTCCAGCTCCAGGAAGATCTCCTTAGCTATAGGCATCACTTCCTCTGAATCTTCAGCAGTTTAGCTGCTCAGTGTGTGCTTGACTGATATAATAAAATAAGCTTATGTACAGTTAGGGATTTGTCCCATCTTCTCACAGAAAAGAAGTGGAGAAAGATCTCCAGACCAATGATTTCTTCAAAATCTTTGATTCTAAGGTATGATAGTTATTTCTGAAAACCCATTTAACATTGCAACCCAGTATAGTTAAACATACACACACACACACACACTCACTCACACACACACACAAAACACAGAAGTTTAATGAGATGAAACTTGCATTCACTATGTGCAATGCACTTTGGCGTGTTCCCTCCAGTCCTGTTTGGGTCACTGCTGCTTCACATTTACAACGTCTTGAAAGTTGCGCATTCGTTGGTCTGATGGACAGAAAATGCCTAGTGACCTGCAATAGGGAAACACTACTTTTGACACATGTGGGGCCTATTTCTGCCAGTTTTCATCAGGGCACCAGTTGTCACTGCTCCTCCACCTGAGGACATAAGAAGGAGTTGTGATGCTGGCTCCCACTCCTCTCTAAGTCCCCCAACCTGCACATGTATCTGGCACTCCATTCACTTCATGGTTTTTGTGAGTAGACAATACCATTTGTACCTTTGGAACAGCCAGGATCCAACATGGCACTCAGGCCTGGTCCACCAGGCAGTCTGCAACTGGGAAAACAAAAGCCACACTGCGGATCTCCACAAAAAGGAATTAGTACAGGGATCTGCTAACATAGCTGTTGCAGGGATGACATGAAACAAGCAACACAAGGTAATTCAGAGGTAATGTCAACTGGTGACAAAGTTGTTAAGTAGTGGTATGCTAGCAGCCACTGAGTGCCTCACCCCACATCTATAGATTTGCCTGGTTAAAGAGACAATGAGCATAAGTGGATTTAGGCAGTTTATCACTCACTGGACAGTAGGCAGAGACATGAGTTTCATGTTAATATAGTTTTTTTTGTCCCCCAAGCCCCAGGGAGGGGATGCAGACACGGACTTATATGGAGACTAAACACACACTAGATCTGAAATACTGTGAGCCCATGAAATCCCAAGTCTTATAACTGGGCTGCTAGCAAACCTTCTGCATTAGTCTGTTAAGGCTTCTGTAACAAATACCACAGACTGGGTGGTTTCAACAACAAAATTTATTTTCTAATAGCTCTGGAGGCTAGAATTCAGACATCAAGAAATTAGCAAGGTTATTTCTCCTGAGGCCGCTTTTCTTGGCTTGTAGGTGGTCTCATTCTCCCTGTCTTTACTTGTTCTTCCCTAATGTGTGTCTGTGTCCTAATATCTTCTTATCTGGACACCAGCCTGACTGGACTTAAGCCTACCTGTATGACTTCATTTCACCTCATTTGCCTCTTCAAAAATCCTGTGCTATTCACCTACATTATCATTAGTGACTACATCAATGTTCCATAATATGAATGCATTGCATTCATTGGTTTTCATTGTGAGATATTTAGAAAATTTTCAGTTTTTATTATAATAAACAGAACTATGATAAAAAAAAGATCTTATTCCAAATGTAGTTACAGGAAGAGGTCCTGGGCTTGGGACTCCAACCAATAAATTCTGGGGGATGCAATTCAGCCATAACACCTGCCCAGGGTTTGTTCCAGGGAGAGACATTATCTTTACTATCCTGGTCACAAAACCTTTCCTAAGCCCCAGAGGGAGACACTATCTTTAGCTTTCCAAGGCTGTTTGCTATGCAAACCTCTCTGAAAAGAAAGTCCTGGACAAAAGCTGTCACAAGATGTGTACACAGGCATGGAGATTTGTCTCCTAACAGACAGTAAGTGTAGGGGGCAGGTACAACCTTGAGGATGAGGGATTCGAGAAACTGGTTTCATCAGAACCAGTGTGAAGCTGGTTTTAGGACTCTGCTAAGATAGTGGGGGCTGTACAGATGAAAGGCCACTTCTAAGCAGCAAGCAAAGAGGAAAGAACAAGTCCTGTTTCCATGTAGCACTTCTCATCTGTGGAACTCAAAAGAGACCAAGTTAGCTGAGGGAAGATGTAGTTTGTAGAGTGCTACACCCAGCATTAAAACAGTAGAGTTGAAAGATGGGGTTGAGAGGTGTGACAACCATCTACCTCTTTGGCTGCTGAGTACTGACATACTCTTCTAGAAATATTTAAATTTCCATTTGGCACTTTCATATGGCAATCACAATTTTATGCTTCCATATAACAAGATGCAATGATATTTCATGATGACAAAGATACCCTCAACTTTCAAATCAAAAATGAGGATACAAAACATTCCTGCCACTAATGTATCCATCTCTGGGTAACAGTCACAGTGTCTACCTCTGTGTGATATTATTTCTTTAATTTAGTAAAGTCCCACATGTTTATTTCATAACTTAAACTGAAACCAGTTTCACAGGTAGCTACCAACAACAAGCCTTACATACAACAACATGAGAAGAGAAGAAGAATAGAGGAACACACACACACACACACACACACACACACACACGCTTACAAGCACAGCTGCTATGGTCTTCATTTCCACAGCTGGTCATGAGGCTATAGTTAATATATATTTCTTCTTTTTTCTTTGACCCAGTCAATGCTCTCAGGTGGCTGATGCTCTTGACCTGGTGAGCTGACTCAAACCTTTGCACTTAGATGATCCTATTTCTAAGTAGCTCTGACTTTGTTGTTATAATTTCCCATGATTTCACTACTGGACGTGGGCACTCTAAGAGAAAACCCTGCAACATCTTCTAGGTTCCAGACATGGTTCTCCTTACCACCATTGTGTAGCAATAACCTGATTTCCCCTTGGTTATTATGATTAATCATTCCAATCTGTAGAGAAATCCTGTTTTTCTGCTTGTTGGCTCAGTGCCACAAGGACCCCTAAATGATCAGATGGCAGTCACATCTTCCATTTTCGTAGAATCAGTGTCTGTGTTTCCTGATAGAGCACTCCTCCTTTGAGCACTAAGACCTCCAAACCAGCGGAGCTCTAAGTTAGTATGGGAAGCAAAATTTCTAAGTAGGCTATTATCTCTAATAGTGAGAGGTGGCTCTCCTACTCCCAGACCCATGTGATTCCCAGACCCATGTGTCTTAGCTATGAGGAAAACAGCACCATGCATTCGCTTTTGAGTCAAAGCCTGTGTTGTAACTCTGTCATTTAGGATGTTGTCTGTCATTGGGAGCTATAACTGGGTCTTCAGTGCATTTCTCCATTGGTCCATTCAGCCTGCTGCTTCTATGTGATGGGGCCACAGTGAATTCTATTCTTTTGCTCTGAAATGAGTTCTTGCCATACATGAATCATCAAGTGGGTGGGATAGAAAGGCTGGAGGGAAGGGTGGGAGTCAGGAGATTGAACCCAACTTCTACCAAGAAAAAGTCTATACCATTTGGCCCCACCTTAAAGGCCTTCTCCTCCCCGGACAGGTCCTCCTGTCCATCCCTGGCCACTCCCTGTACTAACCAGGTTCCCCGTCCCTGTGAACACCTCTACTCTTGGGACCACTGTCTCGTAGGCCCATTATCTCAGCCCCAGCCACCACCTGCAGCCCCTTGCCAGGCCTGTCCAGGGCCATCTTCTTCAGGCCTGCACAACTAAGGCCCTGTTCTTTCCAGCCAGTGGGCCTCTCTCTGTCAAGTCTCTGTGGCTCTGCTCTGTCCTGTCCTCCAGGACTCAGTTTCTGGAAGGCTGAGGGCTGCCATTTGCATCTGGGATGCCCCTTGGAAGCCCTGCCATCTGGTTACCTCAAGAAGGCCATTTGTTCTAGGGCAGAGACAGAGTTGGCAGCGTGCCAACTGTGAGTGTGGGTGACACATCTGGCTCTGTCCTACTGGAGATAAGGCCGATCTGCTTGGCTGAGAGTTTGTCTTCAGGGAGGGCACCCTGGTGGGACTGATGGAAGAGGTGAGTCTAGAGGGCAAGAGCAGCATCTGACCCCCAGTAGGGGGTGCAGTGCTGGGTTACAGCCTCAACAGATGGCATCAGCTCAGCTCTCATGGACTTCTAGTGTGAGGTCCAGGTTGCTGGATCCAGAGTCTGCAGTGAAAACCAAGACTTGTTTACGTTTTGAAGTCAAGGAGGGGCAGGCAGGGCAGAACACCACCTGAGGCTGTACTCATGGGGTATGGGCAAGAGGGAAGATGCCCTCCCCTGGCCCTCTCATGGGGACATAATACCGGGGACTGTGCAAAGGACCTCAAACACCAGCGACTCTACTGAGGATACACTTCCCTTCTGAGGACACTGACCCAAGGGAAAAGATTTAGGCAAGTCCACTGACAAAAAAATAGATCTCATGGGAGGAAAGGGAGTGTGAAAGAAAGATGTGGAAATGACTCACTCCTGAAATAGATAGCAAGGACTATAAACTCTCACTGTTCAGTGCAGTGAAGTGATAAGGAGTGACAAAAAAGATGAGCCCAGTCCAAGGATATGGATATGGAGATAGCTTGAGTGTGTGTGTGTGTGTGTAGACAAAATTTAAGAAGGCCAACATGTTTTTTCACTTGTAAAAGTGCTCCCAGGAGTGAGTCATTTGTCTAGTCTAAGGGTTTAGATGGAGAATGTGTTGTTAGCTCCTGGTCCTGGTTTCAGAGGAACAGATTACTTCATCTGGAAGCAACCAGCCTCAATTGCCTTCTTTCCATGACAAAGCCTCCCTATCACCTTTTCCTTCCTGCTGGAACCCCCATCTTTCTGAGACAAATACCCACAGTTTGTCTTTGAACATGGCTGGGTGCTGGCTCCAGAGGCTGCAAAAGAGTAAGGAGATAGAGGGCCTGCCTTCAGGGAGTTCACAGGGAGAACTTCCACCTTAAGCTCTGCTTTCCAGCCCAGCTCACCCGTAATTAGCGCCTCAGTTTCTCCCTATATAAAGCGATGGGGTTGGCTAGACCAGCATTCCTCACTATCTACATATAGCAGTCAGTCTTACATGATGCTCTGGGACAAGGTACTTTGGTGAATGAGTCTGCAGGCTATGGAGGCCTGCAGGAGCATCCTGAGAAGCTCCACTGTTCCCATGTGCCCAGCCCCAAGCCCTGGCTACTCACCCTACCTGGAGCACTCAGCCCTCTCTTGCTGGGTGCTTTCTGGTAAAAACTGGCTGTGGATTTCTAAAGGCCTTCCTGGTCAGTGATGCCTAGGGTGGGGTAAGGAAAATGCCACCCTGGGGATGTGAGGGACACAGCACCCTCTCTGGCCCCATACCTGTGACCACTTCCCTGCCTGTGCTGAGCTTCTCCACCTATAGTGATCACACTTTACAGCCTGGTGGTTGAGTGTGAGGCCCATCTGGGCTCCCACCCTCAGCCTGGTGGCCACAGTGGCAAGTAAGCAGGACTTCTGCTGTTAGGGCACCTCGTCTGGGCCTTCCTCACCCCCTTGCTCATTTTCCTCAAGGTCCCCCACTGAGATATGGTTCAGGGGGTCCCA
The DNA here is from genome assembly GCF_000247695.1 of Heterocephalus glaber. Next base: position 10,754,418 of record NW_004624730.1, read on the forward strand.
CAGTGAGGGTCACAGCAAGCTCCAAGGGGGTAACTTCTTGCCTGGATCTTAGAAATGAATGAGGAACAGGACAGTTAAAGCAGACATTTCATCTTTGGGATCTTCGCTCCTTACAGTTACCTCCTTGAAGGAAGAGGTGACAAGTTGGTGTGTTGGCACATGTGTGTGCCTGCTGTGGCCCTTGCTGTTTGAGATGCCAAGGCAGAAGGATCAGGATCACTTAAGCCCATGGACTTGGACTGGACAAAAAAAAGTGACAAGTAAGCCATCCTCAGAGAAGGAGAGGAAGTCCCCAGTGACGGGCTGGAGGCAGGGCTGAGCACTGGTGTGGAGACGGTGACCTCAGCCCTCCACAGGCACAGTGCCAGCTTTGGAGCCCAGAGTAGTGTGGCCACGGGACGCAGCAGGGGCCTGGCTAGAGTGCAGACTGAGTCAGTGTGGGCTGTAAGGCAAGAGGAGTCACGCCTGTGGGTGACGGGTGATGGGTGACGAGCACTGTGAGGAAGGCCGTCACTGCTGCGTCTGGAAGGTGAGTCAGGGCTCCACAGAATACAAGTCTCTACACTTCTGGGAATGGCTTCCTATGATTTACTGTTTTCTCCCCTGAGTGACTTGAAAGAAATGACAGCTTTGCCATTGACATTTCTACCGCACAATGAGCTAGTGAGCACTGGAGCCCAAAAGGCACTGCGGCACCTTCCAAACTAAACCCACATGGGATTGCAGAGCTAATCCCTCCCTCCCACTCTCCCTTCCATTGCGTCCATATTCATCTCTCAGATATTTACCGAACAGTCACTACGTGACAGGCACTGTGGCCTGGGGTCACCTGATCAACAAGACATGCATGGTCCTTGCTGTCACACACCACATAGTCTAGGGCAGAAGGGCACTGTGCAATGATAGTTTCCTGCAACTTGCTATGGACTGCGAATCAACAGTCCAGCAGGCTCTGCGGGCATCTCACAGAGGTCCCATGGGAGCCGGAGGGCCAGGGAGGGGTGACCTGGAGGAAAGCACACACAACAGGATGGACAGGGTGGAATGTTCACAAGAGTGGAGTGGCCCATCCAGCGGAAGCAGAGGGAGCTGAGAGCTCCACAACTTTTAGAAACAGCACAATCTAGTGGCTTGAGAGAGGGGAGGGAGGCAGAGAGACAGGGCCTGGAGGCTGTACCCAGGCTTCGGGGATTTACCTTAAGACCAGGTGTTAGGCAGGGAAGTACAGGCCTGGGTCCTGGGCTCCAGCAGGGAAGTGGAGAGATCCTGCTTGTAGAGCATTTGGGCTCTCATCTCCCAACCACCAGCCATACCCGAGACAGGGCAGAGTCAGCATCATGATGTTCTGTCTAGGGGCTGGCTCCAGGTGTGGCCTCCCCAGGCCTACTGGGGGTGACAGAGAGGAAGTGCTTTAGTCTCTCTTTCTGTAAAATGAGTAGAACAGGCATTGCCTAAGTATATTGGGAGTTTATAAGGATGGGCAATAGTGGTGCCTAGAAGAGATCCTTGGGCTCTTTTAATGGACAGCACTGGCCCAGACACACACTACTGACTTCACCAACCCAGGGAACCCTTGGGTCCTAGAAACATAGTAGTGGCTCCATCATGAGGTCACACCATACCCAAGGAAACAGGAAAAGTCCAAGGAAAGTATCAAATAGTCCACAGATACTGCACTTAGATATAGTAGAAAGAGCCTAGGCTTTCAAGACAGAAAAACTTGAACTTGTATTTTGGATCTGTCACTAGCTGCAAGGCCTTGGGGAAATCACTTAATCTTTCTGAGCCTCATTTCCTCATCTGTGACAAGAAGACATTTGCAACAAGCTATCTTTATTCTGTTGTTTGAAGGATTAGAGATGGTATTGGTGATTAGAGATGGTTTTAGCACGGGGGAAGCAAGAGTAGCACCTTGGTATGTGGAGGAGGCAGGAAAACATTCAAACCATCAGAGAGAAGTAGCCTTTCATATGGGCTCTGAACAAGAAGCCCCATTTGCCATCAGTGCTCTGTAACAGTCCTTCAGCAGCCAGCTGTCACTGTTTGAAGCACTTGCTTGTATCTAACCTGCACGTCTTTCTGCCTGCTGCTAGAGCCCAGCTCCCTTGTTCTGCCCAAAGTGGAGTAGGGCAGCATCTGTGAACCATGGTAAAAGGGCCAGGAACCCCGCCACTTACAGGCCTCTCCCACCCGCTTCTGCAGAAGAGCTCCCAGGAGACACAGGACATTGATCCTCCTGCAGCAGCAGGAAAGCTGTTGGCCTTACGGCATGTTGGCAGTGTAGGCACTGACATTACCTGTTCCATCACTGACTGGGGTCCACACACTGAGACATCACCTCCAACTGTAAACTTTCCCAGGATGAGGGAAGGGGCATCCTGAGGCAAGCAAGGAGCTAGAATGAGGACTTGGGGTTTCAATCACATGTGGACACACACACACACAAACACACACACACACACACACACGGGAATGTAGATGCACATAATTATGTAGTACAGGCAAAGAGATTACATGTAAGGAGAGTTCAAACTCTGAGACCCCCAGACACTTGGTACATGGTAAACTTACTTAGCTTTTCCGTAACTTAGGTCTTTTGTTCATAAGCAAGGAATGATAAAACCAGGGGAATGTTGTAAGGATTACATATTAGGTACTTAGAACATGGCCTTGCCCATACATTGATTAAAAGATACTGTGAATACTTAAATTTTAAAACATGTATTACAGTAAAAGACACATTGTCACCGATACCTCTCAAAATATTCCCCCCCACTTCAAACACACTCATCTCATCATTCTTTTCTTTCTCTCTTTCTTTCCTTCTCTCTTTCTCTCTCCCTTCCTTCCTTCCTTCCTTCCTTCCTTCCTTCCTTCCTTCCTTCCTTTCTTTTTTGGAGACAGGGTCTCTCTGTATAGTCCTAGAACTTTCAGTGATCCTTTTGTCTCAGCCTCCTGAGTACTGGAATTACAGGTGTGCACCACCAAACCCTAATTCTTGCTACTTTCTAAAGCAGTTCGGAAGTCCTCTTTTGTCATTATGAAGTGTGATTTAAAAAGTACAGTGAATGCTGCTGTCATCCAACAGAAAGGCAGGCTTGTAAAAATGTTATAGTGTGTCCTGAATCACCTTACTCACCTGATCTGGTAGGATCCAGCACTATGCTACTTCTGGCTCTTCCCTAAAGTCAAAATGATCACAAAAGGTAAATGTTTTGAACTGATTCAAGACACAGATGAAACAGAACTTCCAGAACTGTTTCAGAAAGTGGCAAGAATGATGGGATAAGTGTGTCCAAAATTGGGGGAGGGTGCACGTCAAGGGGCATTAATGGCAATGTGTCTTGTACTATAGTACATTTAAAACAAAAGTTAAACATGCACCATATTTTTTTGATTACCCCTTGAGCTACAATTGTGATTACAGCTGGAGACCCTCACAGGTCAGAGATATGCAGACACACACACACACACACACACACACTAATACACCCAGATTCAGCACAGTCAGCTTCACAAGCACACACATGCTGGGCCACAGCTAGAACATAGAGTGCTGATCCAGCCCACTGGAGGGCTCAAACAGTGCAGCTATGGTCCTGTTAGGCCTGGTCCATTTCAGCCAGACTGAAGCAAAGAAAGCAAAATTGCTCTGGAAATTCTAATGAGTAGAATTTATAATGGCATGTGGAAGGAGGCTTGGGACAGAGGGAGTGGACTGGGTTTGAGAGTTCAAAGCCTCTTTTTAAAGCAGTGGGTCATTTTTAAGCTATCTAATGGCTGGGCCTGCAGTACGGGCCCCCTCCACCTCCTGTATCTCCAATGTGGTGCATTGTCTCCAGCACTTTGGTGTCACAAGGGTTTAGAGATGATCAAAGGGAGGTGGTTGGTGGTTGTGGTCTACATCTGAATTAATGCACTGCTCACCATGCTCAGAGGCCAGAGTCAAAAGACGGAATTCAGTGGAGCAGGAAGTGAGAGGCAGCTGACCAGGAGGAAGGGAAGCACCCCAGGTGTTCCAAGATAGCCTTGTGATGGACATGCTAATTACTCTGACTTGATCACATCACATCACATTGTAAACACGTATCAAAATATCACAGAGTATCCCATCAATATGCACAATTACATATCAATCTAAACAAAGAAGATACTGCTATGAGATGGGGATAGGAACCATAAAGGTGGCTGGAGGATGCAGGACCATCCAGATGGCTGACTCCTGAGTTATAAAAACCGCAGAAATCTGAGCACGCATGGCCAGCCCACTCTAAAGCATTATCCCCACCTGCCAAGTGGGCTGGTGGGCAGGTACAGGGGGGGAGTCCTTTGCACTTGGAAAAGGCTTTGTGAAAAAGAGTGAGGAGCAGAAGGAAGGCGGTGTTTTCCTTGTGGTCATCCTGAAAGCAGAGAGTGTTGTATCTCTGCAAGGTCCTCTAGAATTTTCTCTGCAATTTGTCGAGAGATTTTGTAAGCCCCACATTGATTACTTTGAAAGGAATCTAGGAATGGCCCTGGGACAATTGGTTCCTATCAGGTTTCTTTGCAGGATAAAACCTCCTCCATCTCTGATTAAGACACCCTAACTCTGGATGTCAGAGGGGATTAGAGGAGGGGATGAGATGTGCTTGAAGAAAAGGTGGCCATCTGTGTGCTGCAGGTGCAAGGCGGTTAAGGCCAGAAGGTGGCAGATGGTAGGGTTCTGTGAAGACAAATTAGGGAAAACAGAAGATGACAGACAGGCAGGTGTTGGGTCATTGTGAAAGGGATTTGCCCAGGTGAAACAAAGATTTGTTTTTTATTTAAGTTTGGGCTGAGCAAAAGGATTTCATCACTATTTATTAATTTCCTTTCAACTTTGCCCGTAAATGCAGAAGGAATCTCTTTATGGCAGACTAGTTTTGGAAATAACTTGAAAAAAAAAAAGAAGAAGAGAGAGGAGAGGCAAGACAGACTTACTATCCCTTATCTGCAATTCTAAAAGCTAAAACAGATCTGAGAATGGTTCTTAAAAACTCATTTGGCAGCATAACGTAACCTGACCTGAACTGACCTAAAGCTCTTTATCACTGCTCTTGCTGTTAGGATTGAGGATGGAATCCTGAGGCTCTCTATCACTGCGCTACATCCCTTTTTGTTTAATTTTTTAAGACAGGGTCTTGCTAAGTTGCTCAGGCAGGACTCAAACTTGAGATCTTTCTGCCTCAGCCTCTCTCAGTGCTGGGATTGCAGGTGAGTGCCAGAGTCCTCAGCTGCTCTTCGTCATCTTCATTTCATGTGGTGTGAACCTTTGATGCAGAAATTTGGATTCACATGACTACTAAGTACTGCCCAGACCCCACTGGAGTTCTACATCATACAGGTAATATGTTCTGTATTGCCTTCAAAAAGCCAAGAAGTTCTGAATTCTGAAACTGTCTGCCCCTGTGGTTTGTGGACAGATCTCACATCCTCTAGGGACAGCTGACAATGAATGCCAGGTGGGCAGGCTGGTGAGGTGTGAGAACGTGAGAGCCTCTGAGGGAAGGTGGAAGCTTTCCTCTACCTACGTGGGGAGTAGGGGAGCCAGGTATACACATTCAGTCTGGTCCCATCTGACTCAGGAAATTAACAAAGAAGTAGAAAAGCCCTTCCGAAAGCCGTCCTCCTGAGTGAAATGATAATTCACTCTGTTGCTGTGCTAATAAATAACACATTTTATTTTTTTTGCATTAAATTCTTTTATTGGTACATTGTAGGTATACAACACAATTACATTTCTCACTGGGAACTGTACCTTTATATAAAGCATCTTGGTTCTTATTTTTTCCCCATTCCTAGCCCTCCCTTCACCCCCTCCACCCTTCCCTATTTACAAAGACTTTATTT
>NW_004624730.1:10781299-10852586 GCF_000247695.1 Heterocephalus glaber
AATATTTTAAATTTGAATATTAAAGATTAGTCTTCAGCAAGCTAATGCTCTAAAAGATTTGTTGCATTGATTGAATAAAATATTGGCAAATTCATAAGAATAAATGGAGAGCAAGTAAGGAAAAAATAAAAAAAAGAATAACCAGCGATTGCATACAGCAGAGGCACCAGGGTCTGACCATTTCTGCCCACTGCAGGATTCCTCTCATGAATGATCCATATTCTAGAGCTCCATCTTGAGCTGACTGGATCTCCTTGGTGCTGCTCTACCATTCTGAGACACTTTCTACTCCCTCTTCTTTTTTTCTCCCTCTCCTTTTTTTTTTTGGTACCAGGGATCGAACTCAGGTCCTTGCGCCTGCACAACAGGTGACGAAACCACTGAGCTAAATCCCCGGCCCTCGGTCTCCTTTTATAGGAGGCACAACTGCATTACAGTCTGCAGGCTCTTCCTCCTTTCTCTTGCTTTTTCTTCCCCTTCATCCTTCACAGCTATTTTCCTTCATGAATCTCATGTACTTCAACTCCATCTTGGCATCTGCTTCCTGGAGGGTTTGAATTGACACAACTCATGAAAATGTCTGTGTTAGAAAAGCCATGCGTGGCTTTTAGCTACTGACAGAGAGGGGAAGGAAAAGTGATTGAAGAGTAGGGTGGACCAATAGCAGCCTACCCGGAGCCACTCATACATAAGAGTGTTATTTGAGTAGGAAGTGAAATGGGAGAGAAGTGTAGACCCCTTGGTTACTGCACTTCCTATAGTTTGTAAAGAGCATAGGGAGCCTGGGACCCAGGCTCAGTGCTTATCTTCTTCTTGTGGCCATTTCTCACCCCTGGGGCTTGCCACCTGCAGGATATTCTAACAGGTGGAGCATGGCAGAGACAACATCAGCAGTAAGGCCCTCTTTTATTTGGCCAGCTTTCCTAGACTAAATTCTCATTTGCTGTTAATCGCCTGGGCAAATATCTCTTCAATGTCTGTCTTCATCTTTAGAACACAATTCCTGTGAGTATGGGGACCTTGTCTTCTGAGTTGATTCCTCAGAATCAAACCAAAAATTGTGTCTGAAACATTCTCGGTACTCATTCATATTGGCTGAAGAATAAATGAGTCAGTGAGAGCAAGGTGGACCACATTCTTATTCTTCTGGCAGCTATAAAGGCAAACCAAGAAACAAAGGGTGTCTCAACAATTTAGTATTCCAGCCAAAATTCTAGACCCTGTCCCAGAGATGTCATTCTTGGTGCCAGACGGTTTTAGTTTCTCTCCATGGGAAATCTGTTTCCAAACCCCTTGCATCCAGACTTCCTCAGGAGGCTATAGTCAGCTCCATCTGTGTTGGGCAAGATATTTAGGGTGCCTGAGATTACTCCTAAGTCCAGGAAACCCTGTAAGGTGACATTCCAAAGTGTACTCCTCCCCTGCCTTCTTTCATTTAAATAATTACAGATCCCTTCCGCTCAAGATTTGGGAAGAATTTCCCCAAGGGGCAAAGTCCTTTGGAAGGTGGCTCAAGCCCAGCTTTAATGATATGCACTCATAACTTAAAAGCCACTCTCTGTCAATTATCTCAGGCACTAAGCAAGCCAGCAAGTCATTATTTGTCAATACTGGGAAGAAAAACAATAGACAAACTGGAGAGTCATGTTCAGTTCAAGGCTTGTGGAGAACAGAGGCTCTGTCTACTCTTCACCAAGGACCAACAGAAAGAGTGGGCTGAAAAGGCAGGAGGCCAACCTTGGGCTGGTTGTTACTGAGCAAGGCTTTTTAAAAATACAAGGTTAGCTGGCCCTTGCAGAATGTGTTAGGTTCACTCACAAAGAGGGCTGGGCTCTGGATGAAACCTTCTGTTCTATTCCTCATTGGTTACCTCAGGACACTGAGACAATTTAGAGGCAAGTTGCCAATCAGGAATGAGTCTTTTCACAAAAGAGTCTCTTTCTTGATTTCTGAGTTTCACTTACTTGCTTATTCTATCTTCCACAAAACATTATAGAGGAGAAAATTTCTCCAGTATCAAAGTGGTAAAGAGTATACTTATTCAATCACTGATTCATTCAACAAACACTATGACATATATACCACGTGTTGGGAATTATTCTAAAAATCAAGGATGTGACAGTGAATAAAACTGGCATGGTCCCTGCTCTCTTGTAGCTTATATTTTAATGGAAAGGAAGGACAATATGATAAATAAGCAGCAAATAAATTGAAAAGATAGGAATAAGTTCTAGAAAAGCAATAAAACAGAATAATGTTATGAGGAAGACGGGTTCTCTTTGGGTAGAGACATGGTGTGAAGGTAGGAAAGAAACTCACCAAAGAGATGTCATTTGAGCTAATACCTGAATAATCCCAATTAGCCAGCCACACAAAGATCTAGGGGTAAAATTTTCAAGACGGCTAGGAACAGAAGCCAGGGCTGGAAGACAGAAATGAGTAAGTGTGTTGGAAGAGTCAAAGGAAGGTCCAGGTGACTGAAGTACAGCAAACAGGGGGAAAAGGACAAGGACAAAGAAAAGGGGTCAGATACGTGGTGAAAATAACCAAGCCAACATGTTAACACATGTATGATGGGCTCCGTTCCAGCTCAATCTCTAGGCACCTAACACTAGTCCCTGTTTCTAGTGGGATTACTGATTGAGGATAGGCTGAGAGGCTGGAGTTGACTTTAGTCACTGTCATAGTCATATACCTTCATCTATGCAAGTCTATCTAGACATTTTTCTTCCTGCTGAGCTTCTGGCTGGTCTCGTCCTTGCTTCATTTTCATACTGGCCAAGTGAACGTAAGCAGCTTTACAAACTCAGCAATCCAAACCAACTAACAGAACTCCCATCTAAACCATTCTTGTTATGTGACAGGGAAGTAGTTAGTCCTACCCTTTCCAGTAATGCTTTTGGATTCCATATTAAAAGCAGTATTAGGTTACAGGGCAAGTCAGATCCAAAGAGCTAACATTAAATCTCACTGGTAAAAACAGGGCTTTGCAGAGTTTTGCAGCCCCATTATTATTCCTAATGATTATTTCTACTTTCTGTTCACTTTTAAATTCAAATTTGAGATTCACAGTTCCCACCCAGTTGAAGAATCTCAGAGTCAAAATCCTTATCACAAGGTCATCCACCTTTGACTGCTTTCTTTCCACTAATGGGGTGTTACCTTCCTTCTGAAGAAATTGGCTCCTTTGTAGGACATTAATCCAAATTATTTTGGAAGAGTTACAGTCTTAGAGTCTTCTCATCCCCAGAATGACATCATTAGTTCCTAAGCTACCCGCCCAGTGAAGTTTCCAGATCTGTAGAAGCTCTCAGGTACACTTGTGTCACTTTGCATTCTTTTGGTAAGAAATGCCTGAAAGTCCAAATCAGATGGATTTGAGCCCAAAAGAGGATTGATTGGCTCATGCAATTGAAAAGCCTAACTAATGCTACAGGGCTGTCTTGGTCCCTGACTTTGGTTCAGCCCTCTTTTGTGTTGGATTCATTCTATCCTTCCACACGTGGGGCTCCAGACTAGCATGAGAGTTGAAATGTGAGGCACTAATTGACTCTTCTGGATCATATTCCTGCCGGTAGACCAGGGATATGAGATCAACTGCATTGGGAACAGATGTCCTGAGCATGGAGGAGAGTTGCTCCCCCAGAGGGCAGTGGATACAGCCCCTTGGTTAAAAAGTAAATGAATTTTGGTGGCAAAACAACAGCACTCTAACTCAGCTACAGTTCTGATAATACGGTACATTCCACTTTACCAGTTTGGGGTACAATTTAAGTCACATTTCTCAATGTAATATTCCAATTAAAGTACCCAGGCCCCCAAACTCAATTCATCTTTTCTTTCTTCCTTGTGTCTGTCCAGCTGAAATAAAGCAAGAAGTGTCCAGAGAGTTAACTTTTGTTTACTTGTATTTTGTCTTTGGTAGAAGTGCTGCATGGTGTTTGGGGTGAAGCAGAACTCAGGCATATTCTGAAACTCTTACAGAGGTAATATCTCTGAGGTTCACAGGGACTTTCGGTGCTGCTAATAATGCTGGTCTCTTTGCAGAAGGGCATCATACCACTAGTCCCAGGCTAAAACCTGTGAAAAGCTGTGACCAGCTGCGACTGAGCCTCTTGTTCAGGTTGCTGCCTCTGGTTGTGATGGAGGCAGATTTTCTGCACCTCCCATTTTCCAGCCTAAGGTTGAGCCTATGGCTCAACCAATGAGATCTCCAGCAAAGTTTAGCCTGGGCTCCCTGCATATGCATAAAAAAAGTCTTTAACATGTGAGGACTTTTTGCCCATGGAGCAGTATTACTATTCTTTGTTGTTGTGGTTTGAAACAGGGTCTCGGTATATAGTCTAGGCTAGTCTTGAACTTGCTATGTAGCCCAAGCTGGTCTTGAACTTGCAGCAATCCCCTGCCTTAGCCTTCCGAGAGTGCTGGGATTAGAGGCATGTGCCACCATTCCTGGCCAAAATATTACTCTTCTTACACTCTGTCTAATGTTTCACTTAATGTTCTAAATTTATCAAGTGATTAAGATTCTGTTAACTTGAAATGCTCCATATTTCTCTATGTATTCATATAATATTTACACAATTGTTAATCAAAACTTATTGACCTAAATTGACTTATTGACCCATTGACTGAAAATTATTTAATTTTCTAGACCTTTATGATATTCTAAAATTACTAATGTGTTAGATTTCCTTAAGTACTTGTAAATACTTTAAGAAGGAAAACACCTAAAATTTCATAATAATTATAAAGTTGATTGTTAAACTTGTATTAAAATCACTTATGAAAATGCTAGTACCTGAATTTATCTATTTTGTCTGTTCTTATCTTTAGTCTTACTTTTATTCTAATATCTCACAAGTTCTCTTTTAGAATTTCAGGCTAAAAAAAGAAGAAACCAATCATGTACAGTGGCCAAGACTGTGGAATGTGAGCTATGAAGTGTGTGTGTGTGTGTGTGTGTCCATGAGCACACAGGCACACGTGCGTGTTACTGAGGATCAAACCTAGAGCCTTACACATGCTAGGCAAATGCTCTACTACTGAGCTACATCGCCCACCCTGAGCTGTGCATTCCTAAGCAAGACCGGGAACTGTACCTCAAATCCAAGCCACCCAGGCTGAGACTTTTGATCATTTAGTTTCAATTTTAATTCCCTGGAATTGGTGTAGATTTTTATTTTCTGAAGGGAAGTGTCTTTTTCCAGGAATGATGGACCCTAAAGTTGTACACACTGGTTCACCCGACCTTCTGCCACTGTGGCCATTTGAACCCCTATAGATAGGTCTTTATGTTCAGCTTGGTCATCTGAGGGTTTCGCCACTAAGGCCTCTTTGTAGTGGTCTCTGTGAGTGACCACCAAATCCGACAACTTTCAGGCCCTTTTCTGCTAGGTCACTGTATGTGGTCTTGGTCCTTATCAGCTGGCCCTGCTTTTGGTACATTGACTACGTTTTCCAGCTTTACATGGGTTAGTCATAGTTCGTATGTTTAAAAAATTCATGCTTGGAATACCTACCCTTTCTTCGTAAACAACTATTTAATAGAAGAACAAAATAACCCCACATGTGTATGCGCATACATACATGTGTGTGAACATGTACATGTGTGTATTTAAGTACAAACACACACATTCTCTCTTTGTATCTCTCTTCCATACCTGTTAAATCACTAAAAACGGGACCCAGGCCTGAGGATGTGGCTCAGTGGTGCACCACTTGCCTAATGCTGTGGCTGGATCTGGAATGTCTCCCAAGGCCATGGGCTGGAGGCTTAGTTACCAACTGATGGGCTTTCGGAAGGTGATTGGGTCATGAAAGGCTCTAACACCATCTGCGGGTTCATCCAATGGGTTAATGGCTTTATTGGGAGGTGATAGAAACTTATGAGGCAGGGCCTTATGAGATGAAGCAGAACACGGGGTAGGGTAGGGACGTGGCTTTGAAGACTGTTTCTTGTCCCCAGTCCCTTCCTCCTTGGCTCTCCTGTGCTCTCTCTCTTAGTTCCTGGCTGCCAAGAGGTAAGACATCTCCTTCTCCTGTGCTGTTTCTATCTCACCACAGGTCTAAAAGCAATGGAGCCAGCCAACTATGTACTGAACCCTGTGAAGCCATCAGGCAAAATAAATGTTTCCTCTTGAAGTTGTTTTCTTCAGGTATTTTGTTACAGTTATGAAAAGCTGGCTAACATACCTAGCATATGTCAGACCCTGTGCTTAATCCCAAGTACTGAAAAAAAAATCCGTATTATTTTCACTCTTTTATTTCAATTATTTTATTTATATGCTCTATATTAACCTTTTCTTTAACACCTGGTTATTGTACCTGGCCTTTCACAAACCCAGACTATTTCAATCAGCTATGTTTGTCATTCCCATTGGATGCTCAGAATGTCACTGCTCACTCCAAGGAAGCCCTTCAAGCCAGTTCCTTGTTCCGTACTCACTGCCTCAAACATCCCAGAGAACATCGTTGCTTTCTAGCCACAGATAGAAGACGTTTCAAGTCCTTACTGATGTTTTCTTATTGTTAGGGACCAAAGTCTAGACACTAGAGATGCACAGGGAATTAAAAGAGATCAAAAGTGTAGCTGTTATTTGATTTTTGGAAAAAGACATAATTTTTTAAAAAAGGAATGTGTTTGCACTGGTTTTTCCATTTTGACATGTCATGTTACCTTCTTTTCAGTTTGCTTTATCCTGTCATAGTCTGTGGTCTCATCAGCCTTGGTGCCTTCTCCTTCCTTGGCAAGCTTTGGCCTCTCTGAGTCACTTCCCAACTATTGCCCTGTGACACAGCCTCTGCCTGGACCCAGATGTACTCTCCTGTCCTTACACAGTATACCTCCAGCACTTTCCGCTTTGGCCAGTTAACTTGCTATGGAAACCAGGCTATCAGTTTCATCTCAACCAGCCTACATTGATGGCAATTTGGTTTGGGGAGGCTCGATACTCTTCTAAATTCTGCTCCATGAGAAACCTGCTTTATAGAAGTGACATCTTTTATTTTATTACTAGAAAAATGCTATGTTTGTTATAGGTAATTTGGAAAAGTCACTAAATTACATGACAGAAATAAAAATCAGTTATACTCTAGCTTTCTCTCTGTAGACTCCCTAAAACAAAGGATGTTTCTAGGTGTCATGGCATACACTTGGGAGCTTAGCACTCTGGGAGTCTGATGCAGGAGGATGACAAGTTGAGCCCAGCCTGGCAACTTTAGGGACTTAGTAAGACTCTGTCTTAAAATAAAAAGGGCTAGAGATACAGCTCAGCAAGGAGGCCTTTTTAGCAAATTCATCTTCAAACCTGGTGAGTTATTTCACAGTATGAGCAGAGTTTACATCTGGGGCATGGAAGTGAAACGAGAAAAGAGAAATCTTTTTATTGTCTACACTTGTGTATTGTTGGGATTTTTTTAAAAAATCAAGCATTAAATTCCTTCATAGCAATAAATATGATTTTAAACTTTGAATAATAAAAAAAACCCATGGCAAATACTGTTTTGTGCTTCCTTTTAATCTTCTTTGTTCCCCTTTAAGGCTTCTATTTCCTTCTGCATCATTAGTACCATAAGCCATGCTTAATTTTTTCCTCCTACATTTTACCTTAACTTAGAGGATGTAGCAAGCACTTTCGCATATATAAAATATTCTTGGGACAGAAAGCTTGTAACAGCTGCATGATATTTTGTCATGAGGATGTCCCATAGTTTATTGGATCCTGTTGTTGGCAAAGGATTGTTTTAAATCTGGGAAATACATGAAAAATCATTTCCAGAAGGGAAAACTGCAGACAAGTGAAGTTGATCATCTGTCCAAGTGTAGCCAGCTGGTGGGAGGCTGGCTGGGAGGAGACCTGAAGCTCTTGAGCACCTGGCCTCTGCTCTGGCTGTTGTCACATGTTGCCTCCTGGAGCTCTGCAGGGTACTTTTGGGACCTAACTGTAGGGCACTGCCTACATTCTTTCTAAATTACATTTTGTAATTTGGGGCACATTACTCTTGCCTGTCAAGATCATTTTTTATCTTCTGTCATATAACCATTAGCTAATGAGGGACAGTGTAGCCAACATCAGAAATTGTGGCTCTATCCTCTATCAAGATGTGTGTCCTAAATCATCTATGTGCCAAGGAAGGGGAAATATTGTCATAGTTTGATCAGATAATTCCAATGGTCACCAGCAATTATAGGGAAGGGTACTAATTAGCAGATCTCAGTCCCTGTTTCTCAGGGATCCCCTGGGTTTGACATTCTGTGATCAGCAGCATTCCAGCAGGAGGCCTGGACTCTGCCCAAGGGCCAGTGCTCACAGGATGGAAGAGGAATAATTACTGGGTGGAGAAAAGAAGGAGAGGAGAGAACAAGTGCTGTGGCAGACTCCGTGCTTGGCTCATGGTACCAAGGCTTGGATGGCAGAAGCATGGTAGGAGGGGAATCCTGGAGGACAGGATTGGTGTAATATGGGGGAAAACACGTAGATCAGGAGACTCTCCCTTTGCTCAAATTAAGGAACATTTTCTCATCCTGAAGCTCTAAGCACATGGAAGAAATTCATAACAATACAGATTGTTCTTGAAAGCTGGGGCTTAGTCTGATTTTTTCCCTTCACATTTTATAAAACACATTTTATCCCAACTTTACAAATGAAACTTTGACATCAGTGCCTGTCATCACTAGAACCACTTTTTGAGTCATCTAGTATAATTCTTTTCCAGATCATATCATATTCATTCCACTTTATTTATTTGAAATATAACCCCCTTAAAATCTGTCTTCAAAATATTGTGGTTCAGGACTATTCTGCATTGACATTTTTCGCAGACTGCCTTTCAGAAAATGCTTAATTTATGTGGATGTGACTAGCAGACACTAGAGAATGTGATGGTTTCTATTTGTGGGTAATATTAATCCATTGGCCATATGGCAGTGTTAATTTCTAGTACAAATTCCATTTGTATGATGTTACAGCTCATTCTTGGACTGCTGTAAGTGTGTAATTTATCAATGTGAAAAATGAAATTTGAAATGTAATAGCCCAGAGTTAATATGGTGAGCTGCACAAGGGAATTGTGTGTGTTTGGAGAGGAGCTGTTTCCATGGGAACTAAACTCTTTGCAAAAGGCCCCCAGGTACCTGGGCTGCAATGTGAGTCCTGCACCCAAGCCGAATGATCTGGGTTCCAGGCTCAGTGCTCACATGAATTTCCAGGGGCTGTGGTCACTCAACTTCTTTGGGATTTAGCATTTTTACCCATGAATTGAAGAAGCCAGACTTGTCCCATGGTTACTAGACTCTGAAGTATCAATGACAATAATAAGACTTTAAAAAACTTTAGATTTTTAGAACAACTTTGGATTCACAGAAAAATTGCAAACATAGGCAACTTCTCCTAATTTTATCCATCATTCAGCTCCCCTAACATTTTACAGAAGCACAATACGATTGGAAAAACTAAGAAATTAACAGAGGTATAGTACAGACTTTATTTGAATTTCATCAGCTTTTTCTTTAAGATCTTTTTTTCTGTTCCAGATCCAGTCCAAGACACCAAATTGCATTTAGTTCTTGTGTCTCCTTAGTCTCTTCCAATCTGTGATCATTTCTCAGTCTTTCCTTATTATGACCTTATTAGTTTTTATTAAAGAGTACTGGTCAGGTATATTGTAGACTGTCCCAATCAGTAATATTTTAAAAAAGAAAATAAGTAAGTAAATAAATAAATAAAGAGTCTATGGTTGGCAATTTTTTATTTTTACAAAGTATATGAGTAAGATCTCTGGGTTGCAAGTAACAGGAAACCAGGTCAAAAAGGAAATTTGTTAGTTCATAAAACTGAAACGACCAGAGGCATTTGTGGGTTCAGGATGACATTTCCACGCTGTCCATCCAGTTCCACCCTGTCTTTTGGCTTGGTTCTTCTCAGAATTGTTGGGTTCTTTTCAGATATGCACTTACCACTTAGTCACAAGGTTGCTGCCAGCAGCTCACAAGGCTATATGTATGGCGTGTGTGTGTGTGTGTGTGTGTGTGTGTGTGTGTGTGTGATGCTGGTCTCCTTCATTTTCTCCACTAAGCTCTGAGTAGTTCTGCCTTGGCCATTTGTCCAAACCTGAACTAATGGAGAAAGTAATCCCTTTTCTGCTCTGCAAGGATGTGTTGTCAGAGACATGGCCACCGTTTTGTAACCATGGGGGAGGGGGAGTCCAAGCTGAGAAAGACAAAAACCTTAAAGATTGATAAGAACCTGGGTTCTGGGTGATACCATATAATTGCTGAATTAACCAACCTGTGGATCATATGAGATAATAAATTTCCCTATTGTTTAAACTCCTTTTTGATAGGCTTTATATTACTTGCAACCAAAAGTATCCTGAGTGACACAATGATACATTGTACCTGTTTCCCTAATAAAGGTTTATTTTAGGGGGAGCACCTGTAATTGATGGCCAAACAGAATAGAGCTTAACATATTCTGGTTCATAGTTTTCATCAAAATTATTATTGGGGTTTTTTTTTTTGGTACCAGGGATCGAACTTGGGTCCTTGCGCTTGCGCAGCAGGCAGTGAAACCACTGAGCTAAATCCCCGGCCCAAAATTATTATTGTTGAAAACTCCACTTTCACATAGGCATTTTGGCAAAAGCTGAAGTGATACTCTTCAATTCCACACAGCCCAGAACATTATACTAATAGCGCTGATGTTTCCCAGTAGCATCTTCCCATGAGAGCTGGAAGGAAACTCCGGGGACAGGCCACTGTGAGGACAGGAATGGTTCACTTGGACCATTCTGTACCCAGGCTTCTGATCACCTTGTAGCTTCTACATTCCACAATTGCTCAGAAAGGGACACCTCTCTCTACTGGAGAACACATTCTCATGACAGAGACGAGAGTTCCCTGGGTAGGCATGGACTGTCTGCAGCCCATAGTCTTAGTCAGTCTATGCCAATGACATACAGGTATGGAGTCCCTAGCAGCAGGGACCTTCCTGTCAGTACAGTTTGGTTTTCTGTCAAGGAATTGTTTTAAGGACTAAAGGAGTGAAATGCATTGACTTCTACTGTATGGACTCTTTCTTTACACTGTATGGACTCTTTCTTCCCCCTTCTTTTCTTTTCTTTTTCTTTTTAAGGAGCATATAACCTGGATTCATTAATTTTAGGCGACAATAATTTAAAAGACAGAAAGCGGTCCCATATTATAGGCATAAAATTGACAATTTGTACAATAAATGATGAAGAAAACTGATCCATGGTACACTTCTTTCTTTAATGATGTATGTACAACTTTTGCTTACCCTTCTGCTTTTTAAAATGAAACAATTTCTACTCCTTCCTTCCCTCCCACACACACTTTCTCATGAGCAGATGCACACCAACATAAATGCTCTCAGACCTTTTGCACGTCCACATATTTTGGGCATGTACATAAAGTTATTTATAGGGCTTAATCCATGAATCATAGGCAGAAGATTCTTATTAGGAATGGGCAGAGCCCTCTCAAAGCTTGCATAGCATTTACAGTATTTGAAGGTAGAAAACAACATTCTATCAGAAGCCTAGACATTCAACAGCCTTCTCTGAATTTTAATATTAAAAATTCAGATATAGTATCAAGCCCCAGGGGCAATAATCTGATATGAGAGCAGGTCTTCAAGAACATTTGCTGGGGAAATGAATGACACCCTACCCCAGGGGATTTTTTGGATAAAAATTCACAAAGCAGAACTTTAGGGAAAATCAATTATTTCAGGATAAATATCCGTGGATTGCTAAGTGCTGAAATGATTTTAAAAATTTTTCCATAGTTAAGCTTCCACAGGACTGTGGACAGTCTCATGCAGATTTGTTACTTTTTAGTGAACTAAGTTCTGTCTTTAGTGTGAAAGTGGCTCTGTTTCCCAAGAGCAGTTTTGGGTTGGCTGTGTGTTTACAGCAGACCACATGGAGGCCCCAGGGCTGGGGCAAGTGCTTCATTGCTCAGTCTTACATGGTGGCTTTTGGTCTCAAATTAGTTTTACTGAAACTCTATCTTGATGTGGGTCACAGCTTCCTTTTTTTTGCTTAAAAACTTTTTTCAACTTTAAAAACAAACATAAAAACCACCCTGCCATTTCCAGAAATTTCTGTACTTCTTATTTCCTGTTGGCTTATTTAGGGGCATTTTTTGCTAATGAAGTTTCAAGATGATTTCTTGAAACTGTTATAAGGTTACATAACTTTGCTGATTTAAAACTATCTTCCTTGGAAAAATTCTAAACTGTTGAGTCTCTTTCTCCTTTTTGAACAGAAGCTTCCTTCTTAACTATTGGTGGCTGTGATGGTGAAAACAGAGTGGATTTCACACCATATTAATCTCAGTGCTGAAGAATCCCAATCCATGATGCATTTTTTTCCCTCTGATACCAGGCTTAACAATTTTCTGTTTTTCTTACCTCCTATTGTGATCCTGCCAATTTATGCTGTCTCACCTAAATCTACCATCCAGCTCCTAAGCATGGACCTGTGGGCCTGCTTTTGGGCTCCTGGGACAAGTCAAGAAAACACTTCAGGACTTGGGGCTGCAACCTGGACATGGTCTCAGTTTCCCCACCTGCAGAACATGGAGCCTGCAGTGGGTATCTTTACAGATCTTTCAGACCCAGGCTTTCTGTGTTCTGGTATTTCACTAGATGCTGACTAGTTTCTAAATTAAGCCTTGGGGAAGAAAATTCTGGACTTCTTTGTCTTAATTTTTCTTCCTAGTAACTGCAAAAAAAAAAAATGTGTCTCCATTACACATTTCTTTCCCACTCAATCAGGGCCATGTGCTTGAGGTGGGAACACGTGTACTTCTGCAACTGCAAAGATAATGGCATTTGCACACTTACCAATGTAGAATGTTTTGCTGCTTTTCTTAAATCTTAACCACTATGATTATTCAGTTTTCTCCCCAAGCATAAAGATTACAGGTATGAAGACAAATTGCAAGGAGGCCAGGCTTAGGTTGAGACCACTGGCCCCTTGTATCTGGGTGATCCTGGCTGTCTGACTTGTCTTTATTCCACCTGTAAGGCCCCCACCTGGGCTGCAGGGCTGTGTGGGGTTAAAATGATGCACTGAAGTCCCTGAGAAGAGTGGCTGACCTCATAACAAGTTATTATATTGTAGCCTGTCACCTGTTGGCTGGAGGAGAGGCATTGGATTGTTCGGTGAGACCCCTCAGGATTGACTTTAGACCCTTATGGAATTCTCAATGGAATGTGATGGGCTATAAATAAATAAAAAAGAAAGCAAAAATAGAGACTTGCTTCCTGTGACTCTTTTAGGTTGCTGGGTGAGGAGTGCTTATTCAGAGTCTTGTGGCTCTCTCCTTATGTCTTTCTCCCAGTCCTTAGTTAGAATGAAACAAAAGAACTTTCCCAGAACTTTCTCATTCCTCCATGGCCTGGCTGAGAACGCTCTCGGAAATTCCATCTTGTGTTTGTTGCCTGTTTCCATAGTTACCCAGATTCCAAGCACTGGCCCTGGGCCCACCACAACTCATCCCTCAAAGTCTCCCTGGCAGAGGACAAGCATTCCTTCTCCCCGTAGCGCGTCAGAGCCAAGGAAGGCTGCTCTGCTTCCTCCGAAGCCCCTGTCCCAGGCCTGCTCCCGTGCTGGTCTAGGTAGTTCTCTTTGGCATCACGTTGGAGCTGTGAACACAAATAGCAGTTTCTTTCATTTTTCATCTCTTCATTTCAGACTGTCAGAACAGTTCCCAGATCACACAGCCCAACCCCGAAGATGGGGAACTGCCTCAAATCCCCCACCTCGGACGACAGCTCCCTGCTTCCGCAGTCTCAGTCCCACCCGGCTGGCTTTGGCCAGGGCGCGGAGCGGTATCCCGAGCCGCCGTCGCCATGTCAGGAACAAGTTCCAGTTCCAGTGTATCATCCAACACCTAGTCAGACTCGGCTAGCAACTCAGCTGACCGAAGAGGAACAAATCAGAGTAGCTCAAAGAATAGGCCTCATACAGCTTCTGCCTAAAGGAGTTTATGACCCTGGAAGAGACGGATCAAAAAAAAAAAGATCCAGGAGTGTGTGATCTGTCTGATGGACTTTGGTTACGGGGACCCGATTCGATTTCTGCCGTGCCTGCACATGTATCACTTGGCCTGTATAGACGACTGGTTGATGAGATCCTTCACGTGCCCCTCCTGCATGGAGCCAGTTGATGCAGCACTGCTTTCGTCCTGTGAGACGAGTGCTATTTTTCCTAAATAAAATAACTTTCTTCTCCCCTCCACCGATTCTTTTCTGAAGTTACTGGCATTTGGGTCAAGGTTTCATTAAAAGCTACATTTTATAACACGAGCACCAAAAAAGTAGTTTTAAGCTTGTTTGCACAGTTCTTTCCATTGGAAATGGAATTCATTGCCTTTTAAAATAGTGTATTATTATTATTGTTGGGGTTGGCTCTATGCTTGAAAACCACTTTATTTATAACCTGTTGTAAGTGCTGTATTCTGTTTGCAGTTAGGAAATGCAGAATTCAAAGTGATTTCCTAGCTTGTAAGCAAGCTGAGGTGCACTAGCCTTTTTCTATAAAAAAATGAGTTAATGCGTCAAGAAACCAACTCCAGCAAGGTGGTTTAATAGTATCCTTTCCTATGTGTTCATCTTCTCTTCATTTCAGCTGAGGAATTACTTTCTTGTACCAAACATTACACCCTTGGAAAACATTCCAGATGGTTCTCATTAACATTCCAATTCCTTTTTTTTTTGCAATTTCTTTTTTTTCTAGTCTCCTCAAACTGCTATCTTAGAAGTAAGCAAACACCAGTTTAAGGAGCCAGCTCCAATGAATAGTCTTTTTCAGGGATCCCCTTATATACCCATAAAGGAGCCTCCAGGTCCTTTTCTTGCCAGTGGCCACCTACCCCTTCATGGCACTGCTGTGGGTAGTGTTCCATGGCAGGCTTTCTGAACTGGTCATCACGGAGACCCCAAACACACCCGGGGGGTGATGGTGGTGGTGGTGGTGTTCTCTTAAAGGGGCAAGAAGAGGGGCAGAGCCCCCTGCTCCCCAGTAGGACCTCGCCCTGAGGCGCCCCTGCTGGGGGACTGTCTGCCCCAGATGTGGCCTTCACAGGTGACTGAAGATATCTGCCCTGGGGGTGAGCAGATGCTCCAGGGAGCTGGGGTGGGGGTGGAAGGAGGACTGCCAACGCCTTTTGGCCACAACTGCAGCTAAGCAAGCCACAGGCCATGCTTCCACATCTGGAAAAATCTGCTTGCGCAGAAGTATGTGCGTCTCCAAGCATGTGTATTTAATGCATTTTTATTTCCAACTTTATATTACCAAGAAAAATTTAAAATACAGAAAAGTTGTAAGTAGTACAAAAAGATTATTCACATCCCTCTCCCTGGATTCAACAAGTGCTACATTTTGTCATATTTGTCCTTTCTCCTTGCCCCCATCTCTCCCTTTCTAAATAGATGCATATCTTTTGCTTATATTTGAAAGTTGGAATCTTGCTTATAAAGTGTTTTAGAAGTGTTCAAATTATATATTTACATAATAAATAAATATATTCTTATTATTAAACATTCAAACAATACAGAAGTCTAGAGTAAAGTAAAAGCTGGAATGGACCCCTCCACCTCCCACCCTCTCCATCCTTTTCCTGATCTATGTCTGTGTTTATGCAGACATATATATATATATATATATATATATTTAGATCCAAATATAAATTTTTGTGTGTATTTTAAGACATAAATGAGATCATACCATACACGTTGCATTGTGATTTGTTTTTCACTTGGAAAGATGTCTGAGATTTTTTCATATCAGAACTTAGCTCATTCTTTGATGATTGTAGGGTATTCCAAAGAATGATTACAAAATAATTTTCTTAACAATTCTCTTTTGATGGACATTTCAGTTCTTTGTTATTATTTTTCCATTACTCACAATGATGCAATCAATATTCTTGGGAAATATTTCCTTAAGGACATGAGCCAATATTTCTCTTTAACAGATACTTAGAGCTGGAGTTGCTGGGTTGGATGTGATGCACCTTTGGATAGATGCTCCCCAACCGTTCTGGAGAACAGTTGCTGCAAGATACACAGCCTACAAGACAGCCTATTTCCCTCACCCTCACCAACACTAAGTCTTTCGATTTTTTCACTGAGCTAAGTCCCTGGCCTGTTGATTTTTTTAAGTGTTGACATTCTGAATGAGAAATAAAAGCATTTTTGGTTCAATTTGTATGTTTAATTGTTAGTGATGTGCTGGAGTTCAGGTACAGAAGGCAGAAGTCATTCTTGTTTGTGTAGGGAGAGATTTACCGTTTGGAATTGTGTGTTTGAAATTTTGTCAGACTAGGTGAAATGGCGATTCTAGGCTGAGCGTCTAGGACTGACCCCTAGAACTTCAGGGTAGAATGGATCCACCAAGGGAGCCTCTTACACATCCATGACCTGGACCCTAGGATTAGGAAGGTGAGACCCAACTACAGATTTGACAATCTGGAAACCAGGAGGATCCAGCCATACCTGGTCTCTAGGAACACAGTGTAGGAACAAATGCAGAATGGATGAGCACATCCTGTCTACGACAGACATGATAGTTACAGACCAGATATAGACCCTAAAGTCTTTGCTATTGTTGCGGCAGGAAAAATGCAAACCAAAGTGCAAAAATCAAGGATCTTCTCAAGCTTGTTTGTCATTAGTTAGTAATATCTTGAGGGTATATTGAATCAGAAGAAGCCAGGCTACATGCAGAAGCTTAGCTCTGAGGGAGATTGGGAATTGTAGACATTGGCTTTCCATGCTCCAGCAGGCAGAAAGTCAAGCTGCAGGCTGGTGGTGTGGAGCTCAGTAAGTCAGTCTGAAATATATGCCACAATCATGTTTTCACGATTTATGGTTTTTTTCTATGAATTTCCTCATTGCCTATTTTTCTACTGGGGTTATAATATTTTTCCTATTGATTTATAGAAATTTTTATGTGTTACCTGGGAAATAATTTTTGTCTGCTATATATGCTATGATCACCTTCTATTCCTTTAATTTTATATTTTTGGTCATGTAGAAATTTGAAGTTTATCTATTTTATACTTTCTGGTCCCTGGGTTTTATAGCTTACTATAGGAGGCTTCTGTCTCAAGGTTCCTTAAGCATTCGACTACATTTTCTCATAACACTTTTATAAATTTTTTATGTTTATTTCTTGGAACTATCTCTAACATGTGACATGAGGTAAGAATCTACCTTGGCTGTCTTTTCTTAAATGACAAATCAATTGTCTTAGAAGAACTTCAAAAATTTTCTTTTTAGAACATTTTAAATATGGAGAATTTTTTAAAATAAAAAATGACCTCTTTTCTTTTTCTGAAACAAAGGCAGGACAAAGCTTTAAAATTTTAACTTGTAATCACTTCATATTTGTGTTACCTAAAAGCTTCAGAAATAGGGGGTTTGGCGTTTCCCAAAGCACAGATATGACAAGTTCATTTCCCTAAACAAAAGCCATGACTGAACCCCCTTTCCTGAAAGGCTAATCCTTAATCGTTGTTGACCAGCCCACTGTCTGGTCTGCGGCCCCTCACCCCCCACTCCTCCGAAGTCTTGCTTCCTTCCTTGGTCCTTTCCCTAGAAGGGAGGTCACATCAGTTGAATTGGCTGACAAAAGCAGAAAATGTGTGCAGATATCTATGTCAGCAATTTCTTTATGACCTAGTAAATCTATTTATGATGCTTCTCTCACCTGTTGGTAGTTCTCCATGTGGTCGCCATTAGTGTTTGGATAGAACAATTCTTTGTTGCAGTGTATTAATGACCCTGGCCAACATCCCACTAAATGCAGCAGTCTTCTCTGACACCTACCCCCATCCCAGTCATTGTGACAAAGAAATGCACCCACATGTTGCCAAACACACCAGCCACACCCCTTAGTTAAAAGGTTGAGGGAGAGAAAAACTGGAATTGAATCAGAAATGATAAAATGTTATCACCATAAGGCACTTTTCCCAACTCCCCTTCTACTCTTTGGATAGCCAATTGTAGTTTTTCAAAGGCTTCTTTTTCTACAAAGTTTTCTTAAAATTCCATCAATTGTAGATCTGTTTCTCCTTTGACTCCTCCCTTCCATGGCACCATCTTTATATATCCATCATCCACCCATCCATCCATTCACTCATCCATCTAGGTGTCTCTCTTTACAGTAACTATTTATTGAACATTTATTGCGCTTTGGGCACACTTCCCACTTTCTTCTTATATTATGGCTTTTGACATGACTATCTTATCTGGTCTCACACATTATGATCTCAGGCAGAATCCCACATCTGACCAACTTTTGCATCTTCAAGTGCTTGTGGTCACTGCTGAATAGTAGTGAAATGGAAGTAATTGACTGGAGACATAAATTTTGATACACATCCCAAATCTTTTTTCAGAAACCTGAGAATAGGTTTATTACAAACAAAGTATGCTTTCCTGGGCTTCACAATATTTACATTATTATCTGAAAAAAAAAATGACCTACAACTCCACCACTTTTTCAGGATATAAAGTAAGATGTGTCAATTTCCTTTCTCAGCCAGTCCAATCTTGTCCCAACAGGTAACTACTGCCTGGAGTTTACTGTCTTCCCTTCTAGACATTATAAAATATGTTTATGCAAATTCACAGATAGCTATGCCCACATATGCATTTGCTAAATTACTCACATACTAAAGGCTAGATGAAGCATGAATTTGAGAATACTGTTATTAATTCATGCAGTAATAAATTACAATGTTTAACTTAAATGTGTATAGTTCTTTGTGATTACCAAAGAGTCTTGAATACATTTTTACCCCCTAACGCTGGGGGGGAAGGCCCAGAGAAGTTGGCAGACAGGCTCCAACAGTAAATGTTGGAGTAGAACTTGAACCCAGGTCTTCTGCCTTCTAAGTCATTGTTGTTTCTATTGTGTGAAATAATATCTGAGGGCTATTTGAGAATGTTTCTTTCCATAATGAAATATTCTTTGTTTGACTTCAGTGCTCAATTCCTAAATATTTTATTGCATTGATAATAAACAAGAGCTAATATTTATCAAGTGCTTACCATGTGTCAGAAACCCTACTAAGCACTTGACTTGTATTATCTCACTTAATCCTCCAAGAAGCCCATCATGTAAGCAGAACTTTCAACACCATTTTCAACGAGGAAACTGAGGTTCCAAAAGGGAAATATTTAGCTGGAAAGGATTTTCTGTCTCCAAGGTTTGTACATGTAGCCATTGTACTTTAGCACCTATATACATTCTACTGAAGTGTAATGTTACATAAGCGACTCTTATGTAAAACAAAATGTGATATGACTTTGATGAGTTCTACTTTAGAGATATTTTCCATATAAAAAGAGAGACAGTTCTAATGTGTAGAGTTAGATATTTAGATAATGGTTAAATAACAGCAAGAGAGAAAAAACAGCAAGCAAGAGAGAAACAAGAACACATAGAGAATCATTCAAAGACAGAACTAGGATGAAACAGGCAGAGTCAATGGGAAGACAGGGACCAGAGGCCCAGCCCTTGCTACTTCTGCCATGAATCCCCTGGGACTTTCCAACCCAACCCGAGACTCATTTTTCTTGTATCCCTTGGTCCCTTGGTGCCTGCATTCTTGGGCTATGAACTTGGACTCATGAGGCCCTCATTTCTCTAGCTGGAGGGCAGCTGTGGGAGAGCAGGAGGTAGGGAGGGACAGGAGTTGTCTCTTAACATCTACACAGTCCTGAGAGTAGGCGCTGGATGGAGAGAGAGGCTGGGAATGCAACAGCTGGGATGAAAGGACCAGAAAAAACTGGCCTCACCTGGTGGGCTCACCCGCCTCGGTCTGGGCTGAGCTGGGGGAGGCCAGGATGTGTGGGGTCTTAGCGGCAGATGTTAGAGCCATCCAACCCCCCAGTAAAGAGGCAGGGATGCTGCCACCTCAATTTCCTTGAGGAAGTCCTCCCAGTAAGACCGGATGTCAGAAGCACCATTCTGTCAGCACAGTGGAGGGGGAGGGCAGCTGATTGAGACTAAGGCGGCAGGTAGGGAGGAAGCGAGGGCAAAGATGCCAGAAGGGTGGAAGGGTGGAAGGGTGGAAGCATGATCGTGATCATGGCATGGGCGGAGGAAAACCTCTTTTGCCCTTGGGTGGTGGCTTCATGATAAAGGGTATCTGAGTCATGGGAGAAGGCATGGAATAGCTGGGATGGGTTTCTACATCAACCTCCCTCACTTCCTTTCTAATCATTTGGTTGTTTTCAAATTCCCCACCCTTTGCAACCTCCCCACAAACAAAACCGGTATGTGTGTGTGTGTGTGTGCGTGCGTGTGTGTGTGTGTATTTGTGTGTCTATATGTACAATTGGTTCTTGGTAAAAATATTAGTTGAAAACATAAGAATTTGCAATTATCTGGCTATTTTTGAACTACAGAAGACTTTATTTTTGGTACTGGGGATTGAACTCGGGACCTTGGGCTTGCGAGGCAGGTGGCAGAACCACTGAACTAAATCCCTGGCCCAAGACTTTTTAAAGAACATACTTCAATGCAATTGGGTAAATTAAAACAAAAACCCAGGCAGGATCCTTTAGACTGAGTTGACAACTGTTTCCAGCTCTGAAGTTGTGAATCTCACACCTTTCAGTCAGAGGCTCTATCCTGAGACAGGACTGCAAAGGTCACGGTCATATAGTCATTCACTGGCTGTAAGCCGGGTGAAATTTAGGCAAGGACATGCCTCCAGTCCTCCTTGCTGCCCACAGGCCCAATATTGCAACACTGCTTCCAGTGTCTCTGTACCTCTCCTCACTCCAGTTGCCAGGGTCAGTCCAGTGGGCTTGCAGGAGGTGAGACTGACAGGCAGCTTGGTCAACTGAGTGAAAGATCTCAGCAGTTACCCTGGAGGTCTTTTGAGGAAATGGAACCTCCCTGTCAGGATGCCAGGGCAGGCCTAGTGGTCTCCCTTTGTCTAGCTGCTACTCTTGGACCTACCTGCCACTGATTGCTGTCCAAAGGACAATGTTCACAGTGTCTTGAATCATCTCTTCCAAAGCAAGAGCATTTGCTGAGCCAGTCATTGTCCAACATGGAACCTTCACAAGTGACTGCCATAGACTCAAGGACTAGTTAATAATTTAAGGGACTCGGTGCAAAATGAAAACGTGGGCTTTTTGTTCCAAAATTGTTAAGGGTATAATGGAACAAGAGAGCATTATACCAAATGCAGGCCCTTCTGACTGGAGCCTTTGTGCACAGGTACACACTCATGAAGCTAGCTCAGAGGCAGAGGCGGAGACCATCCACCGTCTGGGTCAGGAAGGCCACAAAGTAGGGTACCCTCCTGAGGAGCCATCCCCTACCACTTTCTGCTTTCCATGAAGTTCCTGGTGGGCACAGTGAGGGACTGGGGAATAAGCAGGGCAAAATCAAGAAAGGAAACTTTAGGAGACAGTCTTTCTGGAGCCTGATGGATTATTCCAAGATAATGCCTAAAGGATTTCACCTAAATAGCTGGGAAACAGTTTCAAGAAAGAGCCCCGGGGTGGGGGTGGGGGGCGGAAGAAAGAGCCCCGGGCCTGAGTATGAGCTGGGGTCACAGGTAGGCAAAATTCTTGATTCTGGCCATCTTTGTCTATAAATCGAAGTTCTGAACAACGCCCCCCCCCCCCCAGACAGTGTGCCCTCACCTGGTCCCCCAGAAAGCACGAGTGAGGACCCACTGGGCAGGTGAACTGCCCAGTCCAATGTGGGCAACCAGAATCCAAGCAAGACTGCACTTTCTTCACACCCCCAGCCCCCCAGCACTCTAGGACAAGCAGACAGGCAGAATCACTTCCAAGCAAAAGACCATGCTCGCTCAGTTTCAGAGTTTAAAATCAGGTCAAGAGTCAAACTTTCTGAAAGGAACTGAGCGCCCCCTTCTGGCTTCCAAATGGCATTGACATTAAACTATACCAATACACCAAAATCTGAAAATACACCTTAGGTGGGATGTAACCTTGTATAAAAACCAGTCACAATAATATGACTCATAGTGGAAAAGTTATAGACGACTTTGGTAATAAGTTGTTGAATTTTTAAATGTTTCATGTCTCCCAAGTTTCTAACAAAAATTCTTTCAATTGTCTCTATGATAGAAACAAGGTCAAGAATCTGGGTGTGGTGGCGCATGCCTGCACTCCCAGCACTCTCGAGGGTGAAGCAGGAGGACTGACTTGAGTTCAAGGCCAGCCTGGGCTACATAGTGAGATCCTGTCTCAAAAACAAAAGCAAAAACAAAAACAAAAAACAAGGTCAACATTTGGAAGTTCTGAGTGTCCCGATAGGATTTTCTTCCCATTCTAAAAAGAGGTAGCTGCAGAAGGTTTCTTAAAGGAGGTAAAAGAGCCTGGTGTGGGGGCACAAGCTTTGCGATCTGACAGCCTAGGTTGGAATACGCTGTTTGAATGGTTTGGAATAAATCCTTCCATGTGAAGCAAGTTAACTTTAACTTGGAATGTCATTTAACTTTAAATCACCATTTCCTAATCAAAGAGGACAATGACCCCGCCCCCCCCATGAAAGAGCTAGAGAGCATGAAATGCTTGATTATTCCCAGCTGTCCTTACTCTACTATGAAGAGGTGGGGCTAAATTTGGGTTCAAGGGACAGGCAACTCCTGGACTCACTGCTTTCAGAGGATACAAGCTGAATCTGTAGTTCTGTCTGGCTCAGAGAATTCAGTCCTGAGTCATAAGGTAGGGTCACGAGAGTGTTTTGACCCACATGACCGTGATCCAAGGTGCTGGCTTTATTAAATACACCTGGAGTGAGCAAGCCTGGAAAATCCTGCCTCCAAGAGATATCCGAGTCTCCCTACTTCCATTCCCATCTTGCCAGTCCAAGCCACCATCTCTCACTTGAGCCAATATAAAGCTCTTCTAATTTGTTTTCCCACTAAAATCTATCCTCCAGAGTAACTTATATTTTAAAAAATTCACCAGCCGCTACAGCCATATTTCCTGTTGTAACCCTAAAATCAACTCATTTGGTTTGTGATGTACTTCTTCCTCCTAAAAGCTAGCTAAACAGAAGACCCAGAAAAAAAAAAAAAAAAAAGCAAGAAGAACTTATGCCTGGAGTAACTTTTGTGGGTCGGGGATTGAGCGAGCACACGTCTGAACTCCAGTCACCTACCCAAGGACCGTATGCCGTCTTCTGGTAAAAAAAAAGAGAACCACCCCAGGAGTATACATGAGCGTGTTCTGCAAATTATAAATTCTTATACAAATATTTCACTAGTGACGAATGTTCCACGGCATTTTGGTTATATCTCAAAGGGCTTTAAGGAGATAAGCCATGCCATTAGTGGATAAAACCAGGGGTCCAACTAGCTAAAGATTTTGTCCTATGGCACTGAAGGCAGGTGTGTGGAGAGCAGAGGTTAACTGCCAGATAACTTTTTAAATCATAAATTTAACCAAAGTTTGAAAATAGCTTGGCGAATCTTAGGTATCAATATAGGCGTCACATCTACAGGCCACATCCACTTACAAACTCCTCGAACTGGAGAGTATGAGAAGCCAATACTTCTCTGTGTACCCGCCTCCTCTCTGCCCTTCCCTCTCATACTTTCAACCCTCTGTGTCACGGGACATATGTAAGTATTGGGAAGTGCTACATTCTCTTTTTATTTTACTGCTACATTTTAGGTATACAATATGATGACATTCATCATTGGAAATCTGCACCTTTACATAATCTCTCTTGGTTCTTATTTTTTCCCCATTTCCCTGCCCTTCCTTCAACCCCTCCATCCCTCCTTATTTACAAAGACTTTGTTTCCATTTTTTCATTTTCTCATATTAATTCCAGTGTTAAATTTTGACAGTGAAGCAAAATCGGAGTTAAAGGCAAATATTTAATCAAATACAAGAAAGTGAAAAAAATATTTTAGGTATAAAAAGCCAAATATTCTGTATTCCTGAGAAATCTGAGTTTCTCATTCTGAATATTTTCACTTTGCATTTTGTTGCTATAAACCAGGTTGGGTGTACATTTTTGAATGATTTAATTACTGAGAGATTTGAATTAGGAGACTGAAAGAAAACATTTTGCATCAATATACTTTTGAAAGATCCATCCATGAGAAAGAAGCCAAGAGTCAGTTTCCGATGGGAGGGACATTCTCGTGGAGGTACTGTAAGGCCAAGTCTGTCCACTTCATTTCCTGTTCTTTCACAGATTCTGTGGTGCCACCGTTGTCTTGTTCAGGTTCAGGAAGTTCATTCTGAAAAGGTACAATGGACATTCAGAGCAAGGATCTGCAACAGCTTCCTTAAAACTCAAGAGAACTTAGGATTAAAACTTGTGAGTTCCTGGGAACAGGTGGGATATTGGATATGTGTATTCAAAAGAAAGAGCCAAAATATACAGATATGAGGAAAATATCACAAGGATTACTCAGAAGTGGCCTGGCCCATAGGAAAATGGGCACTGTGACTCAAGTTTGGGCAGGAGAAAGTGTGGCACAGGAGCTAAAGGCAGAGGTCTCTGGGAGGCAACCAGGCTACAAGCCCATGAATCTACTACTTGCCAGGTTAATTGGACAATAGATTCAAACACTTCGGAGCTTTGTTTCCTTTTGGGAAAGTGGGAGAAAAATGTAGCTATCACCTTCCAGGACTTCTGAAAGGATTAAATGAAGTGATTTAGATGAGGTACTTAGTGCTGTCTGGGGCATCTAATGTTCGAGGAGTATTGGATATTATTAGTAAGTTACCAGAGGACACTGAAGAGCCAAAACTAAATCTTTTTTTCTGGGGGAGGGGGCTGTCAAAGAATACTGGGTTTGCTGGCATATGCCTTAAACAGAGGAAATACATCAAAAATTATGCTGTACCCAACATGCCTATGTTACATGAAGGTAGAGGTAGTGAGGGACATAGAAAATGTGACAGATGAGATCGCCCCCTAGTGGTGAAGGAGAGCGACATTGCACACAGCAAACACCAATTCATATCCTACCAGCCATTTTCTTAAAATGGTAAGCCATGGGCCACACTCAAGGTAGATTCTTGGGTCACGTCCTTATATTTTATACCCTGAATGTCTCACCATCTCCCAAAGCCTTTCTAAAATCTGGGCCTGTACCTTCAGCTACCCTGACTGAACTTCTGGTCCTTGTAATCTGGCTTAAACACTGCATCCTTTCTGAAGCCTCTCTGCTGCCTGCTAGGCAATCTACCACTCTTTACAGACTGCAGCTATTCATGCCCCACTGAGAACTCGTATCACTATTATTATTTCTACACATTGCCTCCTTAGACACCCATACTCTTATGGCACACAATAGGCTTCACAGAAATGAATGAGTAAGCAAAAGTTTGTAAGACAGATCTGGAGCTTCACAGACCTGGGTATGAAATCTAACTTATCAGTTCCCAAACTTCTGGCAAGTCTCCATCTCCGATCCTACTCTTTTCCTGCAAAATGTAGATAATACCACTCTCCTTGCAGGGTTGTTTCAGGATCAGAGATAATGTAAGTCTTCAATGTGAGTCCAGAGGATAAAACTGATACTCAGTAAATGGCAGCTATAATCCTTTTTTTTTGGTACCGGGGATCGAACTCAGGTCTTTGTGCTTGTAAGGCAGGCAGTGGAACCACTGAGCTAAATCCCTGGCCCAGCAGCTATAATTCTTATTACGTCTGCTTTTTTGACTATTTTCCTGAATTTGAACTAAGCTGTGACTTGCTATTTGATATGTATAGTATTCATGGGATGTATTTCTCCCCTTTGTTCTTGTTTTTTTTTTGGTACCGGGGATTGAACTCAGGTCCTTGTGCCTTTGAGGCAGGCAGAGGAACCACTGAGCTAAATTCCCAGCCCCTCTCCCCTTTGTTCTTAAACGTAGGTGAGCTGAATATTTTCTGTTTGTTAATTAGCAGGAGCAGACAATATGTCTGTAAGTCATATTTTATTAACTGCTTCTGCAGCTGACACACTTAAAAGTCCTGGGGCCCTGTTCTATGTTCAATCTCTAGGACATAAATATGATTTTTAATAAGCATTTATATAAGCAAAGATTTTGAATCACTTATTACATGAGCTTAACAAGCTCCTTTCAGGGAACTTTTCCAGAGATCAAGAAAGAAAACAATGTTCCAGGAGCCTGCTGGCCAAAATGTTAAAGAAGAAAAGTCAGGTATCCTCTGAATATTTTCCTGTGAATCTAGGATAGGTGTGTGTTCCAAGCATGTGAGTCTCTAAAAATGTCAACAGTGGGGCATGGTGGTACACACCTGTAATCTTAGTACTTGAGAGGCTAAGGCAGGAGGATGGCTGAGAGTTCGAGGCCAGCTTAGCCTACAGTGATGTCAATGTTAGCCTGAACTACAAAGTGAGACCCTGACTCAAAATAAAAACAAAAACAAAAAACCCTAAGAAACAATAGTAAGTCAACAGACAAGTCACAAGAAGGGAAGCAAGAAACACACGCTGCTGCCTACTTTTCCTCCCCATTTCATGCACTAGACTCTATTTGATTTACATCTAGGTTTGTTGTGATGGATAGAATATATAGCTCAGGTACTACCCTTAACTGAATCATATTTCTCTCCAAATAAATAGGCTAGATGCCCTCCAAAAGCTGCTAGCATATGTCACAGCTTTTGATTTCTTATTAATTTCTGTGGTACTAGGGACTTAATCCAGGGCCTTTGCACTGAGCTACACCCTAAGCTCTTTTTATATTGAGACAGTCTTGCTAAGTCACTAAGTTGCCCAGGCTGGGCTCAAACTTTCCATCCTTCTGCTTCAGATTCCCAAAGTGCTAGAAATACAGGTGTACAGGTATAAACCACCTGATTTCTTTGCCATACTAGATATTTTCCATTGATAATCTCACCTCTCCTAGCTGACAATTTTAACCCATCATCCTCAGCTCAACTCATAACTTACCAGTGGTATTGCAACATCCTCATAAGGCAACTTGTCTTCTCGCCAAGCATCATCAATCAAATCCAAGATCCTTCCATCTCTCTGTACCTCACTATCCATTTTCCTGCAGCTGTGATCTTGTCAGATCTGGAAGCCAGAGAAGTTATTTCTTTAACAGGAAGACTAAGGATATCCAGTACTAGGATCCCTCAGACGTTTTAGCTTGGGCTGCTTTTTTGGTGTATCACCCTAGGAAAGGCTCATCTATACTGGTCAGGTGATAACTTATTTATCACAGTTCTTTCCCTGCCTCAGCTGACAGATGCTTCATAGTGTATAATGAACAGATATAGTCCATTTGACAGACCAGTGTCCTAGAGTGTGATGAGGGTAACACATTTCTAAATAAAGCCCTCAACTAATTACCTTTCCTAACTTGCATTCACCTTTCCTTGTTTCCAATGCCTTTGATAAGTCTCTGATTCATAAATAGCTGCTAGATCTTCTCTCCAGGTTCTCTAAAACTTCTCATACTGTTTTTACACAAGTCTCCATTTGCACTGGCTCAAATCTCAGCATTCTTAAGCAAAGGAGCTAAATTAATATACTAGGATAACCCTGAGCTAGGCTATGCAAAATGACCAACCACAGGTTGACACTAATCCTCAAGGCAAGAACAATATGATCATATCAGACTAAGGAAAATGCTTCCTTCCTTAAAAAGCATGTAGGCTGAACTCTGAAAGGAGGATCTTCAGGTGAACAACAGTAGCAGAATCCCAAGTTGCTCTAGTTTCTGCTTTTCTTTGGGGGCTCCTTTCCTAACTCTTAATGTTGTATTCCCTGCAATGCCTGGTCCAAGTGATCACAATTCTTACTCAGGCCCTTGACTTTAGCTGACTGTACTTTTTTCTCCAAAACAGTTGTAACTTCTCAGCTTGGAGACTATTTCTGGGTTTGTTTCTTTTCTCTTTTTTTTTTTGTACAGGGGATCAAACTCTGGACCTTGTGCTTGCGAGACAGGTGGTGGCACCACTGAGCTAAATCCCCAGCCCTGGGTTTGTTTCTAAATTTGGGTCCTGCTTCCTGAACTTGGACATCACCCTAAAGTGGCAATTCTAGGGTGGAGGATTTAGCTCAGTGGTGCCACTGCCTGCCTTGCAAGTGCAAGGTCTCGATCCCTGGTACCAAAAAAAAAAAAAAAAAAAAGGTATTGGAAATGAATGCTCCCTCTTGAAATTTTTTTTTTCTTTTCAACTAGTTTAATCCCCAAAAAAAAAAAAAAAAAAAAAAGTGGCAATTCTAAAGGCCTGGAAGCTACTGGCACCAATGGCACTCAGTTACTCCTAGTTTCTGAGACTATGGAGATTCATGCAAGAAACAATCTTTGAAGGTGGAATCCAAATCTGTCATACAGGTCTGTGCTGGAATCCAATGGTGTAGCTGCAGCCAGCCCTAACAGCTAGGTAATAACTGTATACAGGTTGTGTGTGTGTGGGGGGGGTTATCCCTGTGATAGGGATTCAGGCAAAAATGGAGTAAAAAGTGCCCAGCTACTTCTGCCACTAGTTAACCAGGTGAGGTCTTAAATGTTTTGTTCAGAATTCAGTACTACTACTCAGAACAAGTTGAAGGAGCTGGTCTGCAGGAAATCACACATAAGTAGTCCTTATCTTAGTTTGTTATACTTCTTTTATAAAAGATCTCCTTTATCCTGTGCCAATCCTTTGTCCTTGCTGTTCTGTCCCCTGGATACCCTTCACACTCTGCTCCGCTCATCTTTCCAGGCTCACAAAGGCCATACCTTTTTATAGTTTTCTCAAATGGCTCCAGCTTCAGCAGGCTTTCAGTCTTAAATGCCTGCTTCTTGTCCTAATTGAATCCATTATACAAATTAGGTCAGCTTTGCTAGGCAATATTACCGTCTCTAATTGTTATGTGTAAATTTTGCAATGATTCCCTAACAGACTTTTCCAGTCTTTTGCACTCAATCTTTTCCCATCTGTCTTCCAAACACCTCCAATCCTGCAGCCTCTGCACTTAAAAGCCTTTTTCCCTCATCACTAAAATCTCTTCACAAATACAACGCAGGTGTCAGCTCTTAGGGGTCAACATTCCATTTCCAGGGTCAGGCGCTTTGCCTTTAAAGAGCTGGGATAGCGGGAAGCATCAAAACTGGCAATGCCCAGGTCACAGTCACTTTCCTAAGCACTTGCCACACAGTAAAGCAGTGCCACTTTCCTAAACGTTTTCCTTACACAAGCGATAATCTCAAAGCGTGGAATGTTATTATTTTCTTCCTAATTTTTCTGGGTAACTCACATTAGCTCCCAAGTCGCCTCCTTCAGGAAGCGTCCTTTTAAAGCCCAGGGTGAGCACGCGATGCTACAATCCACTTCGCTGGTCCCACAGACCCCTGGGTGCAGTGCACAGTACTAAATGGGGAGCTTGTCACACTGTCCACATAGCTTTCTAGACATGCTATGCGTGCGTTCCGGAGACAGTGGCACGTTTTACTCGTCTCTACATTTTACAGCCTTTAAAATATGTATTTCTACGATCGGAGAAGGGAAGCTTTTTCCGTCCCTAGAAATGACCCTCGCAGGGCACCATTGTCCAAACCAGTGCGTGAGACCGCCCACAACCACCGCTTCCGGGCCTGAGGCTGGACATACCAAATGTAGTAGCGCAGAGGGGGTAGCCTAGCATTTCCACGCATGTTCCTTTCCACACGACACTGCGTGCAGTAAAGAAAATGATTATGAAGGTGAACTGACGGCCTTGGCCGCCCGGACTAAAGGAAGCCCAACGCTTGGGGACCAACGCGCTGCACCCCTCCTAGACCTAGGCGGGGGTCAAGAGAAACCCTTACCCTTATCCAGTTCACCGTATCTGCTAACTTCAAACCGTACCTCCGCATCACGTGACCCGCCCTTATTTCTGATTCCCGGATGTGGATGAGCCCACTTGCTCTTGCGGAGGGGAGGGCTGGAGAAATTGTTTCCAATAAGAGTACGGAGGCAGGGGGCGGAAGGGACGTGCAGACGCCGGAGGCTGGACATAAAGTTGGCGGTGACGCGCATGCGCGCCTCGGCCCGAGGTAACAGCGGGAAGGCTAGGGGTAGGGGGGAGTCTTGCGGCCTGTAACCGGCTGTGCTCACAGAGGACGGGCGAGGGGCGGGTGTGTCCTGGTCTGTAGACGGCTGTGGCTACCGTGGTGCCGCCGGTATCCCGGCCGCATGGTTTGCGGCTGGTACCCACGGCAGCCCGCAGGCCGCTGGGCCAGCCCCGAGTCTGCGCCAGTGCTCCGCGCCCAGGCAGAGGCGGGCACGGCCCCTCCCCTCCCCTCCGCGCGGCCCCGCCCCGCCAGGTGGTCAGCCCCTCCCCGGGGCCGGGCGGGGTCCCTGCTGGGCCGGTGAGGGAGCTGACCCAGGGCCGGGTCTATTTAGGGGAGGAGGGATCGTGGCATCGCCACCTCCCAGCACAGGTGCTGTGTAGAGCTAAACCCCTAGCTTCGGGGAGACTTCTAGGGCAGGTGTTACTGGGACGTTAATGTTAGCATTAAAAAACAAAACATGGCAAAAATCGTGAAGGACTGAAATCCGGAAATGTTGAATTTACTGCTGGCTCCATGCATACCAGAGTAAATGATAGAGGAGAGGTTTTTAAAAGGACAGTTTAATCACGAAGGAACTTGACGCTGAGTCAAGGCTCACAGTGTGGTTTTTCTCATGTCCTTTTACAGCCGGGAGAGTAGGGTCTAACGTCAGAACTAGCTTTCATTTGTAGTTATGTGACACTACACTTATTTGCAGTCTTCTTGAGACTTATGCTCAATTCCTAGACTAGTTTTTTTAAAAGGTTCTTCAATAAAACAGTATTGTAGTTAAGTGCCCTGTACTTACACGATTCCTCATATACTGTACTTCCATTTCAGTGTTTGTTTTGGTACTGAGGATTGAATCTAGGGCCTTTGCACTCCAGCTTTTTTTTTTTTTTAAATACAAGTCTTGAAAAAATTGTTGATTGCACAGCCTGGACTCGAACTTGTGATCCTTCTGCTTCAGTATCCCAGAGTGCTGGGATTACAGGCCCACCATAACTCCTGGCTTTATTTTTATTATATTTAGGAAACAGGATCTCACTGTGTAGCCCCGGCTGACCTCGAGCTAGCAGTGATCCTCCTCCTCTGCTTCCTGAGTGGTGGCGTTACAGGCATGTGCTGCCATGCCCTGTAGTATTTGTATATGAGGATGAAATCAAGGACCATTGACAACATACTGCCTCCAGATATTTACATTTGCACTTAATAGCAGTGATTTAGTAATATGTTAAGTGTGTATCTTCCTATTTGGAATACAGTACTATCTGATTTTTTAAAAAAATAACTATTATCAAACACACATAGAAAAAATTAAAACCATTCAAAGAAGAACAATGCAAAGGGAAAAAAACTACAATAATATTCAAATACAGTAGAACTCAACCAAAAAAAACCTGAAAAGCACTTAAACATTTTTCCATATAACTTAAAAAAGCATCTCAAGTACTAACAGGACACCAGAGGATGTGATTTGTTTCAGAAAGATCCTCAAAACCAACATTGAACAAATGATCTGGAAAAAAACTCCAGTTAGCAGACTCCACATAAGCCAAGCTTCTCCCTAATTTAAATTTCGATACAGTCATATGACGCACGATGCAAACACAATCTGAGAGATATGTTATTAGGCAATTTCGTCCGTGTGTATACTTAATTACACTTCCAGTTTTTCACACTAGAGAAACTATTCGGTATTTACACATGTGTGTCTTACTTATTTCACTTAAGAATATTGCCTCAGTGTGCATCCATTTAGCTATAAATGTCTCTAGTTTCTTGTTCTTTATGGCTGAGTAGTACTCCATCTTATAAAAAAACCCACATCTTCTTTATCCACTTTCCAGTTGATGGGCACTTGGGCTGTTTCCAAGCTTTCGCTATTACAAATTGTGCCACCATAAACATGGGTGCATATATATCACTGTGGTATGAGTCTTTTAATTCTTTTGTGAAGATACCCAGCAGGGGGATAGCTGGGTCGAATGGGATCTCTAAGCCTAGTTCTTTGAGGTATCTCCATACTGATTTCCACAGTGGTTGCACCAGTCTCCACTCCCAACAACAATGGAGAAGGGTTCCTTTCTCTCCACACCCCTGCCAGCATTTGTTATTGGTTGATTTCTTAATAGCAGCCATTCTTTCTGGGGTGAGGTGGAATCTCAGTGTTGCCTTCATCTGCATCTCTCGAATGACCAGTGATGTTGAAATTTTTTCATATATTTATTTGCTGCTTTTACTTCTTTGAGAAATGTCTGTTCATTTCAGATGCCCATTTTTGAATTGGGTCTTTGAATTTGGGGGGGTCTGATTTTTTTCAGTTCTTTATATATTCTAGATAGTAGTCCTTTGTTGCTGAAAATTTTTTCCTGCACTGTAGGTTGTCTCTTAGCTCTGTTGGTGGTTTCTCTTGCAGTGCAGAAGCTTTTTTTTTTTTGCAGAAGCTTTTTAATAAGATAATTTGTTGATTCTTTGTGCAAGTTCCCATGCCACTGAGGTTTTGTTCATGAAGTCTTTTCCTATACCAATATCTTCAAGAGTTCTATCTAACTTATCTTCCAGAAAATTTAGTGTTTCTGTCCTAATATTTAAATTTTTAATCCACCTTGATCTTAATTTAGTGCATGGTGATAGGTATGGGTCTAGTTTTAATCTTTGGCAGGTTGAAATCCTGTTTTTCCAACACCATTTATTAAATAGGCTATCTTTCCTCCAATGAGGATGGTTGGCTCCTTTGTCAAAGATGAGATGGCTGAGCATATCTGTAGTTGTTTCTGCATCTTCTAATCTATTCCACTGATCCTCAGGTCTGTTTCTTTGCCAGTAACATGCTGTTTTTATCACAGTAGCTTTGTAGTATAGTTTCAAGGTGGATTGTGATACCCCCAGCCATATCTCTGTTGCCTAAAATTTCTTTTGCTATTCTAGGTCTCTTCTGGTTCCAAATGAATTTTTGGATTGTTTTCTGTAGTTCTGTGAAATATATTGTTGGAATTTCAATAGGCATTGCATGAGTGCTATCTGATTTTTATCCCGTGCTCCTTGCCTTTTGACTATGCCTTTATTGTTGATGAGTATAATAAAAAAAGGCTGTTACACTAAAATGGGTTTGAGATTTATAAATATTCAGACAAACTGCCCTTTAAAATATACATGGAAAAAAATCATAAAATATACATGGATTCAATTTTAAAAATTGTAAAACTTGAGCCAAGCTTGGTAGTGCACACTTGTAATCCCTTCACTCAAAGGCTGAGGCAGGAGGATCACTGCAAGGCCAACCTAAGCTATATAGTGAGTTCAAGGGCAGCCTGAACCGCATAGCGAGATCCTGTCTCAAAAAACAAAAATAAATAAATACATAATAAAATAAAATTTCATATGTTGATTTTACTGATGCCATATCCTGCCTTTGAGAGTTAGAAGACTTTCCCCTTAATCCTTATTCTCATGTTGAGGCAGATGATGACAGCATCAGTAGTCCAATTTATCATAGCTAAATAACCCCCATACGAGAGCTAGCTAGGTTCTTTTCAGTTTTACAAAGCCATAATATTACCATGCATACATAAATTAAGAAAAATTCCATCATGTCGATATCCAGAGGGGGTTCAGATTTCCTCAGTTGTTCCATAAGTGTTTAAAATGGCTTGTTTAGACCCAAATCCCAGTTTTTCATTTGTTTGATACACATTTTAAATCATCTGTCGTTTTCTACTTTTTTTCTTTCCATTGTAAATTTAGCTGATTGTAACACATGGTATTTTTTAATATGTACCTCTACTCACTTTATGTTCTCTCAGCCAGTGGTTAGATGTAGAATTGTACTATCAGCTATCAGCCAGCTGTGATTACTTAATTAAAATGAAATAAAATTAAAAATTTGGTTTCCTAGTTGCATTAGCCACATTTGAAGTGCTCAGTCAGTTACAGATTGTCTAGGGGCTTACTGTTGGAGCAGTGCTGTATAAAATATTTCCATAATTGCAGAAAATTCTATTGAACCACAGTAATCTAGAAACTGAGTAAATTCAAACTTGATTTTTGATTGGAGAGGCAAGAAAATTTCATAGGTGTAGATTTTATATTATGAAAATTACTTTCTGTTGCCTTCATTGTCAGAGAGATACATGCCTGAGTTGTCTCCATTTGTGATGTTACAGTTAAGCAGGGTAGTGGGTTCTGGTGGTGTCAGCCCAATCTATCTTATGTGAAATTGCCCAAGAACCTTCCATTTAGTGGGGAAATGCATGGATTTAGATTGCCTACATCCATTATTCCATTAGGGGTTGCAAAATGGTGATTTCCTAGTTTTGTCATTCCTTCATTATTACCTGGGAATCTTTTATGAAGAACTTTCCTTTAGTTATTTGATTACCCTGAAATAGAGTTTGTACAGGAAAGGCAATAAAAATACTTAATTCTTCCCTTCTATTTTCAGACATCAGTAATGAGTTGGCCTAGCAACCTCCAAAGGTAACCATGAAGGTTTTTGCCTTTTAAAATTATTATCATGAATTATAGGCTTTAATATATTAAAACTATTTCTTTTTTGAGACAGGGTCTCAACTCACTGTGTAGCCTAGGCTGGCCTTGAACTTGTGGCAATCCTCTGCCTCAGCGTCCTGAGTGCTGGGATTACAGGCAGTGCCACCATGCTCAGCTAAACTATTTCAGCATATTTCAGTTTTTTGGTTTTTTTTTTTTGGTACCGGGGATCGAACTTGGGTCCTTGCGCTTGTGGAGCAGGCAGCAGAACCACTGAGCTAAATCCCTGGCCTGCAGTCTTTTTTTTGATGCTCAAAATGTTCTCTTTTTGGCCAGTGGTAGCCCCTTTAAGTTGGTGCCAGTTCCACTTGCTATAACCAGTAGTTTTGATAATTTCCTTGCCTTCTGGTGAAACATGTTCCTGCCTGATACATCTCTGGCCTCTAGAAAAATCCTTGTTTTATTGAGTGGAAGATGGTATTTAGAGACCACAGTCTGAGTGGGAGATAGATAGTGGGAAAGGGCTTCTTATTACTAGTTTAGGCATTGATTCTAGGATTCACAGTGGAGAGTTGGGAAGTATATTTTTTTAAAAAAGAGAAATACATAGTGCTTAGGATTTCTTTGAAGTTCTTTTTTTGTCCTTAGTGTATATGCCACTAGGGATGTATATGGTAAAATATTTGTACTTTAAAGGCATATGAAATCATTTGTATGGTTTGTTAATTTGATATTGAGTTGATAGTTAATTTTATTTCCAATTTTTCTGTGCTATTTAAATTTATGTAGAGATTGTTATCCTTTTCTACAGTTTCATAGTATTCCATTGGTGGATGAATAGTAAACTAGTTCCTGTTGTGTTTCCTACTAAAGATAAATTAATATCTTTGTGTATGTATTTTGTATTTTTGAGTATATTTTTGAGACAGATTCCTACAAATAGTATTTTTGGATCAAAGGATGAATACCAAAATCTCCCTTATAATAGTCAAACAGTTTGTACGTATTCCTACCTACATTATATATGAGGGCCTGTTTTCCCATAGCCTTGTCATCAGTATATTGTTAAACTTAATTTTTGGTTAATCTGATACAGAAGAAAGAGCAACTCCATGAAATTTTAATTTGTATTTCTCTTGTTATGAGGAAAGTTGAACATCTTTTTATATATGTAAAATCATTTGGACTTTTTTCTGTGTACAAGTTGTTCATATTGCTTGCCCATTTTTCTATAGATTTTTTTTTACATAAATTTTTATAAACTGTTTGTCTATTTGGGTAATTAACACTGGTAAAACTTTCAAATACTGTTGTTATTTCTCTTTCAACTTATGGCATTTTCTCCATGTAGAAGCTTATTTTTATGTACTTGTATCGCTCAGTCTTTCTAATTTTTTTCCTGGATTTTATTTTATTTAGTTTTTACAATCAGCATCTTATTTATTTGAAAATAGTAACTCTTCAGTTCTTAGTAAAAATGTGACTTCCAATATTTTTCTCCCCATAAGGAATATTCTTCTCAGTTCTTTTGTATTAGTATATGTTTGTGATATGTAATAATTATGTTCATCTGTTCATCTTGGGGAATTGGTGTATATATATATATATGTGTGTGTGTGTGTGTGTGTGTGTGTGTGTGTGTGTGGATCAAGATATATCTTGATCATTTTACTCCCATTTCTCTCCTTTCCCCTTATCCCCACAAATCTCTAAAATAGTTTGGATTTTTCTTTCTTTTTTATTTTTTTTTCCTCTTTTTAAACATTATCTTACTAAGTTGCTCAGGGTGGGCTTGAATAGGTGTTCCTCCACCTCAGCCTCCCACGGTGCTAGGATTATGGGTGTGCTTTACCACACCTGGCTTGTTATCCTTCTTTAAAGTAGAACTGGAGGTCAGGCATATCTCTACTCTTTTATTATAACTTACTCATAATTTTATTCATAATTTTTATTCCAATGTGTCATTTTGTAATTTGATATTGGTTATGTCTCACTTTCTTGTCACTGGGACAAAAATCACCTGCATTTTGAAGGAAGGAAGATTTATTTTGGTTCACAGTTTGTAAAGATTTCAGTCCATAGTTGGCTGGTTCCAAGGCGGGGCACCATGGCACAGGGGCATGGTAGAGGACAAGCTGCTCACAGTGTGGTGTCAGGAAACAGGGAGAGTGAAGGGAGGAGTGGGGGAGGGAAGTATGACCCTCTAGGCCACACCAGTGACCTGCCTCCTTTGACCAGGTTCCACCTCCCAGCATCACATTTATCTCTAAATTCATCAGTGGACTAATCCACAGATGATAATCAGGGCCCCACGATCCAGTCACCTCCCCAACGTCCGTCCCCCCCCCCCATGAGCACATGAGGCATTGGGAGGACATCTAGATATAAACCATAACAGATTATATACTCTGGATATTTTTCCTGATCTGTAAAATTAAGAGATCAAATTAGAGGGCTAAAGCACTTTCTAGTCCTTAAAATACAATATGTTAATGAATACCAAAGATCAACTTATTGTCAGACATCTTATTTATATCTTGTTCCCCTAAGATTTAAGTGTTTTTCTGCCCTCTTAGACTTGATTTTAAAAAACTTGTATTTCCTTTAACCGTTCAACTCTAGATTTTACTGATTTAAGACAGTTTTCATTTGAAAGGTAAGTTAAATGAGTAAGTTCTGTTTGTTGCTGTCTTGGTCAGACTGCAGACGTGAGTAAGACTGTAGCATTTGTAGAGTTATACAGTTTCTATTTATCCAATTAGCTTTTCATGTTAGTAGCAAGGAGAAGCAGACTATCATACCATTTTTAGTTTAATTGTATTTAATCTACACAAAGGATATCTTTCATAATTAGGCATCACATGGCACAGACTATGTATCACATGAGAGGCAAAGTAAAAAGAGTGAGGTTTTGCATAGAGTTGAATGAGGGTCAGATTAGGAAAGCAATTTCATATTCATAATTATGTATTATGAATAACTTGCACAACAAAGGTCTGCAGGACATGGAAATCTTTGCTCTTATCTGACCTTAAGAGATGAGAGCTGATGGTGTTCGGTGGCTACTCAAGCAGGTGGTGAAGGTATTGTTAAAGAAACACATTTCACATTGACAAGTGTATTTTCTCCAGAGGATGTTGTTGGTTCCCCTGTCCCCTTTCTTTAAACAAAGACATCTTTGTCTTAGTCTTAGATCATTATTTTGATTTCTGAAGTGGCAGTTTTCCTCACTTGGACTGATTTATTGTAATGCTGCTGCCACCTGGTGGTCATAAGGTGATGCT
This sequence comes from Heterocephalus glaber, assembly GCF_000247695.1. The sequence goes on from NW_004624730.1 coordinate 10,819,113, forward strand.
ATGCCTCAGTTTAATTTTGTTTCTCACCAAAAAAACCCTACTAAACCAAAAGAAGATAATGCTGATGCATTTTAAGATTGGAATTTTGTAAGATATATAAATATTGCACATTTGTTGTGATCTGAGAGCCACACTGCCTAGATTTGAATCCTAGGATGTTTGTAGATTACCATACTCAAATTATTTAACCCTCCAAGCCTCAGTTTCCTTATAGTATCTGTTTTTTATGAGTGTTGTGAAGATTGAAAATGACAAAGTTTACAAGACAGGTTAGAGTAGTATAGAACTGAATGGCTTTTACCATATATTAGAGATACTGTTAATTATTAAACAAGTGTCATCTAGAAAATGTATTACTGTATTATATATTACTATATATATTACTGTTTAACATAGTCTAAAGAAGAATAGTTTTAGTAGCAATTATTTTGAATAGTTGTAGTCGCACTGTCTTTAAGAATGACATTTTCCTAATATTTAATAAATATCCATGCATAGTTGTCAAGAGCATGCTACTTACATGAGACATTTTAGAGCCTGATAAAACAACTGGAAGAAACCTTGGAGATTATTGTTTATGCCCTTCATTTTATGGATGCAGCAACTGAAGTCCAAATTCACAAAACTAGTTAGTTGCAGCATATAACTGTATCCTGGGTCTCCAGCTAGTACTGTGTGAACTCTGTACTGCTCTCCCAGAATGGACCAAAAGTGGTTTGTAAAAAAGTGGAATGAAACATGGGAATCTTTTTCTGTAGGTTTATATTTTGTGTGATATTGGAGAAATATGTAGGATAAACCAACCAGAAGAAAAATCTTCCATGCCATACTTGTGCATAAATAGTTTTTGATATCCTTGCTAGTACTTTTAAAAATAGATTCAAATAAAGCACAGTGGTTTTATTTTCTAGTGTTCTGATCACTCTCTGTTGTCTCTCCAGTGCCCTCTGCACACCCTTGTCACTACATTTATACATTGGGGGGGAAGTTTGTTAATTTTTTCTGTCCCATACTGAACTATGAATTCCTGGAAAAGGGCCATGTCTTTCATTATTTATGCAGTGCTAGCAAAACACTGAATTATTTGTTGAATAAAAGGATGCACTTTTTGGACCAATATAATTTTTACATGTGGCATTAGAACAGAAGGGCAGAACCTCCACACCAGTCTTTGGTCACTACCTAAAGGTTGTAATTTGAAAGCTTAAGAAGAGAGTGCAGTTTGTTAGGGGTGAAAGTGGTTTGGCATTGAACATTTTGAAGATTTGTGGTGAGAGCTGAGAAAACTGTAGCCATGCTACACGTGGGCACTTCTGAATTTAAGGATCTTCTTTCCTTTCTTGCTCTCACCATCCTTTTTCATGGTGTGACTGGTGAGTCAGTCTGTTCTGTCTTTCCATCTCTTTTTCTGCTGGACCCTTTTCTACAATCCTCCAGTCATGACCAGTTTGTGGGAGGGTGAGTAAAAGGAGGGGAATTAAAATGAGTTCAGCCAAAAGCATCCAACATTGGCCATGTTGAAATGCTATACTAAGCTCTGGATCTGCAGAGATAAATAAAATTGGTGTGTTTTTTTGCCTTTGAGGTATAAGAATTTTAGTAAGGAATACGCAAAACCTTATTTTCAACTCCTATGTAATTTGTAACTCTTACAGAAAAAAACCTGTGAAGGAAGAGGAGCTATCAAGTACAGAAGAGGGAGGGCCCCTTGGTTGGCTTTCAGAGGAGGGAGGATATTGCAAGAAGTACTGTGGGCCTCTCTTCCTCAGGGTGAGATTGCCAATCACAGAACAGGGAGTTTAACCTCAGAGTATTTTACTTTTTTTTTTTTTTTTTAAATAACATCTCTGTTTTTAAAAGAAGAAGAGCTACATTTTCCTGTGGTGTGTGTGACCCCAATTTCTTCCTCTTATTTGTGGGGTTTTTTTTTTTTGTCTGTGTTCTTCTAGTAGAAAGACATTACCACCATGTTTATATTAAGAATTAGGCATAGACAATGACTTACGTAGGGAGAATATCAACAGCAATTAGGATGATCTTCATTTAATGTAAAATATATTTGGTTCTAAAATTTCTTGTGGTATTCTTTGCTTCTACAGTCTGCTGCATTTTCTCATTGTGATTCATATATTTTCATTCACATTCTGAAGTTGAAGTTGGAAGGTTAGAACTACACAGTGAATTTTCTTCTTTCTCTTTCTCTCTCCATCCTTTCCCAGTTGCCACAGCAAAGGGGACTTGGCGATGGAGGCGTTGTTGGAAGGAATAAAAAATCAGGGGCATGGTGGGTAAGTTTGCTTTTGACCTTGTGCTTCTCACTGTAGTTTAAGAGTGTATCTGAGTTATGCTTTTAATCATCCTGTGCTTTGGCTATAGAAGCAAAAGTGTTGAATGAAAGCTAGGCTGATATCACTGTGCTATGTTTGTGGACAGCATGTCTCTTTCAGATATTTATTTCATCTTAGCATTGTGAAGCAGACTCTTGCCTTCATCCCACTGAGTTTTCTACTATTTGAAAACAAAAATACAAGAGGTACTGTGACTCTAAGAATATATGCTTTTGTAAAAAAGCGTGTAATTATTAGTGGTTAGAACCCTCAGTGGCCATTCCTACAAATGTTTCTGAGTCTAATACATCTGTGCCCACCTGTTTCAGCTCTGCAATATCTGGCATCTCTTGAAATTTAGAAGGACATAAAGAAGTTTACAGTAATAAGGGGTTGCTGTAAGTTTCAAATAACACAGTGGAAAGAAATAGTTGAAATAAATATGGCTCAAAGATGCATTTCTGGAAACAGCTTTTGAAATTGTATCATCACTTACTTTCCTGGTTGCTCCTAAGACTTTCTATTTTGGCTAGATGAAAATGTGACATAGGCTTCCCTGGATACTTCCTGAAAGCCTCTCCAAAATATTACAAAAGAGATAGTTGTGGAAGTCTCACTGTATAAGCCAGATCTAAAACATTAATCTTGTGTTTGATCCAGTGCTTTAGACTTTAGGTTGCTCATCAGAGGAGGATAAAATATTCTATGGGATAAATAATTTTAATATGAGCATTAACATTTTCCTTCTGGCTTAAACCACTGGTGGTTTATGCATGGTTGTCCCATCAAGTGGCATGTACCACTGGTGGCACGAATGGATCTAATCACTTTTATCGGTCTTTTTTTACTAATAAAATTAATAAAAAGCTGCCTGATGGGACATCACCAGTGGTTCAAGCTGCTTGACAGCGAGATACAAATTATAGCCCTCTTGTGAATGTGTGAAAAGCAAAAGCTCAGAAATCCTGTTTTTTGCTTTTAGTAACTTATTAATTGACATTGTTCTGCTTCAGGTAGGTTTAATCTGCTATTTTTTTTTTTTTTGATACTGGGGATTGAACTCAGGTCCTTGCGCTTGCACAGCAAGCGGCGAAACCACTGAGCTAAATCCCCGGCCCAGTCTGCTATATTTTTATATATGAAAGATGGAAAAGTTCTTGGACATATGTTCTATGTTTTTAATGGTCTGTTCTTATTTATAGGGGATTTTTGACATCCTGTGAAGCAGAACTACAAGAGCTCATGAAACAGATTGACATAATGGTGGCTCATAAAAAGTCTGAATGGGAAGGGCAGACACATGCTCTGGAAACTTGCCTGGACATCCGTGACCAGGAACTTAAGACCCTTAGGAGTCAGTTGGATATGAAACACAAAGAGGTAAAGCAGTTGATTCACTCTTTTTTTTTTTTTTTTTTTAATATTTTAACCTTATCCTTTGTATTAGACATGTTTCTTGAATATTTTTGAAAGCTTTTGTGTACCAAATTAGTTTCTTTATTGCTTTTTATTTTAATTCTAATGGTTTCTTTTACAAGGAAAATTCATTATGAAAATGTATAAGAATATTAATATTTATTTTAGGATCATTTTACTTTGGTCAAGTATAATACAGGGCTGGGGATTTACCTCAGTGGTTCCACCACCTACCTTGCAAGTGCAAGGAATCGAGTTCGATTCCTGGTACCAAAAAAAAAAAAAAAAAAATATATATATATATATATATATATATATATATATATATATGTAGAAAACACATACAAAATTTCTGTAAGAACATGTAAAAGGGTATCACACATCTTTGTGTAACTTTTTGTAATATATGTCCATATCAACAATCACTGAGTGTAGTGGAAGTTGTTTTTGGCCTCATTGTATGGCTAGTTAAGAAACAATGTTGAGTTCTAGATTCTATAATTTGTCCCTTTTATTACCTTTAAAACAAATTTAAGAAGATCCTTTAAAATTATATTACCTTAATTGAAAAGAAAGGGAAAAGAAAATAAAAATTACTTGCAATCTCACTACCTTTTGATATTGTTAACTTGAAGGAAAATGCAATAATATTTACTGATTTATCTCTCATAATTTAGCTCATACAGTGGCAAGAAGTACACTGAATATTGGAAGGAATGCGGAAATCATTTATAAGTGCTTAAGTTTCTGACATAAATGTCACCTCAGAAGGACTGAGAGAGTTGTAGGCAAATACTAATCTTAAGTCCCACACTGGTGGTTTTTTTCCTGTCCCTGGGATCACCACTCATCAAGGCTGTTACTAGCTTACTCAGGTACATTTCCATGAGTGCTATACATTGATGTGGTTTGACTGATGACACTTATCGAGAGTAGTTTAGAAATGTTTCATGTAACAAAGAAATGATTAGGTTTGATAAAAATGTTTTTATGCTTGTCAAGAGACTCTTTCGATGGTTGACCAGTTGTACTTTGGGTCAGAGCAGTATATAATACTGTCAGCCATATTGAGTTTTGATTTCTGAAAATGCCATTTGTTAAACTGGAATTTATTTTAAGGTTTAGGTAGATCTTCATTTCTTTTTTGGGGGTGGGTACCAGGAATCAAACTCAGGACCTTGCGCTTAAGACGCAAGTGACAGAACCACTGAGCTAAATCCCTGGCCCCAAAGTTTAGGTAGATCTTTTGAGAGTACACATCTTAAAATTACACTTGTGCAAAGATGACTAAGGTGACCAGAGAGTTCAACAAAGAATAATCATATTTGATATTTTTTGCTTGTGATAAGAGTAACCTTTTTTTTAAAAGTAGGAAAACAGTCAAATTCACAGAAAAATTTTAGTAGTACAGTGAACTCCTATGCACTCCTCATCTAGAGTCACAAATTAACATTTACCCTATTAGCTTAACCATATTCCATGTACACCTACTTTTTGCTGAACTGTTTATCATGTTACAGTGTCCATGACCAGTTACTATGACCTTTTGTTCCCCAAATACTTCAGAATAATAATGAGAACATTTTCTTTAAAAATCACATTTTAGGCAAGATCCATGTTTTTTTTCTGGAAAGCTATGTTAGCTACCACTTCTTTATTTTGCTTAGGGTAAAACAAAAGTAGTCCTGCCGTATAAGTTGAAGTGATAGTGATTTCCTGGGTAAGAAAATCACTGTACTATATAGATATCTAGTTATTTATTTTGTTAAAATCCTTGAAAAACATTTCTGTATTTGTGATCATGAGACTATTTAGTCATTCTCTGGCTAGGTGGTTTTTTTTTTTTTGGTACAAGGGATTGAACTCGGGTCCTTGCGCTTGCGCAGCAGGCAGCAAAACCACTGAGCTAAATCCCTGGCCCCGAGGCTAGGTTTTTTTAAAAAATTAATTTTAGGTATACAGTATAATGACATTCATCACTGGAGATTTGTGCCTTTACATAATATATCTTAATTCTTATTTTTCCCAGTTCCCCTGCCCTCCCTTCAACCCCTCTATCTGTCCCTATTTACAAAGACTTTGTTTCCATTTTTTCATTTTCTCATTAATTCCATTCCCTTCTTTCCTTTCCCCTATCCCTTCCACTTCCCCTTCCCCTTTGCACCTTTTCTTCGTATTTCACATTATCTATTAAACATTGTGACCCTTATTTACACTTTGTTTCTCACACCAGAGAAACTTTTCGGTATTTATATGTGTTTCCTATTTATTTCACTTAAGAGTATCGCCTCAATGTGCATCCATTTAGCTATAAATGCCTCTAATTTTTCATTCTTTATGGCTGAATAGTACTCCATTTTATTAAAAAACCCCACATTTTCTTTATCCACTCTCCAGTTAATGGGCAATTGGGATGTTTCCATGTTTTAGGTATTAGAGACTGTGCTGCTATGAACATGAGTGCACATATATCTCTGTGGTATGATTTTTAAATTCTTTTGTGAAGATACCCAGCAGGGGAATAGCTGGGTCAAATGGGACTCCCAGTCCTAGTTCTTTGAGGTATCTCTATACTGATATCCACAGTGGTTGCACCAGTCTACACTCCCACCAACGGTGGAGAAGGGTTCCTTTTTCCCCACAGCCCTGCCAGAATTTGTTATTGGTTGATTTCCTGATAGCAGCCATTCTTTCTGGGGTGAGGTAGAATCTCAGCATTGTTTTCATTTGCATCTCTCGAATGACCAATGATGTTGAACATTTTTTATATGTTTATTTGCTATTACTACTTCTTTGAGAAATGTCTGTTCATTTCAGAAGCCCATTTTTTAATTGGATCTTTAAATTTGGGAGGTCTGATTTTTTAAAGTTCTTTATAGATTCTAGATGGAATCTAGAATCTGTCTGAGGAACAGCTGGTAAAAATTTTTTCCCACATTGTGGGTTGTCTCTTCACACTCTTGGTGGTTTCTCTTGCTGTGCAGAAGCTTTTTAATAAGATGAGATCCCACTTGTTGATTCTTTGTGCTAGTTCATGTGCAACTGAGGTTTTGTTCATTAAATCTTTTCCTATGCGTGTCTTCAAGAGTTTTACCTAACCTCTCTTCCAGCCAGTTTAGTGTTTCTATTTTAATATTTAGATCTTTAATCCATTTTGATTTTAGTTTAGTGCATGGTGAGAGATACAGGTCTAGTTTTTTTTTTTTTTTTTTTTGGTACCAGGGATCAAACTTGGGACCTTGTGCTTGCAAGGAAGGTGCCGGAACCACTGAGCTAAATCCCCAGCCCCTACAGGTCTAGTTTTAATCTTTGACAAGTTGAAATCCAATTTTTCCAGCACCATTTATTAAAGAGGCTATCTTTCCTCCAGTGAGGGTGGTTGGCTTCTTTGTCAAAGATGAGGTGGCTGAGTGTGTCTGGAGTTGTTAGACACAGCAATTAGGCAAGAGAAGGAAATAAAAGAAATAAAGATAGGAAATAAAGAAGTCAAATTGTCATTATTTGCAGATGATACGATATTCTATATAGAAGACCCCAAGAACTGTACCAAAAGTCTTCTAGACTTAATAACCAAATTTAGTAGAGTAGCTGGATACAAGGTCAACACACAAAAATCAATAGCTTTCCTCTACATGAACAACAGACTCACTGAAAAAGGAACTGGAGAGACAACTCCCTTCACAATAACATCCAAAAAAGTGAAATACCTAGAAATCAATCTAACGAAAGAAATCAAAGACCTCTACTCTGAAAACCATTGTACTTTGAAAAAGGAGATCGAAGAGGATATAAAAAAATGGAAAGACATCCCTTGCTCCTGGGTAGAAAGAACCAATATAATGAAAATGGCCATACTTCCAAAACTGCTATATAGATTCAATGCAGTCACAATTGAAATTCAGCAGCATACTTCACAAACCTTGAGAAAACAATCTAAAAATTCATTTGGAACCAGAAGAGACCTAGAATTGCAAAATCAATTCTAGGCATCAAAGACAAGGTAGGGGGTATCACAATCCCCAATTTGAAACTATACTACAAAGCTACTGTGATGAAAACAGCATGGTACTGGCAAACAGACCCAAGGACCAGAGGAACAGATTAGAGGATGCAGAAAGAACTCCAGGCTAGGGTTAAACTTATTCCTGTGGCTTGGTTTTAATGTCAGGGGTTTTAATGGGCCTGAAAGAGAAATTGAAAGATTGAAGGGATAGGTTCTATGGTAAAGATTTGAAGATTACAAGTTTGGCATGGAAGAAATTTAAGATTGTAGGTGTCTGGTCAATTTGCTGCTTTATTATGATGTTGAAAGTTATTACGTTTCTCTAATATCTCAAATTGATAAAGTATACCTTTATCAGTCACTAGTAATGCCAGTCTGTTCCATAGAGTTTGTGAAATTGTGTTGCAGTAAATCACTTCTTTTGGGTATATTCATATCAGATTTGAGCAGTAATATGAGAATATAAGAATATAAGAAGAATATATGTAATAATAGAAGTAGAAAATAGGGCTTTAAGTTTTTGTCATTTTATTTGTTTGAAAGGTACAGTCCTGGAAGCAGTCCTGTGGTAAAAACTACTGCTTCTCACCGACAGCTCTATGATGAGATGAAAAGCTTGAATCAGAGTGTAAATCAGTGCATTGTGTCCTTCACTGAGAAAGCTTTGCTGTGTAAGCATGGCATTTGCACCAAGTAGTATGTTTCATGACAGAATTGATTTACATTCTACTTCATGTTCCTTGTCTTGTTCTAGATTGCTCTTTGTGACCAGCTTCAGCTACCTGCAGGTCATGCTTAAAGGAACACTTGTATAAATAATTCATATTTTTTAGTTGTCAATTAACATAAATTTTATTTTTTCTAATTAAAAGTTTATTGATTTTTAGAAATATTCTGCTAGCAATTGCCGAGTTTAATTTTTTAATTTCAATTTTTATTAGTATGTATTTGCAGTACATAGTGATTACATTGATAGAGAGGAATTGGTACATGTACCTAACACATCTTAATGCTTTTTTTGTCCCCTAACTTTCCCCTCCCTTCTTGCTCCTTCCATCTCTTGGTCCCATCCCATTTGCAAAAGTGGTATTTGTATTTTTTTATTTCAGTTTTTCTTTTAATCCCCTTCCCCTCCTTCTTGTCCCTTCCCTCTAACTCTGTTTCCCTTCTCATTTGATAAAGATCTCCCTACTTGCTATAATCTCTCTTTTATTTTTCTCTTTATTTATATTTTGGGGTTTTCAATGTAAGAGAAACCATGTGATATTTTAGCTTGTGTGTCTGATTATTTTAGTGTTATGGTCTCAAGGTCATCCATTTACCTATGGATGCCTCAAGTTTATCCTTCTTTAGGGTAGAGTAGTACACCATTGTATGTAAATACCACATTTTCTTTACCCATTCACCTGTTGATAGCTAAATCTTGGAAACAGTCTATATACCTATTATAAATTGTGTTGTTATAAACATGGGCATGCATATATCACTGTAATATGATGTCTTTAACTCTTTGGGGAAGATACCTAGAAGAGGAATAGCTCGGTCAAATGGAAATTGTAGTTTTAGTTTTTTGAGGAATCTCCATTCTGATTTCTATAGTGGTTGTACTAGTTTACATTCCCACCAACAATGTAGTGGAGTTCCTTTTTCCCCCAACAGCCTCACTAGTATTTATTAATACTTGATTTCTTGGAGTCGGGGATTTAGCTCAGTGGTTCTGCCACCTGCCTTGCAAGCCCAAGGACCCGAGTTTGATCCCTGATACCAAAAAATCCCCCCAAAAACCCCCCCAAAAATACTTGATTTCTTGATGATAGCCCTTTTTTTTGGAATAAAGTAGAATCAGCATTGTTTTAATGTACATTTCTCTAATGGTCATTCTCTAATGAACATTTTTCATGTATTTATTGACCATTTGTATTTCCTCTTCTGAGAAGTGTCTATTTCAGTTCCAGCTTTTGACTGGATCTTTTTGGGAGGTTTTAATTTTTTTTTATGAAAAATAAAAACAATTTCATAACAAAATAATAAGATTAACATAGTTAATACACAATGTGTGTATTGTTATCTTCAAAGTAGTTACTCAGAGTATAAGACATAAACCAAAAATATTCTTACAAAAAAAGTAACAAAACAGATAATAACACAAGAGGAATACAGCAGGTGAGACATTCACAGGCCAGTGCATCAATTGAAAGTCAGAGAGCAATGTATGAGAAGGCCCGGGTGGGTCCTTGGGAATTTGAAAAAAATCGCACATTTCCAATTAGGTACCCAAATCTGAGTGCAGAGACAACTGTGGCCTAGGGACTATGAAGGTGAACAGCATTTAGGAGACTGGGGAAAGGAGACAAAATGACCAGGAAATAATTTCTTGCTCATTCCTCCTCCATATTCCAGGAGTGTTGTGCACACGGGACATCCTAGCCATGGCCCACACCCACTGGCATGCACCCACAGGGCAGATAAAAACATTCCCTGCCAGGAGCTGAAGATACAGAGCCCTGGAACTTCTCCAAGTTTGTGGGTTAGAGAATGACTGAAAAAGGACTGTGGGTGGTGAGACTGAGAATGGTGCCTAGGTCAGAGGGCATCCAGGGGATGCATTCAGCAGAAGGCTTTGAAGGGAAAACACAGAGGTGACTGCAGGACTTGTCCTGGAAAGAAAGGGGTAGAGAACAAGAGGGCTCTGGCAGAAGTCAACAGAGAAATAGGTTCTGGGCTAATTGCACCACACTCTCCTGTCCCCAAATTAACTGACATGGTTGGATCATGGGACATTCTCACCATAGATCTCCCACACCAGCAGGTTATAGGGTAACAAGCTGTGTTAGAGCCACGTGGGCCTCCAGAGAAGAAATGGAGCCTGGAGATTTAAGAACAAAATTGAAGAACAGACCAGAAGATAGAAAGATCTCCCATGTGCATGGATTGGCAGAATTAATATAATCAAAATAGCCATATTACTAAAAGTGATCTATAGATTCAGTGCAGTCCCCTTCAATATACCAATGACATTCTTCACAGAACTAGAAGAAAACAATCCTAAAATTTATATAGAAACACAAAAGACATAGAATAGGTAAAGTGATCCTAAGGAGAAACAGCAAGGCTGGAGGTGTTAAAATACCTGCTTTCAAATTACTCTATGAAGCCATAATAACAAAAACAGCATGGTACTAGTATAAAATAGACTCTTAAGGCATCATCAAGTGGGTCACAAGGTCATACTGGCAACTCTTTCTCTTCTGCATATGGGTTTTCATGGGATGTAGATGATTTTAGTGACAGAAGAGAACCAAATGAGAGGACCTTGAAATAATGTAGAGAAAAGGGTGGTGGAGTGTTTTCTTTTTCTTTCTTTTTCTTTGACTTTTATAGACCTTGATCAAAGAATTTTTGGTTTTTGGCTAGGCATAAGGATTCCATAATCAATTTTTATGCTGCTAGAGATCTTATTAAATCATTGAAAGTTTTTAAGATTCTGCAGAGCTGACTTGTCTAACATCTAAGACGGTCAACTGAAAGTTCGAGGGTGTGTGTGTGTGTGTGGTGTTTTAGGGGGAGGCATGGTAAATATAGTAAATATAATGTATCTTCTCTTGGTATCTTTGTTACATACTAATGTGCATTGTCTTATGGGTTGTTGTAGGATAAACAGATCTATTTTAAGGGTAATCTGATGCCCTTTTTTTCCGTCTGCCTTTGCTAAAAGTTCTTGCTCCTTTCTACTGATCATTGAATTTACCTCTTATGCCTTTCCTTTCTAATTTTCTATCTTTCAGCAGGTTGTGGGCTAGGAAATATGAATAAAACTGTTTATGTTAAACAAGTAAATACTCAAGCTCTTTATCAGAGCAAAGTAGGTGAACTAAAGATCAGTCTCTTTTGTTTTTTAAGAATCTTTTCTTGTATTACTTGTGAAAGTAGGGCCAGGGATTTAGCTCAGTGATGCTGCCGCCTGCCTTGACAGCACAAGGTCCTGAGTTCAATCCCTGGTACAAAAAAAAAAAAAGAAAGAAAGAAATAACTCTTGAAGAAAATTCAGAAAAGACAATAAGGTGTGAAGAAGAAAATATAATAATCCATAATACCATAAAACAGAATTAACATGTATTAACCGTTTGGTATATTTCCTTTAAGCTATATAAATTTTACTTATTTAAAAATCTTTACAAAATTGGGATTTTAATGTAGTTTTTATATCCTTATGGTTTACAGATAGTAAGCATTTTAGAGATTAATTCTGATGCATATTAATGTCTGAGTATTTTATCATGTAGATGTTCATTCATTCATTCATTGTATTCACTCAACAGTTCCTTTATTTTAAAAGTTAATTTTATTGGTTTATTTTAGGTATACATAATGATAACATTTATCAGAAGGAATTTTTACCTGTATGTGATATATCTTGAAGTTCCCTTTTTTTTTTTTTTTTTTGGAACTGGGGATCGAACTCGGGTCCTTGCACTTGCGCAGCAGGTGGCGAAACCACTGAGCTAAATCCTCAGCCCAGAAGTTCCCTTATTTTTAAACTTTAGATTTCTTACAGTTTTTTCAGTTTTTACAAAAGCAGAACATTCTTATTGATAAATTTTTAACACCTCGATTTTTAAAAAACATAGATCTGTAGAAGTACAGTGTAGCAGCTCACAGTTTAGAATATGTCTAAGGGTTTTACAGTAGACTCCCACATTGCTTCCTAGAAAGAATATTGTGTTTTGCATTTTTCTAAATACGCTTTGGGTCCCTTGATTCTAAAAAACTTACCCATATAACTTTTATTTTATAAGATCTTTATAATTTTATAGACATAAAATGCCATTGAATTTTTAATATTTCTCAGGTTACCAGTGGTGTTTTTTCATATGTTTATTGGGCATTTGTATTTTTGTGGGAATCATTCTTATTCTTGGATTTTTTTTTGGGTACTGGGAATGGAACTTGTTCTTAGATTATTTTTATATAGAGGGCTTAATACTTTATAAAAATTAATTTATAAGAATTTTATATGCTAACAATTTAAAGCCTTTTGTTTTTTTGTAAATGTTTTTCTCATTGTTTACGTTTTAATTTTGTTAATTGGATTTTTTAAAATACGAAAGTTTTACATTTTTATATAGTCAAATCCATCATTTTTAAATGACTTTTTCATTAATTTTAAGCTCTCAAAGTTTCTTCTCATCCAGAAATTCAGTATTCATTTAGATTTTTGTTCAAAAGAATATTCCATATTATTAGATAAATACACACACACACACACACACACACATTTTTTTCTTTGAGACAGGGTCTCACTATGTTGCCCAAGCTGACCTCAAACTTGAGTTCAGGGAGCTTTCTTCCATGGCCTCCCTGGTAGCTAGATAGCTAGGACTACAGGCATGTGCTCTTTATTGGCTATGTAAATTTTAGTTTGAACTCCAGAGTAATTTTTTTAACATACAAAAGCAAAAAATATCTACTAGAACTTTCTATTGGAATTGCATTAACTCCTTATTCTTGTAAGTTTATTTCTAGTTAAAAAAATTACCATTCTGTATTGTTATTGAGATTACTATCTCTAGTTCTTTGTTCTCCACTTCCTTGCCACTTACCAATAAATGAAATTGTAACTGGTTATTAGGAGAAATACTGCTGATTTTCAGAAGAAATACTTCAAAAGAAAACTGGTTATCAAGAGAAATACTTCAGGGCTGGGTATTTAGCTCAGTGGTGCTGCCACCTGCCTCACAAGTGCAAGGTCCTGAGTTCGATCCCCAGTACCAAAAAAAAAAAACAAACCAGAGAAATACTTCAATTTTTATGAAGTATTCTTGGCTTCCAAAGTTTCTAAAACTTTGTTAATTTTTCATGAGTATTTTTGATGAAAATGGTTGGGGAGAATAAATCAAACAGAAGATGTGAGTTTTCATCTAAACCTAGAAATTCCGCAACAGTTATTTATTCTCCATTTTTTTTTAGTGTTACGGATTATTAAATAAGTAGGTATTCAACTCACTGAGAAGTGGTGTGTGTGTGTGTGCGCGCGCACACACACACACAAAGAATTTACAAGTGAGTATAAAGCTTATTTCCTGCTTTCATGTTTCAGAGATACTGTTTCAGTGCCACTAATGAAAAATACTATTATTTCCCTGCTTTTTAGGTTGGAATGTTGCATCAGCAGATAGAAGAACATGAAAAAGTCAAGCAAGAGATGGCCATGGAGTATAAGCAGGAGTTAAAGAAATTGCAGGAGGAAGTAAGACTTTTTTTCTGTTATATATTATGTAGTTTATCTCTCTAACTTTTGAGAATTTTGTTATGAAAATAAGTCTCTACCTTGTCTCTACTCTAAAGTAGAAGTACTGTACCTATACGTGTTATGAACAGAGACAGATCTATTTCTTTGTTCTTGAATCTAAGCATAGCATCTTGCTTAAGTACATGTTTGATATTACCTAGGACAGGGATTCTAAAATATGTTTCTTGGTTGAGTAGCTGAAATAAATAGACCTGTTTTTATATAATACTGTGAAATATTGATGCCAAAAATTAATATTTAATTTTTTGAGTTAAATCGGTTACTAGATTTTTAAATAATGGAGGATCCAAAGGTTTAAATAGCATTTGGGGTTAAAGAGAAAGCTCAATTTTATTCACATTTGGGAAACACTGCTTTTATTAAGTTCAATTCCAAAACATTCCTCTCTTGCTTGCTGAATATGTGAGCCCCATAGGAGCATGACCTGGGAACCATAGGCCTAGAAGAAAGACTTATTTGTTCCTTTTATTGTGGAGGTGTGTGGTAGGGTCTTGAAGTACAAAGTTATTATACTAAAAGTTAAAGTTTTGTTTTAAAGTCACTGTTTCATTTTATTTTTCTTTGAATATAATTCTTCGCCAGCATTTCTTTTCCATATGTAATTTTTAGTTTTGTATTTTAGCTTGAGAACTACTAGTTTGAGAATAATACCAGTTGGCACTGTACTTGCTTTCATATTATCAATTTGTTTACTAATTCTTACACTTTAAGTAAATAAAGCACTGTCTCCACAGTTAGGTAGACTGAAGAGAAGCTATGAAAAACTGCAGAAAAAGCAAATACGGGAATTCAGAGGAAGTACCAAAAATCACAAGGAGGATCAGTCTGAGATTGAGAGGTTAAATGGAAAAGTAGAGGTATGTTCACAGTAATAATCACAGTAGTGATTGTCAGCCTTCATGTAAGAAAATGCTATTTCTAATGGTGCTGTTTCCTGAAACCAATTTTATGTCATCTCCAGGACTGCCACTGAGATGTGTTAGTGGTGGGAGAGTGTTCCACCTTTCATCCTATCATCACCCCTTTCCCCATGGTTAATGGGAACTAGCTATCAGTAATTTTCAACAGGGCAGCAGCACCCTTACAGGGCATTTGGAAATGTATGGAGACTGTTTGTTTTGGTTGTCAGAATAATGGAGCATGGAAATTTTTTTTTCTGGTACCGGGGATCGAACTTTGGACCTTGTGCTTGCGAGGCAGGTGGCAGAACCACTGAGCTCAATCCCTGGCCCATGAAAATGTTTTTTAAGACATTCCAGGGTTTGAGCTCAGTGGTTCTGGCATCTGCCTCGCAAGTGCAAAGTCCCAAGTTCGATCCCCGCTACCAAAAAAAAAAAAAGAAAAACAAATGTTTTTTAAGGACAGAAATCAGGTTGTAAACATGGCTAGGATTATATGCTAGAAAGGATTATTATCTGCAGCATCTCTAATATTGAGAAATATGGACCACCAGGTACCACCTGTGTTTTATGAGGAGTGTCTTTGTCTTATTTATTGGGACTTAGTAAATGTTGAAAGTATGTGGCTTTTTTTTTGTATCCATTCAGGTAGAACAAGCTAAGTTTTTTTAATTTTCATTTTTATTAGCACATGTTTGCAGTACATAATTATGTTCGTTGTGGGGACTTAGTACATATATATAACACATCTTAATTCTTTTTACATCCCTTCCCTTCTCCTTCCTTCTAGTAATCCCCTTCCTATTTGCAAAAGAGCTAATTCCTTGTTTCCTACTAGCTGTCTTTGATTTTGTGCTTTATTTATACTTTAGATTTTTCAGATAAGAGAAATCATGTGATATTTACCTTCTGTGTCTGATTTATTTCATTTAGCATTATAGTCTCAAGTTGCAACCGATTTCCTCCATTGTGTATATATACCACATTTTCTTCATCCACCTGTTGGTGGGCATATAGGACAATTCCAAGATTTAGCTGTTGTGAGTTGTGCTGCTATAAAAATGGGTATGCATGTATCACTGTAATATGTCTTTAAATCTTTCAGGAAGATCCCTAGACAGGGAATAGTTGGGTCAAATGGAATTTCTAGTTTTAGTTTTTTGAAGAATCTCCACACTGAATTTTCATAGTAGTTGTACTAGTTTACATTTCTACCAACAATGTAGAAAGGTTCCTTTTCTTCCACAGACTGGCCAGTACTTGTTATTATTTAATTTCTCAATGATAGCCATTCTTTCTGGTGTAAGATGGAACAAGCTAAGTTAGAAAGTGGATTCACCTCTCTCTTGACTGGTCTTGTTTTTACTGAGTGACTGGTTATTGGATATGTTGGTTTCCTAGAGGACTTAAAGGGAGGTGGTAAGTCAGCACTGCCAAGAGTAGATGAAGGAACAGCATAAAGCTGTCACTCTTTGAACCTTGAATCCATCACTATGCTTCTCTGTATTCCCCATTAGTTCTTAAGTGTATATAAAGAATTACCTAGGAAGCCTTTAGACTCTGAGAGATTCTGGTCCAGTATAGTATGGTACGGGACCTAGAAATCTGCATTTTATCCACTCTCCTAGCTAATTTTAATTTGAGAAGCATTCTTTAACATCTTTGTGTGGCTACTTAAAATTTTTCTACTCTGAGATACCTATCACCCACAAATGCTAATATTACCTAGAATTATACCTAGAATTCTAGATAATACTACCTAGATTTATAATTTCTATTTTTAGTATTGTTTTTCATCTCAATATTTTTATACATTTGAAGAACTTATAATGAGAGGACTACAGATACTGCTTCCCCTCCAGCCCTTTTCATTGATCCTTTTTTCCCTGCGAACCCCTTATATCCATCTTGCTCCTCATTACCACTTCTGTTTATCTTTCTTTTTTTTTGGAACTGGGAATTAAACTCAGGGACTCGAGCTTGCCAGGCAGACTGTGCCACTGAGCTACACTCCTGGCCCTCATTGCCACTTCTGGACCCTTCTCTTTTCTTTCATCCTCAAAAACCCCATCTGTAGTTTTCACATAGTCAGCCTATGTACCTACAACCAAAGTCATCATCTCCTGGTCCTTGGGTTACTTCCCTGGCTCCTAGATTTCAACTCTCAGCTCATTGTTCTTTCCCATGTTACTTTTCTCATAACTCTTGAGGATTTCAGTATCCATAGGAATGAGGCTTATATTACTCTGGGCTTTGGGTTTCTTGGCATCCTTCTTCCATACATATTTTGATTTCTTCTCTGTCTTATCTACTTATTCCTATTTCTATTCCTTTTGTATTATCTTTAGCAGTATGTTTTGTTTTGTTTTTTTTTGGTACCGGGGATCGAACTCAAGTCTTTGCACTTGTGCAGCAGGCAGTGAAACCACTGAGCTAAATCCCCAGCCCATCTTTAGCAGTATTTGCAAGCCCTCTAAAATCTCATTTTCAAGTATCTAACTATTTGAATACCATCCCCATCTGTTAGCTTCCATGTAGGGCTTTGATTCTCAGTAATCATTAACCATCCCTTTAAAATCGTTAAATTCTGGTACCTTTTCACTGCTCCATATCTACTTTGTGTTCTCACTTACCAGTCCATACCCAGCTCAGATTCCAGGGTCACATTCCTTATATTCCCCTCATCTCCTTTGCTCCTCTCTTTCTTCATTGTATTTGCTTAGCAAAACCACAACTCTAGTTAGTTCACCTTCCTGCCCACTGTCTACCTGCCATGTGTGGCTGAACATAACTATGCTGGCTGGCCTCATTTTAAATTCATGGTCATTAACCTCAGATGGGTTCTTTTGCTACCCAGAATCCTACTATATTGCCTCTCACTTGTCCCCTTTCCACAATGACTCTTTCACATCCTCTTTTCTCCTCAAACTTTCAACATTTGTCATCTTCAGATGAAATATTCTTTTCTCTTCAGAATTCCGACATTGTGTCTACTTACCTGTCTGTAACTATGCCCATATGTCCTGCCTTCCCTTCCCTCCTTTACCCAAACTTTCTCCAGCAATTCCCCTTCTCTTTTTTGCATGCTCAGTTTTTCCCTGTCCATTGGATATTTTCTACAAGCATCCATATTTCTTTCCTCTTATCTTCTCTTGCCTCCTCTTTCTCTCTTTTCCTTCATCTTCCTCCCTCACTTTATGCTAAAATACTTTAGGCATATGCCTATATTCATCTTTAATTTCTTTTGTCTTTTTTTTTTTTTAATCCACAGAATAAGGCTTCTGACCCTTCACATTACAGAAGCTATCTGCATATTGGTTACCAATGACCTCTGCATTCCTAAAGCCAGTAGCTGGTTCTCATCTTTTTCCTGCTATCTGGAGCTTTGGATCCAGCTGTTCTCTTTCCTTAAAAGACTTTCTTGACTTGACTTTGAGGAAAAGTGCATTTTCCTCATTCTTCTATCTTATTAGCCATTCTTTCTCAATTTCCCTTGCTTCCTTTTAGAATTTAGATCCTTCTTCATATATATGGCTGTGATCTCTTTTCTGTTTCAGAGTAACATTCAACTGTCTATTTCACATCTCCACTACAGTGGACAATCTAAAACTAAATCTTAACATGTCCAAAATAAACGACTTTACTTTCTCTTCCCCACTTCCCAACACCAAGTTCCAGTTTCAGGTGATGGCATTTCCTTTCCTGCTCAAGCCTAAAACCTTTAGTGTCAGGCTGGACCTCTCTTTTCTCAGCACAGCAACTAGGGTGATTGATTCTGTTGTAATGCAAGTCAAATAAGCTACCTTCCAGTAGCTGTTCTTAAAGCCAGAATTATACTGAAGCTCTACGTAGTCTCACTCTCTGTTAACTTTCCTACTTTGGTTCCTTCTGCTTTCCCTTTCAGTCACTCCATTCCAGTCATCCCAGCTTCCTTGCTTATCTTTAAACACACCAGTATATTCCAACTTCAAGGTTGTTCCCTGTCACTGCTGCAATAATACAGCTCCATCCCTATCTCCCTTGGTGTTTACTTAGTAAATGTTATTTGCTCAGTCTAGCTGTCCCTTTTAAAATTTGCAACTCTCCACTGTGCACATTCCATGTTCTATTATCTTTAAAACATGTATTACCATTTAACATACTATGCAATGAATGTGTTGTATATTGCCCTCCAATTGAGTGGGCCTAGAGTTTTTGTTTGTTTTGTTAAATATTGTTATCCTCAGCACCTAAATTAATATTGGCAGGTATAATAGAATGAAGGAATGGTGAGTGATATCAGAAATCTGGTTATCCGCAGTTACAAGGAGAATCAGATATCTTGAGTTGAAGGTCCTAGAGGACAGTGATAGAAAGATTAGGTTTCTTTGCCCTTTGTTTTGTCCCTTTTTCATAAATACTGAGTTCATTTTCTTGGTATGCAATTTGAAGTTGCTGTTGATCCATGCTGTTGAACTGTTTGGCTTTGGGTTACAAATACCTGTTAAAATGTATCACATACTTCTCTTTAAGGTCTTTGCAGTTATGTTGAGGTTGTAAAAATGTGACTATCAAAGCATATTGTGTTGTCTGCATCTATAGTACTTGCTTCCTGGGTTTTAGATATTGAAAAGTAAGAATTGGGCTACCAACTTACCTGAAAATTGATTTGAATCTGTTCAGTTCTTGGGTGTAGATATCAAGAATTTGGATTGCAAGGGGTATGTGTAATTATATTTTGAATTTTAATTATTTTAGCATCAGTTTTCTGAAAAGTCACTTGAAAATATAGCAACCCTTAGGTGGCAGCAAATCTGTGAAGATAGTCATGAACCCAGTGCTTAGCATCTGCACCATTAGGGTGTAAATATAGAAAGACAGATACCCAGGGGCACAATATAAGTGGAACTCAGTGTTACTGTGCAGTCTGTCAGCTAAGTGAGGAATGGGGCTCCTGCTGTGGAGAAAGGTGTGAGTGTGCCAGGGAAGTGGGGAAAATTAAAGCAAAAGTGAGGCTGGGAAGTAGTGACAGTGAGGGGAAGCACTTAGAAGTTAAGTAACTTAATTGCCTCCTCAGGAATTTCGTCAGAAATCACTGGACTGGGAGAAGCAGCGCTTGATTTATCAGCAACAGGTATCTTCTCTGGAGGCACAAAGGAAGGCTCTGGCTGAACAGTCAGAGATAATTCAGGTAGGGTTGTGACAGTTTAACATTGTGATTAAATCTGACTACTATAATGCAGCTGTGGGTTGTCATTCTATCATTCTCAGCTTCTCTCTGCTAACCCTGCTCTTTTTCTCGTACAGGGAGCTCATCCTGCTCTGCTTATGGGTTTATCCTCCTCAGCAACTGGACATACGCACGTGTCTTCATCCCCTCTTCCTTGGTTCTCCTGCCTACTTGCCTTTCTTCTTTCTTTCACACATTCATTCTCCCAATCTTGATCTCTTGCCTTCTTTTCCTCCCTTTTCACTTTCTGTCCTTGTTCTCTCTGTCTTCTTTTGCATCTTACTCTCTCTCTTTCTGAGATTGGATTTTTTTTGGCTCTCCTTTCTATGCCTTGCTCCATTTCTAGGATGGCTGGAGGATGTTGGCTGAATGGGTCTGGTTGTTAGGACACGATGCTGAGTCACATTGCAAAGTGTGCACCCTGACTAAAAGTGGGATCTTTTTTTTTTTGGTACCAGAGATCAAACTCGGATCCTTGTGCTTACCCAGAAGGCAGAGAAACCACTGAGCTAAATCCCTGGCCCTAAAAGTGGGGTCTTTGAGGCTGTGGAAACACCATTTTTAGAAGTGGTAGAAACTTTTGTGAAGAATTAATGGCTTAAACAAACACAAAATAGATACCTAATTTAGGAATAGCTTCTTAGGACACATTCATGTCCTTTCATTTTTCAGTTAAAATCAAGAACATAAAGAAAATTGAATAGAGAGAGAAATGAATATTTGTGATATTTGTCTGTTATACCTTAGATACTACCTCAGTGCTTCTTTTAGATGCAGTTTGTACATGTTATTTGTTTAATATCATAATTCAGCAAGGCTAATAGTAAGCTTATAGCTAATAAGAGAACAGACTAAATAAATGAAGAGAGGTAGACAAAGTTTTTGTTTTTATTTTTTTAAACTGCATTTATTTGCTGTCTTGATTCTTAATAATGTGTTGGCTTTTTATTTGTCCCCCTGAAATATCAGTTGTCTGGTAAATTGGTAAACTACCTAGAATAGCTCTGCTGTGAATGCTCCACTTAGAATGGCAGAAAGGGCCCACAACCTCAAGAAAAAAATATTTTCTAGGTTGTAGAAAGCTTCACAATCAGAGCGGGAAAATGAAATCTTAAGATTTCTAGATCAAATTTGTTTTTTTTTTTTTTTTTTTTTTTTGGTACCGAGGATCGAACTCAGGACCTTGCACTTGCGAGGCAGGCAGTGGAACCACTGAGCTAAATCCCCAGCCCTAGATCAATATTTTTTGACCTAAATACTAAAAGCACTATGTAAACTTACCATTGTGATTATCAGCTGTGTAATTAAAGCTTCACTGTTAGGAAAGATGGGACAGCTAGAATTAGAATATGAAGCCTTTAAAGAGCCAACGTCTGGTTTTCATACTAAGGATATTTGAATTAGTCTTCTGGGATTTTTTTTAAAAATAAAACTATCTGATTGTCTAACAAAAACAAAAAAGTTACTTATAAATGTACTATATTTCTCTTTTTCCCTTGGCAAACTACAAAATTAAATCATTCTGTGACTATGAACCAAAGCTATCGATGCATCATTTTTTGTAAACATTTTAAAAACTTTTGTATACCCATTACCTAGCATTAATAGTTATCATCTTGCTAATCTTTCTTATTTATTGTGGTAAAGGCATATAAAGATTTGCCACCTAAACTATGTTTAAGTGTATCCTGCACAGACATTAGTGTTAACTCTGTGTAATTGTTGCACAACAGATCTCTATAACTTTTTCATCTTGCAGAACTGAAACTCTGCTCTATTCCATGTTTTCTATTTTTGGCTGGAATATTCAGAGCACATCACAGACATTTTATTTCCCAACACAAATTAGGTCTAAAAAAACCCCAACTGTTGTACTAGTATTACAAAACAGTATAAATAATAATTTGTTAATATAATTTAATATCTAGTTTGTTCACATTTCTCCAGTTGTCTAAAAATTGTCTTTTTTGAGTCAGAATCCAGTTAAGGTTGAGTCATTGCATTTGCCTGATACATGGGATACCACTGGAAAAATCAGTAGAAAACCTGGGAGACTGAGTGGATAGAAAACAACCTAACACCTCTCCCATCAAAAAATTTCTTGGTATGAATAATTTTTCTTGAATTTTTTAACATCCAAAGGTGGAACTTAGAAATTCTCACTCATTGATTCATGTATTTACTTGAGTTTACTTACGTGGTAAAATAACATAATACATGTTTATTTTAGATAAATGAGAAAATATGGGTAAAATGAGATAAATAAAATTATCCATAATTTCATTCTTTAGAAATTTATTGTGATTAACATTTTGGTGCATATTTCTTCTGATTTTTTTTCTGTGCTTATATACAATGCACATTACTTCATGTACATTTAGTAGAATTAAATTGTATATACTGTGTATGGGAAGGGAGAAGTAGATGTAAACTTTTAAAAATATCAAGAATACCAAAATGTTGATATTTTTAAAAGCTGAGTGGTGAAGAGGTTCATCATCTTATTCTCTCTGTATCTGTATATGTTTGAAATTTTCCATGAAACACAATTCAAAAATATATCGAGTACTTACTGTGTGACAGGCACTATGCTAAATACTTCATAATACAGTATTTTTAATTTTTGCAGCTTTAAAATTTTTCCTGTTTAAATATGACATGTCAACATGTCAACAAATGTGTAGCTGTAATGATTGTATATGTGTACTCTGGTATTAAATTTATAATAACTTGTATAACCAATCCCTTGTTGTAGAATATTTGGTTTTTTACTTCTCATTCTTAAAATAGTTCTTGGATGAACATCTTTATATTTGTCCATTTATTTATATATATATATTTTTTTTTTTGGTACCAGGGATCGAACTCGGGACCTTGTGCTTGTGAGGCAGGCACCAGAACCACTGAGCTAAATCACCAGCCCTGTCCATTTATATTTTTAACCAATGTCTCTAAAAGTGAAATTGCTGCATGAGAGTAATTGTACAGTCTTTAAAGATTTTAAAATATATTGCCAAAATGTCCTCTAAACATGAGCTGATAAAGACTTTCTCTAGTAATTTATGAAAATATTCATTTCTTTACTTTTTGCCAACAGTGGGCACTATTATTTCTTTAGACTTATCCCACATTTAGGCTTGTCTTTGCCAGCCTTAAAAGTGAAAAAATGTAGTATCTTTTAACTTGCAGTTCGTTAATTATGAGTGAGGTTGAGCATTTTTCATGTTTTTAGCTACTATAAGCCCTGTGCTGTTATGTTGTAGTTAGGTGTTTTACCCAATTTATGTTTATTATGCCAAGTAGTTTTTATAGAAATACAGTTGTTTTGTAAATAATTATCTAAAATTGCTTATATCCATCAATTTTTTTCTTTAGGTATCTATCTTTTATGTTATACTATAAAGTCTTGGCTTACCTAGGCCTAGATTTCTTGTAATGCTTTCTAATTTTTAAAAATATATGTTTAAAAGGGGATTTAGAGGAGGAGCAGGGAGGCAGAGGGAAAGAGAAGGGGATTTAAAAAAAAGAACTATATTGTATTATGTACATGTTACTACACCCCAAGATGATTGTAAAGTGCATGTACTGCAAACACACTAATAAACATTTTTAAATGTTTAAAAATATGTTATATAATACTTATTGTGGTATTAGGTGTTTGGTAGCAATATAAATTTGTTCTTCAAATGATTATCCACATAATTGATTGACTGTTCCATTTTGAGGATTTGGCAAGAATGGTTCTAAAATTCATGTAGAATGATAAATGGCATTAGGGTGGCAGTTAAAGTGTGAGACAGTAGGGAAAGGGTTGAAGATTGGTGTTGAATTCAAATTATTTTCTGGCTTTGTGCTTCAAGGAATTGACTTCTCCAGAGAATGAGATTGCTGAGGGCAGTATGATAGGGAGCAACAAGGGCTTTGTTTTCCAAGGGATCCTGGTATGAAGGCCGGCCTCTGAGCACTGCTGCTCTGTATCTGTAAACCTGTAATGTGGCTTTTCTTCAGTCTCTCTGATGTGCATTGCCTTCTTGATGGTTTACTTTTTCTGTGATTTGTGTTTTTTAAATAACTCTGTCTACTTAAATAGAATAGTTAGAATGCTGAATGTTAGATTATCAAGTTCTGGTTAAAAAAAATTAGTGGCAGTGCTTAATGCAAAAAAAGATTTAAAAATATATTAATCTTAAAATAACTCTAATGCCTGATACTTAAGAAAAATAATCATTCTTTTGTAAGTGGATTATAGTATTATTTCTGACTTTCTTAATATTGGAAGAGGTATTCTTGAGACAAGTGTAGTGTTAATGAAATGTAATTTAAAATTTTCTAGAAATCACATTAAAAAGTAAAAAGAAAAAGGTGAAATTAATTTCAATAATATATTTTATTTAACCCAGATGTAAAACATATTACAATATTTACTTACATTTTTTTAAAACTGAGTCTTTGAAATGCACCACATATTTTAAGACTTAGATTACATCTCAATTCAGACCAGCCACAGTTCAGGTGTTTGGTAGCCCCATGTGGCAGTGACTGTCGTATTGGACATTGCAGGCTTAATTCTAGTTAATGAAAATTTAAAATTTGTATTTAAGATGATTACATACTAAAAACACTTTTTGTATGACTGATATGTTAAAGGCTATGTTTATTCTTCAAAACTGGAAGTTGGTTAATTTTTAAGTAGCAAATCTAGACTAGCTGTACTATAGCTTAATTAAATTATAGCTATAACTTCAACATACTTACTCCCACATCACCAGTTTGAGTTGAATAGTGTTGTATAGCTATTGTAGCGTTGTTTTTCCAGTTGTGTTGCTTTCATCCTGAGTGCCAGTTGTACAGTGGTTTTCTAGCTGTGTTTGCCAAACCCCAGGGCTGATGGATAGGTTAAGGTAGGGTTTAGCAAACTAGATTCCAGCTTCCTTTTCTGTCCCCTCCTCACTCACTCTTTGCATTTATTCATTCTGCATAGGCTTCTGTGTAAGATTTCCTTTTAGAAAAAAATTTATATTATAGTTAAAAGTTTGGAAACAAGCGCATGCTTAGCAGTTATTCTAATGAATCTAAACCTATGTTGACTCTTCTTTGACAGTACTGTAAGAATCTAGTAAAAAAATGTTTTGCCTCTTTACACTGGAATATTGATCTGAAATTTATATAAACATTATCTGTCTACATCTCAGCCTCTGTCCTCCTAAACTTTCTCTGACTTATAGACATTTTTAAGCATCTACTTTTTGTCCCCATACCATATATAATAAAATCTTTAGATCTGTAGCAGATTTCTCAGAGATATTTCCACTTTTATTTCTAAAATAAAACTTTCTTTACTTTTAGAAATATT
Source organism: Heterocephalus glaber (assembly GCF_000247695.1). Next base: position 10,844,630 of record NW_004624730.1, read on the forward strand.
TAAAATACCTCTTAATGTCAGATATTTAAGAGATGTAATCAAAATAAGGAAAGTTTACCTCAACAGATGATTTATGTTCATCTGCAGTGCGATGAAGAACCAGTCTGGATGAAATTAAAACTTGTGAAAACTAAGCTGGGTGTGCTGGTGCACACCTGTAATCCTAGCACTCACAAGCCAAAATTTGAGGCCAGCCTGGGCTAAATAATGAGTTCAAGGCCAGTCTGGACTAGTGATGATAGAGGAGATGAAATATGAAAATATCATGTCTTCCAACCTGTTAGATGTCTGATAGGCCAAGATCATGTTCTCTAAAATCGAAGAGTGAATTCTAGGAATGATGAGGGTTAAGAGTAGGAAAATATTTATTGAGAGGATAGCTCCTGAGAGGCAGGAATGGACCCAAATGGGTAGCCGGGGTCCCCACTTCAAGGGAAGTTTTATAGAGCAAAACATACGTGGGTACAATGTGGGTTACAGCCATGATTAACTAATAAGGTTATGAGTATAGTCGCTTAGGTAATAGTGATCCAGTGGGAAACAAGTCACATAACAAGGGTGCACGGAAAAAACAAAAGACTATTTCTAAGAAATGATGGGTCCAGAGGCTGGGGTGACTGATATCTATCTTCATTAGGCCCAGTTTTTGTTATTTGAGGAAGTATGTAAGGTTGGCCAGTTTGTCTTTATCTTGAGGTCTGGTCTCCAACAGATGTGTCTCTGGCCACAGTTGTGATATGCTTTTTACCTTTGTCCTGACCCTATAGAGGACCTAGCCCTCTCTGCCTGCTTCTAATGTTTCTACCTAACTTAGATATCTATAATAGTGAGACCATGTCTCAAAAACAAAACGAAAACATGAAAAACAAAAAACTCAACTTCTGAAAACTAAAAAGTTAAGAGCCAAAACCAGTTTGGTTAGAATACAGATTCTGAAGATTAGGGTATTAAATACACTACAGGTCCATGAGACAGTTGCTGAAGTAGTATTATTGTATGTACCTCAGGAGATAATGTTACTGAAAGAAACTAATTTTAGATGTGCTGTATGTGGTTACAATTTTTTAGCTCAGAAAATGTCCACAGACTGATGATAGAACCTGTTCTCTCCTAAAAGCACATTTTTCCTCAAGCAATGAAATTCTATAATCCTTCCACCTTTCCATATTTAAATGGCATTTTGTGGTCAGTTTGCATAACCTGAATATGAGTGTTGGTAATGTATTGGAAAAGAATGTTAATACAGAAATACAGAATAACTACATGCAGTATACTGTAGATGGAGAGAAAATGGAAATTTGAGATACACATTTAAGAAGTTTGGTGATTTGCTATATTTTAATTTCTGGACTTATATTAGAATAATGCTTTATATCTCCCATTTCCTACATGATAAGTAGGTAGAATAATGGACCTGTGTTTTCAGTAGGTGAGCAGCATCTCTTCTCTGAAGAGAATTGCTTTCTCAATTCATTCTTACCCTTTCTTAAGATACTTATTTTTTAGTAAGCTGATGCTCTATGTTTTTACAGAAGTTAAACTCAAGTCTTCCTTATTCGTTTATCATTCTTTTTTTTTTTTATCATTCTTTTATTATTTCCCTTTTTATTGTTAACCTATGTGTTTCTAGGCTCAGCTCACCAATAGGAAACAGAAATTAGACTCTGTGGAGTTGTCCAGTCAGTCAGAAATCCAGCACCTGAGCAGTAAGCTTGAGCGGGCCAAGGACACCATCTGTGCCAATGAGTTGGAAATAGAGCGTCTTAACATGAGGGTTAATGACTTGATTGGAACCAATATGACTATTCTGCATGAGCAACGGCAAAAAGAGGAAAAACTGAGAGAATCTGAAAAACTGTTGGAGGTATGTTTTAAAATTACTGAAATTGGAGAAATGTGTGTTTTAAGAGACAATACTTAACCTAGAACTAGGTTCCAAAAATCTATGGTTTCTTCCCTACTCTGTAGCTGATAGCTCAGCTATTGACAGCTGTATTAATATTGTGCTTGTCATATAACTTACAGTTTGAGTCCCTGGCTTCCTTTTCTCATGAGATAGAAAAATTGTAATACTCTGACTTTTTTTCAGAGTATTTTGTAGGCGCTGCTGAAAGAAAACTAAAGGAAAATTATAGTACTATCTGACATTTTTCTGAGTGTTTTTCAGACTCTGCAGGAAGAAAAGAGAGAATTGAAGGCAAATCTTCAGTATCATGAAAATTTCATGCATGAGGAAAAAAAAATGCAAAAGAAGTTACAAGCAAAAGGAAACAACACCCAACACCTAGTAGACTCCATAAGGTGTATTTAATCTTAAATATTATTCATCTTACCCACTTGGTGGTTCAGCATTAAGTAGCAGGGCTTTTTTTGGTTTTTTTGGTACCGGGGATCAAACTTGGGTCCTTGCGCTTGCAAGGCAGGCGGAGGAACCACTGAGCTAAATCCCTGGCCCTAGTAGCAGTTTTAATATTGCATATATACAATTTTGTGTTTGATTCTACTCTGGGTTTTCTTACTCTGTTTTAACTTGTGAGTCAGATTTCTATATGTTAAAAAGTTTTGTGTGCCTAGTTTTTTTCCCCTTTATTTCCTAAAAAAGATTTTGATATTTAGAAAGTTAGGAACTGCTTAGATTTCCCTCTTGGTAAAACTATAGATGTGAAGTGAATTATGTCCATAACTCCTGAAAATCCTCTTTTCCTTGATAGAGTAAGTCATGGTTAGTATCGCTTATCATCACCAACAGCCATCCATTGAGCTAGCACTTTTTTTTTTTTTTTTTTTTTTTGGTACTGGGTATTGAACTCAAGACCTTGCGCTTGCAAGGCAGGCATGGTGAGCTAGCACTTTTGAAAACATTCCTAAGGCTGGGGATTTAGCTCAGTGGTTCCACTGCCTACCTTGCAAGCGCAAGATCCCAAGTTCGATACCCGGTACCAAAAAAAAAAATTCCTAAAACTAATTTTTATGTATCAGTTATTGCAATGAGAGGTTTGCAGTGGAAAATAACAATTTGAGTTATCCTCCTTTTATTTGACTTATATCTGATGCACTTTTAATCTTGCCAGAGCTCTCTTAAAACTTCAGTTTCTTTGGTGCAAGGTATTGTCAACAAAATGATTTCCCTTTTCCCTTGCAAAGCATGCCAAATTCCAGTTAAGAAAGCAGTAAATTGCTGCTGACTTATTTGGGAAGAGTCTTGACTCCTAGTTCTTGCCATAAAGCAGGAGAGAAAGTGGAGTACCACAGAGCGTACTCACCCTAAACAGTTGGGATGGGAAAAGAGTGCCTATTCATTGTTTCTATTTGCAAAATAAGTGGCCTGTAGCATTCATCTTGTGTCCTTTTATAGACCACTGGAGGACTCTCAGGCTGAAAGGAGGATCACCTTTCAAGGGCAAGGGGACTTAGGCAGTGTGCTCTCCCAGTTGGATTTTACCCACACAAGTGAAGAACTCTTGCAAGCAGAGGTGACTCGTCTAGAAGGCAGGTAGATAATTATATACACAGTTCAAAAACCTCTAGTTATTCTTATGAATTTGTGGTCATCATATTGGTATAAAAAACTAATAGTCTTCTGAAAAATAATCTTTTTCTGACATATACAAATGATCTTACTTCATTGAGAAAACAAAAACAATTAAAAGAGAATTTCCTAATCTTTCTGCCACCAAATCTGCCAGTCTGCCTGCATCTGTGCCCATAAATTTGTTAGTGCAGATGATCTGATGGATGTGTGTCTGCTAAGACTTACCTATCCTGTGTGTCCTGTCCCTGCAGTTTTTTCCTTCATCTTCTACTTCACAAAGTTCTGCCTCTCTGCTGAATCATTTCCACTTATATAAAAATACTCATAATGTCTCCCATTTTGGAAAAAAAAATTAAAACTCTCCTTTAACCCCATATCCCCATCAAGCTACTTCTGCATTTCTCTGCCTTCCTTCAAAATCAAATTCTTCAAAAGAGTTGTCTGTACTGACCTTCTCTACTTCCCCTTTGTCCTGTTTAGAACCCCTTCATTTTGGCTTCCTTCTATCACCTTGCTGACGCTGTTCTTGGAGAGATCACAGTTGACACGTGATGCTCCTTCTTTCTGTTCTGCAGAATTGTTGAGATTTCCTTGGATGTTAATTGAATCCTGACCAGTGCCTTACTATAATCCAGCCAGCTCTTACCTTTGTCATACTTATAAACTTTTTTTTGTTTGTCATACTTCTATACTTTTTGACTGGAAAGTTTGATGTTTTGACACACATTAATCTTGATCATTTTTACACTAACTTTTTGCATGTAAAAGAGAAAAAGTACACAAACTATTAGCTTTTAGGCAAACAGAAAACAATAAAAAATTACCATTTTGTACTTTTTATTTTATTTTTCTTTTTGAGACAGGTCTTGCCATGTTGCCCAGATGGGTCTCAAACTTGTGAGCTCAGGTGATCCTCGCACTTCCCAAATAGCTGGGACTATAGGTGTGTGCTATCACACCTAGCTCATTTTACTCTTTTTTTTAGGTTGTCTTTGGAAGTGGGGCACTGGGGAATTGACCCAGGGCCTTTGCACTTAGCTACATCTCCAGCCTTTTCTTCATTTTTTTATTTTGAAACATGGTCTCATTAAGTCACTGAGTTGAGCAGGCTGGGCTCAAACTTTCAGTCCTCCTGCTTCAGCCTCCTAGAGTACTGGAATTAACAGGTGTGTGCCACTATGCCCGGCTAGATTATCTGTAAGTAATATTTTTGTTGTTGTTTTTAGTTTTATTTCTGTTTCTGGAAACCACTAAGTATTTTCTAAGTGTTTTCAGTACATATTAAGCATGCATGCCACACACTTTTTTTTATCCCTTTTAGAATACTTGGAATATTTAGTATATTCTTTGTTACAATTATTGAGGTATATATGAACACTCTAGGTAGAATAAATAAAGCTTATTTTTGATGTTAGAATTAAAATTTACATCTTATCATAGATGTTTTTATTGATTGGTTCTTCAGTAATCTTCAAATGCTCATATGTCTTACTGTTATGTCATGAGGCCCCAAAACGTTTTGTCTGGTTGCTGATTTTTAGCGTTACCTTGGACAACTGATCCTCTTTAGGCCATGATCTTATCATCTGTAGTTAGGAAAATATAGCTGTGATTTTTCTTCTCTCTCAATCTCAGTGTTTGGCACATTGTTGTCACATACTAAGTACTGAATAAATGAACAGTCTAGGATTTTTAGAACTAGGTAAAATTGGAATAAATGGATATAAACACCAGTGTTCAATAATAAAACAATAGCTTAAATATTTTTCTTTCAAAAAAGAGGTAGAAAAAGGAATTGCTTTAAACAGTTTGTTTGTGTTGTTTCGTTTGAACAAAATATTCCCTAAATAAGGAAGTAGGGGAATTTAATCAGTAGTTTTTGTGCTGTTTTATTTCCAAGATGATATTTTTGACAGATAGCTTATGTGGTAAGTTGGGTATGTTGGAGAAACAATCCAGGTGAGTAGTAAGCATTTAGGAAATAGTCTAGAGCCATGTGCTGTAGGGGCAGAGGGGATGAAGGTTAAGTTTGGTGGGAGATAAGAAAAGACATTATTTTAATCATAGAATTTGTACTTTGAGAGATAAAAATATACATGGTAAGGGAGCTGAGAGGAATTTAAACTAGCAAATTTAAAATAGAAAGTCCTAGACATTTTTTACATTTTAGCTATAAGAACTGAAAATAAATTGTGTTTAAGATGGTCAGGAAAGTGAGGGCTAGGTGGTTTCATTAGGTAAATTCTGATCTGATTCTTTAGGTCAGGTCTTGAGAGGGCGTTGACTATCAGTGTCAATTGGGCGGAGAATGTGAAGAGACAGTAAGGCAGGTGTAGCAAATGGCACATGGAAGACAGTAGAGACTATCAACTTAGGAGCAAAAAGATCATATTAGTAGAAATGGGCTGTGAGATAGGAGATTCAGTGCGTCTCTGGTTCTTTTGCCTAATGAGGGATTGGGTGTTGAATAAGGGTGATAAGTTGGAAACTCTTTAAATGTTGCTGTGTTTATAGGATGGAATTGTATAATCAGGTATAGCAAAGACTGAGATTATAATGGCAGCTCAATGATAATTTTCTTTAGTACAAGTAACAAGTAAAAATTAGATAAGTTGCTGTTATCTTTAGAATTTTGTAACCAGTGTAATTTTAAGCAGAAGAATATAGGTATACATTAAAGTCAAAAGTATTGCCAAAGGTTTGAGATAGATTTGGCTCCCTCTCATGATAAGAAAATTGGAAATGTGTTTTAATTTGGGATATGAAGAGGTGTTTAAGATATTAGTAGGCTGTATCTTGGATATCAAGAAGGTAAATTAGATAATCCAGTTTATGAGTTTTAGGGTTTTTATTTTATTTTAAATATGTTACTATATTTTTGTCATACAGTTTGGAATCTGTGAGTGCAACATGTAAACAACTGAGCCAAGAGCTAATGGAAAAATATGAAGAATTGAAGAAGATGGAAGGACATAACAATGAGTATAGGGCAGAAATTAAGACGGTAAAAATCTTCATGCATGTAACTCAGAGGACACCTGATATTCAGGAGAGGGAAAGCACATAGACTGTGCTTAGGGAAAGTGCCTGCTTTTTTAGTATCCTCAGGGATGCCATATAATTATTTTCAAGATAATTGAAGCCTGCCTACTTTGAACTCTGAAGCTATTTTAAACAGGTCTTGCCAAAAAGGATTCCAAACCATTTTTTTTTACAGAAATATATGAGCTGTCATTTAATATTTTCTTATTGGCTAAACATGGATATAAAAATATACTTTCTTGTGTGCTATGATGTGGTTAATGTCCTCAGTGCCAACTGAGTTATGCAGAATTATTTACCCTTACATTAACAGGCCCTAGGTGTCCTATCTGTTGACTTGTATTACTTCTTTGAGATTACTTCATTTTTACTTTGAGATTACACTTTCTTTCTCTTGTCTTTCTTTTCCTTTACCTCCCCCTCCCTTTCTCTTCCTTTTGTCCTTCCCCTTTCCCTTCTTTTCCTTTTCCCTGTCCTGTCCTGACCTGTCCTCATTTTTGTGGTGCTGGGGATTTAACCTAGGCCTTCATGCATGCTAGGCAGGTCCCCACAATAGAGCTACAGCCCAGCACTTTCCTCTTGTCTATTTATTATTTATTGTATTCTGTGGACCAGAAAACCATATAAGCAAAATTTTTAGATTTGCAGCTAAAAAAAGGAAGGTCACAGTTGCTGCACTCTAATGTGTGTGTGGACTTTGAAATTGATCTTCAGTGTTTGAATAGTTTACCTCTTCTCTTTTGAGATCTAATAAATGATTATGAGTATAAAAACTTGCTTCAACATAGGTATGCAACTTGCTAAATTGCTAGTTTTCTGCAGATTTAATCTAGGAAGAATTTCATGTCTTAAGCTAAGGTAAACATTATTTTATTAACTATTAATATATTTTTGTATGTAAATACTTCTTCTTTGATGTTTTCCTATTTCCTCGTTGTAGTTGAAAGAACAGATTTTACAAGCTGAACAGACTTACAGCTCTGCATTAGAAGGTATGAAGATGGAAATCTCCCACCTGACTCGGGAGTTACATCAGCGAGATAGCACTATTGCTTCTGCCAAATGTTCTTCCTCAGACATGGAAAAGCAACTCAAAGCAGAGATGCAAAAGGCAGAAGAAAAAGCAGTGGAGCATAAGGTGAAGCCTTAACAAAAATTTTATTTGATGCGTGTTTTTGAAGATTGAATTTAGTAAAGATAGAATTTCTGTAATGTTTAGTTCAGTAAATTTTCATTAGACACCTGCTTTCGGCTGAGGGCTTGACACTTAGCAAGCAGTCTAACCAGGCTTGGTGGGGAAATGAGATGGATACAGACAAATGGAGCGGCTCTCACTGTGTGTGTGTGTGTGTGTGTGTGTGTGTGTGTGTGTGTGTGTGTGTG
>NW_004624730.1:10852686-10864667 GCF_000247695.1 Heterocephalus glaber
GTGTGTGTGGTGCTAGGAGCACACCAAGGTAGCTCAGATCTAAATCACTGGAATCCAAGACTTGCTAGAGGCTGTGATACCTGAAAGAAAGAAGACCTGAGGGCTGAATAGGAATGAACTGAGTGAATGGGGAGGAGCTGTATGTGGGGCAAGGGAAAAGCACATGCAGAGGTCTCGGAGAGGATGTGAGGTGCTGGCTGTGATTGAAACTGGAGTATACTTGAGGTGAGTGGAAGTAACAAGACTGGAAAGCAGGGGCTAGCTGTTGAAGGGCCCCATCAGCTGTGGGAAGGTGTTCTAGTGTGGTCCTGAGGTCAGTAGAGAATGGCTATGGCCTCACATGGAATGAGCAAAGAGACAGAACCCACTCAGGGTCTGGTGTAGCAGCAAGATGGTGGCCTTTGCAGTGAGCAAGGGAAGGAGAGAGATACGGATGAGTTCTGCAGATACTTGGCTGGTAAAATTGAGCCTTGTGTTTAATTGGACTGGGAACATGAGGTAGTAGAGTTAAGAAAAGTGTCACTTGGGATTTAAAGTTAAGCAATGGAATGGAAAGTAATGTTTTATAATGAAACAGAAAAGATAAGGAGTATGTTAGGGTGAGAATGAAAGGCACACATAGTAGGGAAGCTGGTACAAGGAACATTAATTTGGCACATTTGGTTTGAGATAAAGGCTAGACTCTTGTATAAAAATATCTCCTAGTCAATGCCATGGAAGCCCTGGAATTCAAGGTTACAATGAAGGCTAGGCATTTACCTGTAGGAGTCCTTGCATAAAGCTAGCATTTGAAACCTCCTGAGAAATTTAGCAATTATTATGAAAAAGCACAGGGTATACAGACCAGTGACGTGAATCAAATTTAGGATATTTTTCACTTAGGATAAAGAAGTTGTTGAAATAGACCTTAAAATAAAGGTGGCAGCACGAAAGTTAACCAGGTAGCTTTTGCTGAGGAAGTAAGAAGCCAGAAAAAGTCAAAGATGTCTTCTCAAGTAGAAATAGTCAAGCAGCAGAGCTAAGGAGAGTGAGGACTGAAAATAAGCGGTTTTGTAAAAGAAGTACAATCCCACCTGGTGCTAGCTAGAGGGAGAAGCCATGCTGGAGGAGGCTAACACAGGATAGTGATTAGAGATGTACCAGTGAGCAGAAGCTTGCCTGCTTCAGCCCTGCCTGGTTCATCATTGTAGAATAATGTTTACTCACATGCATGTTAAATCACCTGATAGCACTGTGAACACATTCTTGTAGAAAGTGTGTGCTTTTGTTTTTGTGTGTGCATGTGTGTATGAATGAAGAATGTAGCAGCCTAGTGGAAGTTATTGTGGAAAAATTTTGTACGATGCATTTGATTTATTTATTATATTTGTTTGTTTTTGCTTTTCCTTTCTCAGGAAATTTTGAATCAGTTGGAATCACTCAAATTAGAAAATCATCGTCTTTCTGAAATGGTGATGAAATTGGAATTTGGTTTACATAAGGTACTTACGTTTTTCTATTCAGAAACCCTTTAAAAATCATGTTGTAAGTATTGATATTATAAAGATGAGGTAGATTAAACTAGTGGAATGAACCTTCTGCAGAAAAATTTTTTTCTTTTTTCTTTTGGTTTGTTTTTTTGAGACAGGGTCTCGCTATGTAGTTCAGGCTGGCCTTGAACTCACTGTGTAGTCTAGACCGGCCTCGAACTTGTGGCAATCCTCTTATCTCAGCCTCCCAATTTCTGGGATTATGGGCATGCACCACCCTGCCCAGCAGATATTTTCTCAAGTAAAATGAAATTAAAACAAGGATGTAAGTAAGCAAAATACGATTTTTCTATTCCATCAATAGGAAGATTTTGTTTAATGTTATTTTCATGATGAAATATTTGTATAGTCTGAACTTACTAGGGAAATGCATATAAAGAACTTGGCATAGTATTGATAGTGTGCAATAAATGTTAAATGCTTGTTTTATTATTGCTACATTGTAATTTCATTGCAATATCTCTTCATTATAAAGTATATCATCTTTTAAATAATTTAGTTTCATTTACATCTCAAAGTTAATTTAATCATGTTTTAGAGTCTTTTATGTCAAAACATTTTAGTTGGTGCTATAATGAACACAAAGATGAATAAGGTAGGATTCTTGCCTTTAAGACTTTAGAATAATTTAATAGGAAGGATAAAAATGCCTATCAGCTGCAAAACAAGAGAACATGACTAGCTAAGAGTGAGGTATGAACAGTGTGATACTCTTAACTATTTTGTTATAAGATTCTTACCATTTTCAGAATGATACATGTGTCCTGACTCATTTTTTTTGATGTTGGTCAAGTTCCCAGAGATGGTAGAAATTGTGTTTTTCTGTACTTCCAGAAAGTATTGTCTGCAAAAAGATGTATAATTACACATTGCTTCCTATTTGCTCCCAAATAGTTCTAATCTCACAACCATGGAGGCTGAGATAGAAGAAAAGGCTAGAAGAATACTTTATTTAAACTAAAAAAATGGGGAACTCTTTTTATAATATTTGAGATAGGCAGATTCTCTAAGTACCATGAAGCCATAAGGATTTTACAACATAAATATGTAAAACTTCTAGATGGCAAAAGGCCCCATAAAAAAGATCAGTAGACAGGAAAAAATATCTGTAAACAGATAAAAAGTTAATGTAAAATATCAATATATAAGAATTTCCTACAGAGGTAATAAAAAGGTAATTCAGTGGAGAAGGGGGCAAAACAGATAATTCATAGAAGTACTATAAATATTAAGTGAACAAGAAAAGCTATTAAACCTCCCTAGTAAGGATAAAAACTCTGACAAATTAGTTTGTTAGTGACTTTTAAAAATTATTATATAGCCATTGTTAGCAAAGATGTAGGGAAACAGGCTCTCTTATGCACTGTTAATGAGAAAATACATTGATACGACCTTTCATGAGGACAATTTAGCAAAAGATATCAATCTTCTATATACATATAGCTTTTAAACTCCTAGTTCAGGTACATTTCTGATTTTGAGGCATTCCTGAATTGTTCTTCAATGTTCCTATCAGTTTGCATTCCCAAAGAATTTATGCTATAGGAGCTAATGTGGAGAAACGATCATGACAGTGTTGTGTGCCATATTTAAAGTTTGAAGATAAGCTAGGTGTTTGTTTAAATGGCTAGTATGTGGCTGTCTACCATGAAATAGTGTGCTGTCATTTAGGAGAGCAGATGACATTTATCTAGTCTTGCTTCCTCCCCAAATTCCCCGAATACTTTAATGAAAATACTATTTTTAATAGCACAAAACCACAAAGATGGAAAAAATAGGAGCACAAATAATAGCTAAATATTTTTAAGGGGGAAGGTAGATGTATAAGTGGGCAGATGGACAGATGAAGGGGTAGATAGGTGTATGAGTAGAAGGCTAGATGTATGGGTGTGTGGGTGGATGAATAGTAAATGATTACTCAGTGCCCCTGCTAAAGCCAAATGAAGCTAGTAGGGCAGAAATCCAAGAAGTGATTTGGTTTGCACTTATGGAATGCTGAAAGGACTCAAGGTTTGGCAATATTTGATTGAGACATCTTATTGCATTCATTGATTCCTGTTCATATTTAAGAGTTGAGACCTCTCAGGGGAACTAAGCTAGATTATGACGAGAGATTGTGTTCAGCGAATTTCTCCTGAAACCTCCCTCTAACTAGTAATACAGTTCTTTCTTTGAACAGGCCCATTCTTGCTGCTCAGTTTTTATATTACCTCTCATTCATTTATCTGTAATTATTATTAATAATGTAATAACTGAAAAATTTTGACAGATGCCTGGAAAAGAAAAGGTTTATCTTTTTCAAATAAAGTATTTTTAATGATATCCATCAAACTGGCTAGTGAAAATCCTATCAGCAGTTTAAGCTTTCTTTGGTTTCAAAGTTACATGAAGTGTGAACATGTTGAACATATTTTTAGAAATAATTATAAGTGCCCTTTTGTATTTTACCACCTAGGAAAGCAGAATTATTTTTACAAATGAATATTGGGTTAAAAACAACTATTTTAATAAATATCTAGTTACTTTAATGAAAACAGCAGCTCAAATAAAATACTTACATTTTGAAATCTGACAGTCATTTGCAGTTTAGCTGATATATCCTGCAGATGTTCTCCTGAGATTTTATCTGGCATGGACAACTTTTTGAAAGATTTTATAACTCGTTGTCATCACTAGAACAGAGGCAGTTTAAAGTTTATGTTTTGGTTAGTTTTGTTTGTCAGATAACTCTTGATCAGCTTACTTTCAGAAAATTTTTTATAGAAAAGACCAGGCTAAACATTATATCAGACTCTCAAGATCACCATAAATTTGCTAAGTAAAATATGTTTAATAGGGGAAAAGGCTCTATATTACCAAGAAACACTTAGAATTAAAGAGAGATAAAATTTATGATCACAGAGCTAAGAGCATATTGGAATGGTAAATCTCACCCTAAACTTGAATCCTGCTTTATCGTGTCTGACTTTAGATACAAGGGTAGGTGCCAAAATTATATAAATGTGTTTAAATTGAGAGAATATTTATTTAAAACTTGTCCCTTTCAGGCAGAAGTCTTTCTTAGAACCAGAATTGTTTTATAGAATTAAATTTCTTCCCTTTAACTAGGTCTCTTGCTTTTTTCCCATAGGTATTCTGGGGCTATTCAGCCTTTTCCTTGCAGAAGAACCATGGCTGCTATTTTCTTTTCTCCTGCTTCTCCTGATTCTTGCAGCTTTCCACCACCTTTTTTCTATCCCTCCAGATATTGGAATATTTCCGGCACACCAGGAAGCCCATTATACCTCTTAACTTTCCACTCCCATTTACTTTTTTTTTTTTTTTTTTTTTGTGGCAGGGTCTTTCCATGTAGTTCAAGCTGCCTTGAACTCACTCTGTAGCCCAGGCTAGCCTCAAATTCATGACAATTCACCTGCCTCAACCTCCTAAGTGCACCACCGTGCCCAGCCTTCCCATTTACTCTTAAACAGAATCTTTTGTTTCTGTTAGTTTTAAGAGGACTAAAGGCAAAAATCTTCACTTTTTCCAATTATAGTAAAGCCATACATTAAGTAGTTGCAACTGAAACAAACTGAATTTTTCAGCCAGCAGGATCACAGATCACAAGTTTTATTGTACAAATTAAGTGACTCTAGTATTCTTTTTTTATTAGGCAAAAGAAATTTCACTAGCAGACCTTCAGGAGAATTATATTGAGACATTAAATAAATTAGTGTCTGAAAATCAACAACTACAGAAAGATGTAATGCATACCAAATCTCAGCTGGAGATCGCTACACAGATGTGCAAACAAAAAGACAATGTCTTTAAACTGACACTCAGCAGAACAACTCAGTTCAAGAATACGGAATTTAAGTAAAGTTTCTTTTGAATATGTATTTTTGCAACATAATTCACTTTTTAAGAATAATTTCTGACTTACAGAAATTAAATCATCATCAAAGGGTTCTGTTTAATTCTGAAGTATGCTATATACAAGTAAAGCTACAATCAGATAAAAAAATGGAGAGGAGCTTATGTAGCTCTTACATTAATGAGTTAGTGTTCTGCACTCTTCATGCAAGTATAAGCAACACCTTTATTCCACTGTGCCCATTTATGCTACTTCATACTTCCCCAACACGTGTCCCACTCCTCAGAGGACTCAGGATTTGGCAATGTTTGATTGAAAATTTGGTTTTTATAAAAAGCCTCCATTGTACTTTTGGTCAACTAATTATAGGCTATTATAGCATTTGGTGAAAACCACCTGGTTTCCGTTCATAGTATGTGGCTTCTGTGTCATCCTGCCAAAAGCCTTGCTGACACCCTCACCCCCACTCTTACCTGCTCAGTGTATGCAGTGCTCCCCCATCCTAACACCAGCCACTCTAGTTACTCTGGTAGTTTATTTGTCCCCTTTGGTATGGTGTGAGTGTGTGAGTACACGGACCTGGCAGTGGGGACTGGATATTTGGGATCTGCATAAGTAAAAGATCACCTGGTCTGAGTGAGGTTTCCATTTTGTAAATGATAGCACCATACAGCTTAGCCTCATTGTATATGTTTAAGTGAATGTCCTAGATTTCTGTTAGAAAGAGACAAGTTGCTGCAATTTTTCATTTGTTTTATTTTCTAACCTGCTATTCAGGCCAACCCATGGCCAGCACAGACATGATGGGATAAAGACTGAGCACTGCAAAACAGGTCTCCACTCTCCAAGAGGACAAGCACCGGATAGCACAGGCCCTGTGTCCAGGGCCTGCAGCCCTCTGAGTCCTCACCTCAGCTCTTGCAGCTCCACCATCTCTTTGCCTTCTTACTTTCTGGGTCAGACTCACTCTTTGCCTTCACTGCTAGATACAAATGATGCCAATTTTTCTGACACTATGTCTGATGGTACGAATGACCAAGAAGAGTTTATATCTTTGGTATGGAAACTTTCTGATTTTTCTAGCTTACTAGTTTTATTTTTGTTATTAGTACATGTTGTGACAATGAGTGCGTTCATCATGGAGACTTGGTCCATGCGCATAACACAGCTTACTCCTTTTTACTTTCCCTTTCCCTCTACTCCCTCCCTTCTCCCTCCAGTCCTAGATCCCCATTCCATCTCCAAAAGACCTGCCTCCTTGATTCTATAATCTGTCTTTTATTTTGCTCTTTAAATTATTTATATGTTAGGTTTCTCATATAGGAGAAGCAATAAGGTATTTAACTTTCTGTGTCTGATTTATTTCACTTAGCATTATGGTTTCAAGATACATCCATTTTGTTACAAGTGACTCAAATTTATCCTTCTTTATGGTTGAATAGTCCACCATTCTATAAATACCACATTTTCTTTATCCATTCATCTATTGATGGGCATATAGGTGGCTTCTTAAGATTTAGCTGTTATGAATTATGCTGCTATAAACATGAGTATTCATATATTACTGTAATATGATGTCATTAACTTTTTCATGAAGATTTAGAAGGGGAATAGCTGGGTCTAATGAAATTTCTATTTTTAGATTTAGGAATTTCCATACTGATTTCCATAGTGGTTGTGAAAATTAAGTGCCTGAACAAGGACTTGAACACTAGACCCACAGATTAAAAGTCTAATGCTCTACTGACTGAGCCATCTGGGCTTATTTCTTAGTTTAGGGGTAAAGAGGGTTTTTTTTTCCTTTTCCTTACTGGTTCTGTATCATAAATACCCTTTATTATTTTCATGTATTTCTCTCTTATATTTTTGCTTATAAGGACACATTCAGTCATTACCTTCCAGAATATATCCTGGTTCCCAAGTATAGCATAAGTTATAGATATTCATTTGTCTTTAACCCTAATTAAAAACTCCCTTCCTGTCTCTTTCAGAGAGGGCTGATTCTGTGCTAGAATCAGTGGGACAGGTGGTGCTGGTGAAGGTAGAGGAAGCAGTGCATCTGAAAATGTCTAGAGCATGACTTGGGTACCATGCCATGGTATCCCTGTCACCAGCTGTGGTCATGTACTGTACTTGGAAAAACTCAGTATTTTTGACTTTTTAATGTGCCAACTAGTTCAAGGAGTTTTCTTTTAGTTTTAAAGTCTCTATTTAATTTATATGTTATTCTGAAATCCAGAAAACCCTGAAAACTTTTTTCCCAAGTTCTCAACAAACCTTTTTTTGTACTAAAATCTTCCCTGACTTGCACTGATGTGGTTTTCTTTTCTTGATGAGAGTATCCATGCATTTTGCTTCAGAAACATCAACATATTTGGTTATGGGATGTAATCTCAGACTCTACAAAGTTAATAGAGTTGATTCTCATCTGGGGATTGTGTAATTGCATATGTGCCTGCGCCCTAAACTTTATCATGGCACTTCCACAGTCATGTGTGGATACACACAGGGCAGCAAAAAACCCAGATTCACCCACTTGCACATTTCTAGCTGAGGTCACACAAGGTGGCATCTACTTCCTGTCCTGCCCATAGAAAGAAGGGCAGAGAATGGCAGTGCAGGGGAGTCAGATCTGGGCCAGCCAGGTGGGGTTTGGATCCCAGCTCTAGCACCTGTTAGTGGGGGCTTTAAGAGAGCTGTGTAGCACTTCTGAACCTTTTTTCTCTGTCATAAAATAGAGATTATGGAATTTCCCAGGCTGAGGTGTTTCTAAGATTTAGGATTATAGTCTTAAGTGGGGAGTATATATGTATACGCATATCTGTTGTGTGTTTCCTGTGGGGTGATGAGTCTGTTCACTAATTCAGTGTTCAGAGTGACTGTAGAACTTAACTACTGCAAATGAGGGTGGACTGCATATAGCACATTTCCTAAGTTATCTCTCAAGTGTGTATTCTGAAACATCACTGGAACCAAGAGTTTGAAATAAAGAGCTGATTTTAGAGGACTGATTTTAATTGACATCAATTATTGGTAGATTTTTCAGTGCTTAAAATGCAAGTAACATTCAGATTTTAAAGTAGATTTGAAATAGTTTACATTAATTGTATTTTCTGTGGATAGAATAGCATATAGGTCTAAACTGAGATACCCTTCAGACCAATAGCTAATAATTTATTTTATTTATTTCATACTTTACATTGATGCACTTTAAGAGAGAAAGGGAAATAAATCTGTGTTACTTTCTATAGGATTCATTCAATTTTTTTATTGTCATTAAGATGAAAACAAATATGTCTTTGGGGAGACATTACCTTTTAATATTACTAGGTAGAAAATATCATGAATAGTTTATCTTAGGGATATAAATTCCTACTTACTTATATATGGCACAATTTGTCTCTCTCCTAGTACTCCACGCCTGCATCTCCCCTGGGTTCAATAGCTACCAGATTTCTGGAAGAGGAGGAGCTGAGGTCTCATCATATTCTAGAGCGCCTGGATGCCCATATTGAAGAACTAAAAAGGGAGAGTGAAAAGACAGTGAGACAATTCACAGCCCTGATGTAGCTGTTTATAAAATCACAACCTGGAAAAGAAACACTGAAGAGTTACTGTCATCTGAAGGAGCAGCTCTTTAAAAACATGAACATATAAAATTATAAAGATAGTGTATATTAAAACAGTGGTGAAGAAATCTGAAAAATTGGTGCTTCCCTTAGACATTTTCACTGCACTATTTGTTTGAAGGATTTCTTCCAGCAGTAACTTGTGAGAATCAACCTCTTTGTAGACTTTTTCTTGTATGAATATTTATTATCATAAAGTGATCCTTTCTCTTACTGACATAAATGTGAATGGCTGTGTACTCATTAAAATAAAGATTGTATGATATATTTTGAAAATAAGTAACTACAGGAACTTCCTTTTAGGGAAGTATGTAGTAGAAGCATGGGTTCCAGGTTCCACTGATCTGGATCGATACACTGGTTTTGCCACAGATATATTAAACCCTGGTTGCAAGGTTATGAATGGGGCCATGCTGAAGACCTCTTGCTCCAGTCTTAAGTAGAAGAGAGGCCGGCACAGGGGCAGGGCTTTGGTGTGTGGAGACTACCAGACACTCAGAATACTCAGCATCTACAGGAGACAATGGTCTGGATGTTCAGCACAGGAGACATTGAAGCCATGAGAGTGATTAACAGCCAAGGAGTGGCTGGGGATTTAGCTCAGTGGTGCTGCGCCTGCCTCACAAGTGCAAGGTCATGAATTCGATCCCCAGTACCACCAAAAAAAGAGCCAAGGAGGATGTGAAGAGAAAGAAGAGGTGGAGGCTGGGCTTGGGACCTTGGAGGATCCTAATAGTTGAGGCTCATAGGGGTTAGATCCAGCACAACAACTTAGAATGTGCCATTAGGGATGAGAAGGTGAATTCAGTGTACTTGCCAGCTCAAGGGATAGTTCCTGCCATTCTTCCCTCCAATGCTTTTTCACATCAGCACATAAGATAGTTCTACCTTAAAAACAAACCTCAATATTGTATGCTTTTCTATCTGCTATGCCATGTATTGGCTCCCTTTCATGCATACATTTCTGGAAAGAGAGAGCTGCAGTGACCATCTCTAGTTCTTCCCCTCTCATTTTCTTCCTAACCCTTTCCAACCTCTTCCTTCCCACCCCCATGAAACTGCTGTCCTGCTCAGTCACCTCTGACTTAATCACTCTTGAAGAATCAGTTCACACAGGGTGTCTCCTTCATTCTCAGCTGGCCTCTGTGATCTAGTGCTCCTCATTTCCTTCTGCCTTCCTGGCTATTCCAACTCACTGCTTCATAGGCCTTCTCTCTTCTATCTATGGCAGTAGCTTCCCAGGGCTCTGAGATGGGTTTTCTGACTCAGTGTACTCTTTAGAATTTTCCAATCTCTTCTCAAACTCTTACTACCATCTACAGGCCAGTGACCCCTACATCTACAACTCTGCAGAGCTGGTCTCATAGCTACCTAGCTGCATATGAAAGACCTTCACTTGGATGTCCCATAAGCATTGTATATTTAACCTTTTCCAAAGAAACCACTTGACTCTGATTCCACCTCAGTTTTCCAGTTCCTACAAGCTACCCTTATAATTCCTTCCCTACCCCATCTCTACATCCAGTCCATTGGGAGGCCCTATCAATTCAGTCCACATCTATGTCAGATCCAGTCATTCCCCTTTTCCACTACCACACCCTTATCTAAAATACTGCAGACTCTCACCTCGATTCTGGTAGCAGCCTCCTAACTGGTGTTACTCCAACACCTGACACTAATACATCGAACACAATTCTTCCAGAACTGGCCTTTAGGACTATCAGTCAATGTCACTGCTACCTCCCTCGAATCCTCCAGGTTTTTAATTGCACACAGAAAAAAATTCAAATTATTTACCATGATCCACGGCCTCAGTAAGCTGTGCCTGCTTCCATCATTCATCTCACCTGCCCCATGGTGGCCCACCTTACTTCAGTGCAGCAAAGTTTGGTATGTTCTACTCTCACCCGCTTTTCACCTGGAATCCTTTCTTTCACCGCATGTGTGATTGGCGTTTTCTTCCTCTCAGGCCTGCAATGTGACATACACCCACCTTGAGCAAGCTTTCCCTGGCTGCTGCCTCGCCTTACCTAGGAATCCCATTTTTTTTATTGGTACATTTTAGATAGACATAATGATAACATTCATCATAGGCAATTTATACCTGTACATGATATATCTTGATTCTTTTTTCCTATTCCCCTCCCCTCCAACTCCTGTTCCCCTTCTTATTTATAAAAGCTTTATTTCCATTTTTTCCTTCTTTTTAGTCCCTTCCTTTCCTCTTCCCTCCTCCCTTGTTCTCCTTCCCATTTGAACAATTTCTTCCCGTTCCCCAACATCTATTATACATTTTGGTACTTATTAACCAAAAAATTGCTGTTTTGGTACTTTTGATTTTTCACACCAGAGAAACTGGTGTAAATGTGTCCAATTTATTTCACATAAGGGTATAGTCTCAAGGTGCATCCTTTTATCTAGAAATGTCTCAAATGTATCCCTTATGGCAAAGTAGTATTCCATTGTATTAAAAACTCCCACATCTTCTTTATCCATTCATGGGCATTTGTGTTGTTTCCAAGATTTAGCTATTACAAACTGTGTTACTATAAACATGGGTGTGCATTTATCAGTGTGGTATGATGCTTTTAATTATTTCAGAAAGATACCAAGAAGAGGAATAGCTGGGTAAAATGGAAACTGTAGTTGTAATTTTTTGAGGAATCTCCGCACTGATTTTCACAGTGATTGCACCAGTCTGCATTCCTACCAACAGTGAAGAAGTGTTCCTTTTTCCCCACAGCCCTGTACACATTTATTATTGGTTGATTTCTTGATAATAGTCATTCTTTTTGGAGTGATATGGAGTCTCAGCATTGTTTTAATTTGCATCTCTCAACCAATGATGTTGAACATTTTTCTTTTTTTTTTTTTTTTTTTTTTCTTCATCTGAGAAATGTCTGTTCATTTTGTATGCCCAGTTTTGGATTGAGTCTATAAATGGTGCTATTCATTTACTGTATGTCAGGC
>NW_004624730.1:10864767-10890705 GCF_000247695.1 Heterocephalus glaber
TACTTCATCTGAGAAGTACCTATTCATTTCAGATGCCCATTTTTGGATTGGGTCTTTAAATTTGGAGGGGTCTGATTTTTTGAGTTCTTTATATATTCCCAATAGTAGTCCTTTGAGGAACAGCTGGCAAATTGTTTTTCCCACACTGTGGGATGTCTCTTCACTCTGTGGGTGGTTTCTTTTGCTGTGTAAAAGCTTTTTAATAAGATGAGATCACAGTTGTTGATTCTTTATGATATTACCTGTGCAATCAGAAACTTTTGTTTATAAAGTCTTTGCCTACACTTATGTCTTTAAGAGTTCTACCTATTCTCTCTGCTGGCAGATTTATTTATTTATTTATTTATTTATTTTATTTAATTAATTTATTTATTTATTGGTACCAGGGATCAAACTCGGGACCTTGTGCTTGCGAGGCAGGTGCTGGAACCACTGAGCTAAATCCCCGGGCCTCTGCTAGAAGATTTAATGTTTCTGTTTTAATATTTAGATCTTTGATCTGTTTTGATTTTAGTTTGGTGTACAGTGGGAGATAATGGGTCTAGTTTTAATCTTTGGCCTGTGGAAAGCCAGTTTTCCCATCACCATTTATTAAACAAACTATCTTCCAGTGAAGGTGTTTGGCCCCTTGTCAAAGATAAGGTGGCTGAGTGTGTTTGGTGTTGTTTCTGTATCTTCTAATCTATTCCCTTCATTCCTGAGTTCGTCTATTTTTTTTTGCCAGTACCATGCTGTTTTTATCACAGTAGCTTTGTAGTATAATTTCAAGTCAGGGATTTTGATGCCACCTGCCTTGCCTTTGTTGCCCAGAATTGTTTTTGTTATTCCAGGTCTCTTCTGGTTTCAGATGTATTTTTGGATTGTTTTCTCTACTTCTGTCAGATATGCTATTGAATTTTGATCAGGATTGCATTAAATCTGTATAACAATTTTGGACGTATGGCCATTTTCACTATATTGGTTCTTCCTATCCAAGAACAAGGGATATCTTTCCATTTTCTGACATCCTCTTTGATCTCCTTTTTCAGAGTACCGTAGTTTTCAGTGTAAAGGTCTTTTACTTCCTTCATTAGTTTGATTCCTGAGTATTTAATATTTTTAGATCCTATTGTGATTGTTTCCTTAATTTATTTCTCAGTGAGTTTGTTATTTGTGTACAGATTTTTGAGTGTTGAGTTTGTACCCAGCTACATGACTGAATTTGAGTATTAAATCTGGAAGTCTTTTGGTGGAGTTTTTTGGATCTTCTATGTAGAGTATCATGTCATCTGCAAATAATGATAATTTAACTTTTTCCTTTCCTATCCTTATTCCTTTTGTTTCTCTTTTCTAATTGCTCTAGCTAATATTTCTAGAACTATATTGAATAAGAGTGGTGATAATGGACATCCTTATCTTGTTCCTTATTTTAGAGTGAAAGCTTTCAGTTTTTGTCCATTTAGTATGATGTTGGCTGTTAGTTTGTCATAGATGGCTTTTATCTGACCATTGATTCCATTTTTTATAGAATTTTTATCATTAATGGGTGTCAGACTTTGTCAAATACGTTTTCATTTATTTAGATGATCATGTGGTTTTTGTCCTTGACTCTGTTAATATGGGGTATTACATTTATTAATTTACATATGTTGAACCATCCCTGCATCCCTGGGATATATCCTACTTCATCATGTTGTGTAATCTTCTTGATGATTTGCTGCATTCTTTTTGGCAGTATCTTATTGAGGATTTTTGCATCTAAGTTCATTAGAGAGATTGACCTCTTTTTTGGTTGGATCCTTCAGTGGTTTTGATATCAGGGTAATGCTTGCTTCCATGAATGAATTTGGGAGTATTGCTTCCCTTTCAATTTCATTAAAGAGTTTGAAAAGTAGCACCAATAGTTCTCTTAATTTCTTGTAGAATTCAGCAGTGAATTCATCAGGACCTGGGCTTTTCATTATTGGTAGGGTTTTTAATTACATCTTCAATTTCATTGGCTGATATATGGTTATTTCGAATTTTTATATCTTCTTGATTCAGCTTTGGTAATTCATATGTATCTAGGAATCTGTCCATTTCTTTTGTTTTCCATGTTATTACAGGTTCTCAAAGTAGGTATCGATAATATGGATTTCTGCAGGATTTGTTGTGATTTCACCCTTTTCATTTTTAATTACAAGAATTTGAGTATTTTCTTTCCTTTTTTTTTTTTTTTTGGTACTGGGGATCGAACTCAGGTCCTTGCGCTTGCGCAGCAGGCGATGAAACCACTGAGCTAAATCCCCGGCCCTTCTTTCCTTTTTTTGATAAGGTTGGCTAAGGGCTTGTCAATTTTAGTCTTTTAGAGAAACACCTCTTTGATTCATTGATTCTTTGTATTGCTTTCTTAGTCTCAGGAGCAAGTCTCTGCTCTGATCTTTATAATTTCCTCCCTGGCACATACTTTGGACTTAACTTGATCTTCTTTTTTTCTAGAAGCTTGAGGTTCAACATTATGTTATTTGAGCTCACTCTGTTTTTCTGTTATGGGAATTCACTGCTATAAATTTCCCTTGTAGGACTGCTTTCATTGCATCCCATAAGTTCTAGTATATTGTATTGGCATTATCATTTAATTGTAGAAACTTATTTCTTCTTGAGTCATTGGTTGTTCAAGAGGGTGTTATTTAATTTCTATGTATTTATAAAGTTTTTATGGTTTCTTTTGCTATTGGTTTCCAATTTCATTACATTATAGTCTAATAATATGCATGGGCTAATTTCAATTCCTTTGCATTTACTTAATCATGTTCTGTGAGCTAGTGTGTGGTCTATTTTGGAGAATGTCCTATGTGCAGCTAAGAAAAATGTGTATTCTGATGTTGTGGGGTGGAATACTCTGTAGACATCTAAGTTCATTTGTTCAAAGGTTTAATTCAGTTCTGATATTTCTGTGTTGATTTTTTTGTCTAGCTTATCTATTTGTTTCAGTGGGGTATAGAGGTTCCCCTATTACACCTGTATTAGTGATTATTTGATTTTTCATGTCTGTTAATATTTGTTTTATATAGTTGAGTGTGCTGGTATTTGATATGTATGGTATGTATTTGAACAGTATGTATGACTGTTATCTCTTCCTATTTGATTGTTCCCTTTACAAGGATATATAGTTACAAGGATATAATGACCTTCTTTGTCTCTGTTAATCAGTCTTGGCTTGAAATCCACTGTGTCTGCAAATAGAACAGCTACCACTGCTTTTTTCTGAGTTCTTGTAGCAGGGAGTATTGTTTTCCATCCTTTGACTTTCAGTCTATGAATTTCTTTTTGAATTAAATGTGTTTCTTGTATGCAGCATATTGTAGCATCTTATTTCTTGATCCACTCTGCCAGCCTGTGTCTTTGAATTGAGACCATTTACATAGATGGTTATACTCATATGTATGGACTTATCCTTGTCATGTTATTTTTGTGCTGTTGGAATTCCCCCCTCCCTGTTTAATTACTTGCCTTGCTTGATGGATTCATTTTCTTGGGGTTCATGGAGTTGTAGTTTCATTATCTCTTTCTAGAATGACCTTCAGAACATTATGGAGCGCTGGTTTGATGGTAATGAATTTCTTCAAGTATTCTTTGTGAAAGATAGTTTTGTGGGGTACATAATCTGGGCTGGAGGTTGTTTTCTTATACAGCTTGAATTACTTCACTCCAAGCTCTCCTTGAATTGAGGGTTTGTGTTGAGAAGTCTGCTGTGATTCCGAAGGGCTTTCCTTTATAGGTAATTTGTTTCTTTTCTTTAACAGCTTTTTTTTTTTTTTTGGTACCAGGGATCAAACTTGGGACCTTGCGCTTTCGAGAAAGGTGCTGGAACAACTGAGCTAAGTCACCGGCCCCAACAGCTTTTGATATTCTGTTCTTCTGTTGAATTTCTTGAATTTTGACTATTATGTGCTTTGGTGTAGATTTTTTTTTGATCATAGCTAATTGGAGTTATGTATGCCTCACTTATCTATATGTTAAATTATTTTTCCATGCTTGAGAAATTTTTTGCCTTTACTTCTGTGAACAAGTTTTTCTATGTCATTTGCACTATTTCTTGCTTTTTCATTGACTCTGATAAATTTTACACTATTTTTTGCATCATCTAGCACCTGTTGGATTGATTTTTTGTGGTCCCTTGATATTTTTAAGAAATCTTTCTTTTCATGACTGCTAGCTGCAATTGTGTCTTCTATATCTGATATTCTGTCCTCACATTGATTCATTCTGCTGCATATACTTTCAATGGAATTTTTAATCTCCCAGATATCTGTTTGAATCTGTTTCATGGATTCCATTTCTTTCCTATGTTGGATGTTCATAGTTTCCATCATTTTCCCAAGCTCCTCTATTTTTTAAATCTGTATCTGCTCTAGATTCACTATGTCCTTCATTATAGTCATCATCTCTGTAGTTATCTGAGAAATTATTTCTGATTTGATTTTTTTCTAGAGCCTCATTCATCTGCTTTGTTATTTTCTCTGTTACCACTTCAGAGAGTCCAGGTTGATGGCTTTCAAACTGCCCCTTGGATTTGCCTTTGGTGAAGTCTGTGGTTGCATCTTGCTTCCATGTCTTCTCACTTTCTTTTTCTTGTTTTTAAAGTTAAATTCCTGGGTTGATGCTTATAAATTACTTATGGCAGGTAACTTTATTGCTTGTATTGAGAACTCTTAGGAAATGACTACTTCTCAGAGATGTCTTCCAGGTATAGATGAGTTTTCGGTTTTGAGTCTGTTGCAAGATCCTACCTCTTCAGTTTATTGGGGATGACAAGTTGCTGCCTATTTGACCTAGCCCCTGGTTCTTTGACACTGGCCTATAGTATTGTTTATGACCGTCAGACAATCTCAGTCTTAGCATATTAGGAAGAACAACTGATTAGAAAAATTATATCTTATCTAAATATATCTAAATAATTATACCTTGACTAAAGAAATACAATCAGTAATAACAATATCATCAAACAGCCTAGAAAAGGCCAAACTGTGATAACTATTAATTTGCCACCTTTAATTGTGTGAACTAGATTTGTAGTTTTATATCAAAATCTAAAACCAGAAAATTGTATACAGTAAGTATGCCCTCAGTATGGCAATTTTATGCTCAGGGGAGAAAATTTAAAAGGGGTTTTGGGGAAAAATTGAAGAAGAGAAAGAGATTAGAAGCAAGGCTGGAGGACAAAGGCAGATTGTGTAAACTTCAGGAAAATGATGAAGAAGATAGGAAGGAAAGAGAGAAGGAAGAAATAAAAACAAAAACAGAAGAAAACAACAAAAACACTGGAAACAATGTTCACACTCATAAAAACAATAAAGAAAATAAAGCAAAAAAAAAGTAAGGAAGGAAAAATAAGTCCACTTCAGGGGGCATGTCTCTGCTGTCACTGGTAGACAGAGTGGACAGACAGAGTCCCAGATCCATGTTGATTAATCCCAGCAAGCCAGCCATAGATTTATGGTGGGATAGTAGATAATCCCAGCAAGCTTGCACCCTTCATTCCACTGAAGTTCAGGATGGTTTCTGGCTGTAAGCCTGGAACCCAAGTTGTTCAGCCTGCAACACTCCATGTGCCTCCTGCCAGCTTGAACCTGGCTCCTTCACCTCCTGCTGACTGGAACTTGCTCTGCCTTTCCCTGACACCAGGAGCCACTAGATGGAGCCAATCCACAGCTGCTTTGAGTTCTGAGCTCAGTTGGCCCCCCTCCAAGATGGCAACTGGCCAATCACCCTCTCCTGAGGGATGTCTAAACCTGAATAACTCACCAGCCACTGCAATCTGCTGCCTCCATTGCTCCATTTCACTGCTGCATTTCTCCATGGAGGCCTCTCGGGTCGCCAATAGGCACCATGCATCTACAGGTTCAAGCCGCCCCTCCCACTCATCGAGCCACTGCTCAGGGAAAAAGCACAGCTTGCTACCTCCTTTTTTTGCATTGAGGTCCCTCTCTTCACCCTATCTGTGGGCTTCAGTTCTCACTTCAAATCCTTGCTGGGTCCCAGGGACCCACTTCTCTCCTTCTTCTCTTCCTCATGTTGCTATATTTCAGCATCTGGACACCAAATCATGGAGAGGCTATTTCTCTGCTGCTCACCACTCTGCCATCTTCCTAGAAGTCAAGAATCCCATTTTCTCTAGCTCACTGCCCTGAGTTATGTCCTCCATAGTACTCACCAGTATCTGAAATGATTTTATTACTTGAATTAAATTTCTTGAGGTCAGGGACTTTGTCTGTCTATTCCTGGGGATATCCTCATCACCCAGCAGAAGCCCAGTACTTAGGGGTGCTCAGATAACCTACAGCCGATGGATAAACTCCCTTCCTCAGGTGAGCCATATACTGCTTCCTGTGTGTTGTATATCCTGATCTTTGGGTCTGCTTCCTTTTTCCATACCTTGACCCTTCCCTACTAAAACATTTTGTTCACTTGACTACTTTGTTAGGCTTGTTAAAAGCTTTACACAGTCCTTGACCAGAACAAAGTAGAGTTTCTCTTCATTGCTCTCATAGCACCGGTGTGTGTGTGCCTCTTGAAGCTACTTGTTGCTGGCCGGTTTGATTTCTGTCTTAGGAGCCAGATCCTGCCTACACTTTCAGTCAGCATGCTGCCTAACACACAGTGAGTGGATGAAAGTCACTACCATTCTAGGCTTCATTGTACTTATATGTAAAATGGAATTAATATCTAATGTGCTTGAAATATATATTTTTATACCTATATGGACTAGTCTGAGGGATTTTTTTCCTGATTTGCAGACTATCTTAAACTTTAGCTTAAAATCTGTAGGCTACAGCCTCTGCTTCTCAAATTTTCATACCATGCCTTAAGAGGAATAATGATAGACTGTGGTCACTGGAAATACTTAAGGAATCATAAGACACTATGTATTTCCTTAAATTTAGACTATGTTTTTTGAAGTTGAAGTAAATTGTATAAATTTGTCAGAACATTTGATTGTATTTTATCTTATAACTTTTTACTAAAAAGGAAAAGATTTCTGGATATTAAAATGTATCAAAACTAAGTTTTGAGTTAGTTTCTTAATACATTTTACAATCTCAGTCATCAGAGTACCTCAATGAGTTGAAAAAATGAAGGGTCTAAAGTCTAGTTTTGGTGTTTGCACATAATGTTTTGTTAGGTGAGTTATCTCTTCCCTGGATTCCTTAGAAGTTTTATCTGAATTGTTATGCAAATTTTAGACAAGGACAATGAAATTCACGCTGTGGGTTGGACACTACCTTCCCAGGGAGCCTCTTTATCTCAGCAAGCCCAAGAGACAGTAGGTATTCCCACTTTACAAGAGGTTTACACGGTTTGAGAAGAGTCCCAAAGCCCAGAGGAAGGGAGTGTGTACTTTGCTGGGAGACAACTCTGGTGGTAGTCCTAGCTCTATCACTTAGCTATATGACTTTAGGGAAGTTTTATTTACCTCTTCATGCTTCAGTTTTCTCATCTGTGAAATGGAAGCAGTAAAAATAGTACCCACCTTGTAGAGTTTCTGTGAAGATTGACTTTTATGAAGCACTTAGAACACTGCTTGGCCTACCTATCATGGACCACAGTATGAAAGTGTCTTGGTGAATTGAAAAATACAACACACCATTCCTATGATGTGTACTTAGTCCTAAAAAAATTCTATCTTCTCAAACTCATGCCTAACACCTGGTAAACTGTGGGAGATGGTTTTCTGTTTGCACAACACTATTGATTTCAGTACCTAAGGCAAAGGTGAGAAAAGTAACTATAAAACAAGCTATATGTCATTGAGGATGTAGTTGAATCAAATGATGATCATAAACAGCATTGAAGTACAGAATGACAGAAAAAAGGAGGTTTGTTGGCTTGTTCCAAGAAACAGTTTGAAATAACATACAAAAACACATCAAGAAGAAATAAACAGGGCCAAAGATGTAGCTCAGTGGTAGAACACTTGCCTACCAAGTGCAAGGGCCTGGGATCCACAGTGCTGTAAAAATAAATAAATAATAAATAAATAATCAGAAAAAACAAAACACTAGAATTAAGCAAAGGGAAATGATGACTATAAACATTGATTCACAAACAAATTAAATTGTCCAGTCCAGCTGCTAGAGGCAGGCAGCAAAATTACCTCTGAGCTTCTTAGGGACAAAGCACAAGAGAAAACATTAATTAAATTTTAGAGTGCCCACAGATTGAAACAAATCATAGGTTCACAAGAAGCAGAGCTTTTTCTAGATGTGTGTAAGCATTTGGTTAGGCATGTAAACATCAGGGGAAGCCATAGATATTTTCATAATTGATGATAAAACAATCTGTACAGCTTCCTTATAGTGTGCTTCAATGAGAGCTAATGGCATAAAGCTGAAGTGCAGTTTGTAGGAACCTGTCCTAGAGAGTCCCAAATAAAATGGCAAAAAGTTTTCATGGCCTGGCTTGATCAAAGGGAAACTTCAGAAGAATGGTAGACTGTAGGCCTCTAAAATGATCCTCTGTAAAAGCTATTTCTCCAAATGCAATTTTGATGATTCAAATAACATCGTTCCCACTTTTTCCTCTGCAGGAACATAGAATTTGATAGTTTTATGTAGCCCAGTAAGGCCAGGTTCAATGATTTGACATCCAATCAGAAGCAGGTTTACACTGCTTCTTATAAAAAGCACCTTACTGAGGCTGTAGCTCAGTGATATAGCAAATGCCTAACATGTGTTAAGGCCCTCAGTTTGATCTTCAGCACCACCACCAAAACAAAACAAATTTTAATTGTTTGCAACCAGCCTGAATAACTTAGTGAAACTCTGTCTCAAAATTAAAAAGAGATGGGGATATAGCTCACTTGCAGAGTACTTGGCTAGAATGCCCTGGATTGGATCCCCACTACTGCAAAGAACAAAATAAGAAAGCATCTCATCAAAGCAATGGTGGAAGATTCAGAAATTCCCTGATATTAAATGAGAAACAGATAAATGTGCTTGTGTGCATTTTTCTGGGGAGAGAGTTCATAGTTTTCATTAGATTCTTTAAGGTATGTATGAGTCAAAAACAACAAAAAAGATGAAGAACCATAACATTAAGGACTGTCCAGAATGCTATTTTGTATCCTGGGGGAAACATAAAATTGGAATCCAATCTCTCCCTACTGGGGTTGTATTTTAAAGTACAGTTCAAGAGTCATTCAATATTCAGGCTTTTCATTAATAAAAAAGGCAACCCAATTTAAAAATGGGAAAAGGGGGCCAGGGATTTAGCTCAGTGGCACCGTGCCTGCCTCGCAAGTACAAGGTCCTGAGTTTGATCTCTAGTACAAAAAAAAAAAAATTAAAAATTAAAAATAAAAATAGGCAAAAGATCTGAATAGACATTTCCCTAAAGATATACATATTAAAGCACATGAAAAGATGTACAACATCAATATGTATCAGGAAAATGCAGATTTAAACCACAATGAGATACCACTATGATACAGATGGGCAACAGCAAGTGTTGAGGATGATGTAAAAAGATTGGAACACTCATATTTTGGTCGTGGGAATGCAAAATATTATAATCACTTTGGAAAACAGCTTGGCAGTTCCTCAAAAATTTAAACATAGAGTTACCACATTACCCAGCAATATTAATTCTAGGTATATACCCATGTGACATGAAAAATGTGTCCATGCAAAAAGTTTTTCACAAATGTTTGTAGCAGCATTAGTCATACTGTCTTTACAGTGGAAACGACCTAAATGTCCATACTGATGAGTAAATAAGCAAAGTGGTAAATCCATATAATGGAATATTATTTGTGAATAAAAATTGAAGTACTGATGCCACAATATGGATGAACCTTGAAAATGTCATGCTAAGTGAAAGAAGGCAGTCATAAAAATGCATATATAGTATGATTCCATTCAGATGAAATACCCAGAAGAGGCAAATCCATGGAGACATAAAATGGATTGGTAAATACTAGGGGCTGGCCATGGTGGAGGTTGGGAGCTGAGGATTAAAGGGTGCAGAGTCTATTTTTGGAGTTATAAAAATATTCTAAAATTGACTGGCAGTTGTTGCACAATTCTGAATATAATGAAACTAAAAAACATTGAATTGTACACTTTAGACAAATGAGTTTTATATGTGAATTATACTATAATAAATCTGTTACTAAAAACAAAACCCTTGCACATGAACATACCTAAAAAAAAAAATCACCTTTATGTTCAGAAAACATCATGGCAAATTAGCACACAGTACGGTAAAATTTTCACACCTCACGATTTTGGTTCCTGTTCAGGGCCAGCAGCAGCGGCCCTCTGTGGTTTTGGGTGGTGTGTATGCTTCTGCCTGTGGAGTTGTGGCTCTCGGGTTTTACCTGGAACTGGCACATTGTAGGGCTGCGACTCTCCCTGTAGAAGGCAGAGGTTTTTGGTGCAGCAACCACTGGCATAGTGGTTTCTAGGCGTAAATAACTGAGGGTGCTGGCAACAGTCTGTGATCACCAGTCAGGCCATTTCATGGCTGCAGGAGTGCTTGCCACTAACCTCCATGGTTCAGGGAGGAAGAGAGGTGGTTACAGACCATTGATGTGGAGTCTGTGCCCTCAGACTGCTTGGGAAGCCTCTCAGTATCTCCTCTGAGCATGACTGGGAAAGGTAGAGAATGAAAAGTCAGCTATATTACACAAACCCACTTCATGTTTTTGGCTCTGGAGAACAGATTTGCTAAGACATCCTTTAATATCAGTCTTCCAGAGCTTTTCTGGTATGGCTACACCTTTGAGAGGCTAATTGCTTGTCCCTAGGGATGTCCTGATTCCCATGGCTTTGGGAAACATTGGGGTCTTTTGGTAGGTCCACTTTTGGATCTGCCTTGCCCTTGATGTATAGCAGAAACCAATCTACCTACCAGTCTCTGAATCTTTCTGTAATAGAGGATATGTATTTCAGATTCTCAGCCTAAAATGAAACACTGAAGATAAGGCTGGTCCTGTTTTCTACCAGTTAGTTCCTTTAGCCATCATCAAACATACCCTTGCTCCCAACAGGAGCATGTCCTCCACACATGCAGATCCTTCCATAATCTAGCTGAACAGCACCTGTGGCAGGAGCCCCAGGCCCCGCCTCCCCGAAAGATCCCTTCTCCTGGTAGACATGCTCAGCCCTCCACCTCCTGCATGAGTTACAACCTGTAGACTAAGCATCACCTGATTTGTTCATTTTGCTCCAAAAAGTTTGACATATTCTTTAACACCACCAAGAAATTCTAGTAATTTCATAAGCTAAGTCATTCTTTAAATCCACATTTCTCGGGCCAGGGATTTAGCTCAGTGGTTCCGGCACCTGCCTTGCAAGTTCAAGGTCCCGAGTTCGATCCCCGGTACCAAAAAAAAAAAAAAAAAAGAAGTAAATCCACATTTCTCAAACTGTTTTCCAGAGACCTAAAATGTTTTAAGTATTAATAAGTGCTTTGTAAGAATGTGCCAAAGCAGAAGAAGTGGTACTGCACATCATATCCCCCAGGGCCAGGTCAGCTCATCAATGGAATTGGGAGAGTTCTCTTTTCCTCCCTTGGCTGGATCCCTCTCCCAGCCTCCCCTGTTACTTCCCCAGCAGTCTGAGAGCTGGTAGCCTTAGGTGCTTAGAGGTGCTTAAATTTCTCTGTGTCACGGATTCCTCTGACAGGGTGAGGAGCCTCAGAATTATGACTAAGTGCACAAAATAAAATACATAGCATTAAAGGCAAAGCCAATTATGTTGACATTTAGCTATTAAAACCTAAGGAAAACAAATCGGTAACATGGTATTATGGGTGCTTCTTTATTATCTCATTAAATAATAGGCAGAGTGGCAAGTCTATCACCTACCATGCTTTTGAAGCAGTGGTGCATGAAAATAATATTTTGAATGTCTGTAACAGTTCTAGTGAACTAGGAACATATTTATGATTTCTACTGGAATAAAGTCATGGGTAGTACTAGCCATGAATATAGGCCATGAGTTATGGCCTATATTCTTAAAGGAAAAAAAGCTAAATTTTAGTTAGAAGGTAGTGAAAATAAGGATGTTAATTTTCCTCATCCTCCACAGAGCCCTAAATTGTATTCTTAGATCTCTTAGGATACAGTCTGTGGACTCCAGGTTGAGAATTTAGAGGCTTACTTCTTTTACCTGGTATCTGGTCACTGTGGTTCCCTGTGCACATTCTCTTGTTTAGAGAGGACAGTACTTCGGCTAAATGTTAACTCCTACTCCAAAATGTAATTTACATAATAAATTGACTTATCCATCTAATTGGTTTTTTAGATTGATAGCATCTTTGGACATTTTGAAGAAATATTTTTCTGCAGCTGACACATCAGAGCATTCTAGGTGTTATGGTTTGGATACGAAATGTCCCCAATGGCTCACGTGTTGAATGCTTGGTCCCCAGTGCAGCAATATTCAAAGGTGGGGATTCTGAGAAGTGATTGAATCATAAAGGTTTAACCTCATCAATGGGTGAATCCATTGATTAGGTTATTGCTTTCAACCTAAGAATCTTCATAATTTGGTGCACTGTTAGGAGGTGGGACCCAGTTGAAAAGACTGGGTCCTTGGGAATGTGCCCTTGGGAACTGTGTCTTATCCCCAGTCTCTCCCTCTCTGCTTCTCCCTGTTTCGTTTTGCTTTCTGACCCACATGAGGAGAGTAGCTTTGTTTCACTATACCC
The DNA here is from genome assembly GCF_000247695.1 of Heterocephalus glaber. The sequence goes on from NW_004624730.1 coordinate 10,877,443, forward strand.
TTCCACCATGATGTCCTTCTGCCTTACCACAGGCCCAAAGCAAAGGGGCCAAGCAACCACAAACTAAAACCTCTGAAACTATCAGACAAAATATAGGTCTTTTCTCTTTTAAACATATTTTCTCAGGTGTTTTGTCACAGTGACGGAAAGCTGAGTTATAGGTGAGTTATAGGTGAACGCTGAGGTCTTTGAAGCCCTGAGCAGGTGGGGCAGCCAGGTCAAGCCTGGGATAGTGAGAGCCCCTCTCTTGGGTCTCCTCAAAAAAGAATCAAGTTTGACAAAGCAGCCCACAATCCCCATAGGTCACAAACCCAGTGAGTGGCATCTTGGACTCGCTGCATGTGACCAAGGAGAAGCTGGACCACTTGGACATCTCTTTCAATGGAGCTATAAAGCTGTCCACTGTGAATAAGGTGTCTATCGCATTACTGTGGACTTAAGAGAACTGTGCGCAGTCTAAATGCAGCCCCTGAAGTACTGAGGTAGGGAGACATGCATGAATGGTAGGCGTATGGAAGCCAGCTAGAGCTTGGATGGGTGTAACTCTAGATGGCAGTCCCAAATCTGCCCTTGTAAAATGAGCCCAATAGTTTCAGAATCTTTTTGCAACTTCAGAATTTGGATACCTGGCCTAAAATTAAATACAGTGATACCTCAGTTCATGAATTTTAATTTGTTCCACAATTCTGGGATAGATGGATGGCCTCATTTGTGTTCATGTGGGGAAGATGGCCATGGTCATGTTTGTCACCCGATGCAGAGTTCGAGAATGGAAGCAAAATTTTGCCAAACACTTCTGTTCATGAATCAAATTCGTGACCTGAACAGAAGGCTTCGTGAACCAAGGTATTACTATACTATAAACAAAGCTAAAAGTATCATCTAACAATTCATCAGATAATTCTATCTGTCCACTGCTGGTGTCCTCTGCTACCTTTCACCCCAAGCCAGCTACACAATGCCTATTGCAAGAAACAGAGGTTCACCACAACAGTGTTTCTTATTATTTTTTTAACACTGGGTCTAAAAATGTTTGATTAGATTCAAAATTCACCCATGTTATTGAGAATGTCAACAATAAATTTGTTTTTAGTTTTTTGGGGGTTTCTTTTTGTTTTTTTGAGACCGGGTCTCACTATGTAATTCAGGCTAGCCTCAAACTCCAGTGATCCTCCTGAGTGCTGGGATTACAGGTGTGTGCCACCATGCTTGACCATATACCCTTTGTGCCTCAGCTAAAATATTTCTGTTGTTAAAAATCTATTTGTATTAATAGCCAAACATATGAAGGCTACTCAAATGACAGTTCATTCATTTATTAATTGGTTCATCAATATTAATCAAGCAAACCCTTCATTTTAGAAGACCGAGATGTCGCTAGTTTCTGAAGGTGCTGGATCTGTGATACCCATGCCAGCTCCCTTCCTGCTCCTAGAACTTCACAAGGGTACTTAGTGGCATCAGTCACACACCTGTGCCCTTAGCAGTTTGTACACTGATGTTTGAAGATAGCCCCAGTGCTCAGCACAAGAGGCCCAGTGAAATGAGCCTGAAAGCAGAGCTGTAAAACCTCAAAGCCTTCTCTCACTTAGCAGCTATATGCCCCTGGGCCGTGCCTTCATATGCGGAATGTGGACTGTGATCCTACCTTATCAAGGCTATTGCAAGGCCTGGTGAGATGCTGAATAGGAAGAGAATTGGAAAGCAGTGGCTGGGACCCCTGCAGGTAACATCAGTCACGGAGCGTGGCTGACCTTGGGCTGAGGGTCTGGGAGACAGAGGGACAGGTGTGCCTTGCCCTGGAGATCCAGCCCAACCAGAGGCGGAAGCTGCAATTGCGTTACCTGTGGAGGTATCAGGCTTCTTAGGAAAAGATGGCTGGCCAGATTTTAACTGCATTTATCTGATTTTAAAATGTTGGTATTATAGGTAGTTAAATTATACAGAAATTAAGAGGGCCTAGGCTTTCAAGGAAGTCAGTGAAAAATAAAGATACCCAACTTGTGGCTGGAGGCACATTTGAAAAAGGCAAGGCCTCAAGATAAACTCACAGTGGCCAGACTTGCATACTTCCCTAAGGGATAAGCAGAATTTGAGACTATACTGTACAGGAATTATACCACCCAGTCCATTAAATTCAGATATGCATCAGACACCTGGGTGGGTGACCAGAACACCTGGACCCACCCCTTACCAAAAATGTTCTTGCTTTAGAAGTTGTAGATAAGCCAAGTTTAATGATGTCATCCATACACCCTTGCTGCATGCCCTGCTTCCAAATTGGATCAAAATTAGCTAAACAATTATGTTTATAATCTTACTAGTTGATTATAGTTTGTTTTTTTGGTACCAGGGTTCAAACTGGGGTCCTTGCACTTGCGAGGTAGGTGGCAGAACCACTGAGCTAAATCCCCGGCCCTGGTTGATTATAGTTTGAATCAGGTTGTACCCACATCATGACTTTGCTGTATAAATTAACCCTGACAAAGGGTCTAGGTGGCAAACCACTCAGGACCCCTCCTGTCTCTCAAGAGCTATTGCTCAATAAACCTTTTCTACTCTTAACCTCCTTTGTGCTTTACAGTTCATTCTTCAATTTCAGGGGACAAGAACTCAGCACATCTGACATCTAATAGGTTAGGAGTTATATTTCTTCTATATCATTGGTACCAATTAACTTAAACAAAAGAATTAACTGTTTAGTGTACAGGCTGACCAATAAAGTTTGCAGCCTCTGCCCATGCACAGCTGGGGTCTAATAAGGATGACCCCAGAACCATGAGCCATACCACAGGAAGGGCCCCAGGAAAGGGTCAGGTGGGGTACCAGGTGAGGACATTTCCTCTACCTGCATCAGTCTAAGGGAAACTGAAGCCACAGCATCTGGTCATTCACAGTGTGCTCATTCAGTCCTCTAGAACCTTCAACATTGTGACCTCTTTCAAGAGCAAAAACTATAAAACTTCCAAGAGAAAAACCTTTGTTACCCTGCATTAGGCAAAGATTTTTTTTTCTAACAGTGGTGAGGCAGGAGACTGGGATATGGCCAGCTGGTTGGGCAAGTGGGCATGACCTGGTGATCATAGAGATCCAAGACACATACACAGAAAAATAGTTCCCAAGCCGTGCACCTGGGACCAATCAGAAAATGCTCTCTTAAATTCTTCTCCTGCAAAATTAAGCAGGTTTTTGATGGGACAGCCTAGATCTGACATAAGTCCGAGGAGTGGGGGATACGAAAGACCTCCACCATTAACCTTGTGATCAGTGTGCTCTCTCTTTCCCCAGTGGCCTGGCTCACTCTGCAAAGCACACTTCTTTTTTTCCCTTTTAATTGCCCCACACTTTCTCTGCACAGCATAGTTCTTTTTCTACCTTTAATAAATGTAAAACCCCACTATCTTTTGTGCATTTCTTGTCCAATTCTTTATTAAGGACAAAAATCTGGAAAGAATCTTTGGAAAGAGCCCATAGCACCACAGAATCCCAGTAACATTTTGACAAAGCCAGCCAAGAGGTAGTGTACTTTGGGCACAGTTTTGTTTCTCTCTCTTTGATGTCTATGGACTCAGGTCGAGGAGGAGTTCACTGATTTTTTTTTTTTCTGTCCTTTCTTCTCTAGGAAAACCCAACCCCCTTCTTTTCTCTTCTCTTCTACTCAGCCTTTCATCTGTCAAAAAACTCAAATCATTTAATGTTTTTTTCTGATATTAGTTATCAGGAAGATGCAAGGAACTGGAGGGTGGGAAAATTTAATGGAAGCTGGGGAATTCAGAAGGTTTTCTCATGGCTTCAGGAACAGTTTCCTAGTGTGTCCCATCATATGGGAGGAGGGAGAGGAAGCATGTAGCATTTGTTTTCCCAACCAGTTTCTGCCACTCGGTGTGGGTACAAGTCGGTTGGTGCTGCCAGGGTGTCTGCCCCGGACAGTGTTGTAGAATGAACCACTTTAGGTTGCTCTGGGCCCAAGAGGGCTTTGCAAACCACTCAGCATCCATGTGTAAGACCTAGAGTTTAGTGTACCTTTTTACCCCCACATTTTTCTTTTCCCTGGTAGTTTGTTCAGCTTTTACACTATTTGGGGAGGCTGCTTGAGAAGCTGCCTACCTAAGCCTGCCTCTTTTTATGCTCAAAGTCTCATCTGTGTTTTTCCCTAGATGGTCATTTATCTTTAGGTATCTTTACTGAGTCACTTTCTCAGGGCCTTGTTTTTTAAGACCTTAAGGAGCCATCCCAATCCACTTTTCTGCTGTGTATGGTAGCCATTTTGGTTCATCATATGGGTCACTCATGTAGTTCTATGTTTGGCAGTCATTTTGGTTCATCAGGTGGGTCAGTCACATGGTTTGGCCATGTTTGTCTGCCATTTTCTTTTTCAGCTGACCTCATGGATGCCAGGAAATCTCACCCTTATAGATAAGAACTAAAGCTTCCACTTTCAGGCAATGTATGGGCCTCCTCCCCTCTTTTCTTCTAAATCAAGTTAGATCCTCTCCCTGCTTCTTATAACAGAAATTTATGTAATTTAAAAACATGTGCCTGAGGGCCTGAGAAAAACAAAGAGAACAGCCAGTAAAATTCAACTCAACCAGCTGTGAGTATCCAAGAGTAGAGCTATCCTTGTACTTTGAATTTTTAAGGTTATTTTTTTCTTTTGTTCTCTTAAATCCTATAAAAGAGGTTTCTACTTCTACTGCCTTAAACAAAATAATTACCAAAGTTTTTATTATTGGGATAAATGTGAGAGATATTCACATTTTGTTTCTCAAGTGGCTAGTTCAAGCCCCTATGGGGCTCCATCCTTCTCATAGTGGGCTGCAGGGTATGGAGAGTTATAAGAAAGAAAAAAAAAAGGAGTGGGGGCACACATTTTGCTTCTCCAGAGACGTCTAGTAGTGCCTGAGTCTAACAGGGGATGACTTGGGAGCTCAGCAGGTCTGTATTTTTCTGCATGGGATGCCATCTGATGGATCCAAGACCTAGTCTTTTCTCTCTTCCCATAGCACCATGACACACCATGGGAAACATCCTCCAGATTCCAATGACCTTACCAGTAGGCTGTATCCTGAAAAATTTGAAACAATTTGACCCAGAAAATTTGAAGAAAGAACAACTAATTTTCTATGGCAATACTGTTTTGGTCTAGTATAAACTAGGAAATGTGAGAGATAGGTACACAATGGTAGTCTAAATTAGGATACTATTCTTCAGTTAGATCTTTTTTGAAAAAGGCAAGGAAAGTGGTGTGAAATCAATTATTCAGGCTTTTATGGCTCTTTATCTCAGGAAAGGCCCAAGAACTATGGGACTTAAAAAGCTTCCAAGGAAGAGGAAATTGATATCATTGATCATCCTGTCCTCAGACATCTACCTATCTGTCAAGGGGATATGGGCCTCTCCCATTTTTTTAATGAAAACAACCACACTAGGTGGTCTCCTCAACCTCCTCTTTGTAATCTTCAGGCCAGTAAATCAGTCCCATTCTCTTCAAGTGACCCCAAAACTCCACCGAGGGCTAGCACCCAAGAGAGATGCAGTATTCACCAGCCCTCTCCTCATGTTCCTCAGACAGTTTTAAGCTTTGCAGGACAGCCTCAGAGTGTGGAATTTCTTACTCTTCCAATGCACAGGTCATCTTACCCCTACATCCTACCCCAGGAGTCAGGTTCCTTTTATTCAGTGGCAGATACCCAACAAGGCAAAGAACAGGCCGATTTTTAGAAGATCGTGGTAATATTGCAGATGGACCCCCAGACATCTATGATCCAACTGCTGGACACAGCCTTTTTGGTGTTAAACAATTGGGATCTAGATGAGGATGAAAGGAGAAGAGCTGAGAAAAAAGACAGGCCAAAATTATAGCTGCCACAATTGACAGTGTTTTAAGCACACCAAAGTTTTCAAGGGAAAACCCAGGGCCAATTAAGACTGGTTTGTATGCAAGAAAAGTGGACACTAGGTGTCGCGAGCCATTCTACATAATTTTGGGGAGAAATCATTTCACAATTAAATTATGATTAGGCCTAGTCTTGCCTACAGGCTGGCTATGACATGCTGAAACATAACTCCATTTTTTTACTCCAGTCACAGCTGAGACCTCAATGGTTCCATGATGCTGTGACACTCAAGGGCAAGATTACATCAGCTGAAGACAGCCTGGTTCTTCTGAGAACTGAGAAGTAAGAGAAAGGTTTCACCTGGGGAGGGACAAATTCCTTATCAGCTTAACTCATCCCACCTACTGTTATAAGAACATCTTTGCTCATCTTACTGTTCCAATCAACATAAGATCCTAATCAGCATAAGATCCTCATGGTCCTAGATTATGGCCACCCTCTGAGACATCTGATACTTCCCTCTGATTATAAGATCCTTGTCAATTTAGAATTATCACCACCCTCTGAGTCATCTGTTACTCCCTATGAACCCATTAAATAGTGGCAAGCTCAGGGTGCCTTTGTCTTTGCTGCCCAGGGTAGCATTGATCAGGCCCAGAAACCAGCTTCTTCTCTAAGTCTAATTTCCTGTCTTTATTCTTTAATTCACCTTGTGCTGTCATGGCTCATGGGAGACCAGGACCCACTGCAGGGGTTCTGGTAATGTCCTCTTTCCTTGTTCCCTACAACTGGGCACACAACTGTACCAAGCCACTGCCTGGGCCCTGCTTTATGTGTCAGGTAGCTGATGTGGCTGACTCATGGCCCTGAAATATTGACTGTCCCCACTCCCAGAGAAGGGTTAGGTTAGCCAAAAGCCTTATCTCTCGCTCTGATGAAGAGGACTGAAGCGGCCTGGGGCAACCTGCAATGCCCCTGACCACGGACATCTCCACCTCCCGTGACAAACCCTTGGTGACTCTGGATTTCATGGGTGAGCCAATTCAGTTGCTGGTTGATTCAAAAGTGACTCACTCTGTTTTGACTTTCTTCTCTGGAAAACACTCTTCTAGATCTGTAGCTATAATCGGGGCCAAAAGAACCTTAGTTGGAGCTTCTTTACACCTGCTCTGATGTGACAATTTAAAGGTCAAATGTTCAACCATGGGTTTTAATTGCTCAAGATGTCCTACTGTCTTACTAGGCAGAGATTTAGTAGCCAAATTGGAGCCAATTCTCAAATTCCAGCAAGGCCAAAGTGGATTTTACCTGTTGAGACTACATCAGGCCTTCTTGTCCTAATTAGCCCGCAGATGGATCCTGCTGCACAGTACAATGAAATACCTGGGAGGGCAAATCAGCAGTTCAGGTGGTCACAAAAGTAAAAGATCCCAGCCAATATCCCAACCCAAAACAATATCAAATCCAAAAAGAGGCTTATAAAGGCCTCCAGTTTCTTACAGACAGGTTTTGCAAACAGCCTCTACAACCTTACCAGTCACCTTGCAATACTCTTTCATTGCAAGGGACACCAAAGGGACATGTGTAAACTCTCCTTGGGAAATCCCAAGGCTGATGGGTAAAAAGGGAGGTCTTACAGACCTTCCAGACCCCAGCTTTATTCCTAGTTCCTGAGGAACTATTAAAACCAGTCTATGCCCCCAGGAAGATAAATAGGCCTTAGGAAAAGAGATAGGGGCTTTGGTGGTATTTAGAAAACAAACTGGTCTTTCCTTAAGGGACACAGTGTAAAGGTATAAAAACCCTCATGACTCCACATGGGAAGAAGTGTTATATGGAAAATGGTCACTCAAATCTTCACAGGACTAGGTCCAGCAAGGACCACCCAGCAGGTCTGTGAAGCTTGCCTACTCTGTGCCTACAATAACCCTGGGAAGCCCACAACCACCTCCTTTGTTAGATCCTGTACAGAGGAGAGGGACATAACCTCGGGAGGACTAGCAATTAGACTACCCACATGTCAACATGTGGGTTATTTAAACAAACACTAATTGTAATTGACACCTTTACAGGCTAGATTGAGGCCTTCCCTGCCTGTTCAGAGAAGGTTATAGAGGTAGTCAAAGTGCTCCTCAAAGAAATCATCCTCTGGTTTGGACTACCCCAATCCCTTCAGAGTGACAATATGCCTTATTTTTCCTCTCAAATAACTCAGGAGGTGGCAAAGCCTTGAGGAATAAAGTATTATTTTCATTCTGCATGGAGACCTCAGTTCTCTGGAAAGGTCAAAAGAGACAACCAGACCCTGAAGGGAAATCTGACAAAACTTTGGCAAGAGAATTAGTCTTGGCTCCCATTTTTACCAGTAGCCCTCATGAGGCTTCAAAACACCCCCAAAGTTGGACTAGATATGAGTCCATTTGAGATGCTGTATGGGAGGCCTTTCCTATCTTCTGATGTGGTAGTAGACCACAAGACTTACAATATCTTACACTGGGCCAAGTACAACAGGCTATCCAACTGTATGGGAACAAAGTCCTTCCAGCTCCTGGCCCAGGGGGACCACCTAGTATCTAACCTGGAGACTGAATACCCATTAAAACATGGAAAGAAGGAATTCCTGCAGACTAAAATCAAAATGGAAGGGCATCTTTGTCAGGAGCAATGCTACATAATTTTAGGGAAAAATCATTTGCTTAGCCTAGTTCTCCTGCCTACAGCCCAGCTATGGCATTCCAAGACATAACTCCATTTTGGCCTCTGGTCACAACTGAGACCTCTATGATCCGGTGATACTGTGATTCTCCAGGACAAGATTACACCAGCTGAAGACATCCTGGGAGGAACAAAATCTTCATCTACTCAGTTCCTCATTGTTCTTGGATTATTACATCTTGTTTACCCCGCAGATGTACTGAACTCTCCAGTCATTTGTTACATTTGTTTCTCCCAATGTACTGAACAAAAGGTGCTGTAAGCTGGGGGCTTTCCTCTTTGCCCCGCCAGAGCAGCACTGATCAGACCCAAAGCGCAGCTTCTTCTCAAAGTTTCATTTTTCTACCTTTCCTGTAATTTGCCTTGTGCTGCTGTGGCTTGCAGGAAACTAGGACTCATTGCAGAGGTTCTAGTAATGTCCCCTTTCCCTTTTCCCTACACATCTTTTCCATTGATCTTTTGATCTTTTCCACAACCAATGTGGTAAATGATCTTTGATTGATTGATTGATCTTTTCCACGACCAATGTGGTAAATGTGGCAGAGATAATTAGCTGGATTTACCTTTCTAGGATAAAGCCAGCTCCACCTGAACTGAGGAAAAGATCACCCAGAAGAAGAGAGATACCCCTGTGAACCCCTAGAAGATCTGAAGCTCCTCTTCAAAAAGCAAGACTCATACTGCTCAGGGTGCAGATCAGTAGAGTCACTGATTTGACTGACCTCTAATCTACCACAGTTTGCATGGGCACCTGTATTGAGACTTCTGTTTTTAATTAGATCCATAATGTGGATAATCTTGCTAGGGATATGGCTCTCCTGATTTTGTTAGTCTTATATCCCTTTTTTCCATTCTTTCTCCTCCATAGAAAGCATGGAAATCTCTAACTACTAGACCTGTCATAGTCTACCTTTTAAGACAGATCAGAAAATACTCTGCCCTGCTTCTTCTCATATTTGGGCTCTGTATCCCCAACCTAAGAGTAAAGTTTATTTATTCGAGGCTTCAGATGGTGATCCAGACTACAGCCCATGACTATGCTGACAAATTCACTAAGCTTTCTCCCATTGAACAGGCAGCTCCATGATTCTTCACTTATAGGAACACATAATTCTTTACATAGTTCTATCACATATAGGCACTGACTCCTTTCTTTTTGTCTTCTGACAGGTTTTTTTCAACCCAGATGATGAGCTACAACATCCCAAGGTAGATGGAGAAACCATAATCCCCAGTCGGTAGGGCCTATAGCTACCCTTTCAGCTGGAAGAAGCTACATGAAGACAAAGCCTGTTACACCCTCAACGTCCCAAAACACTGGGGAGGGTAAGTAATATATATTCTAAAACCAGATTGTAGTGATGGTTGTACAACCCTAAGAATTTGTCTCATTCATATTACAGGGTATGCATATACAAAGTGAATTTATGGTCTGTAATTTATATCTCAATATAGCTGTTTAAAAATACACAAGCAAAAAAAGATAACACCAACCATAACTAAATTCTTTCAGAAAATAGAAAAGAACCCTTTTCAACCTCTATTAGGCTAGCATAACCCTGATATTAAAACAGCAAATATCTCTCAAGAACATAACTACAAAGATCATTAATAAGATACTAGGAGGTGAATTAGTACAAGAAAGAAAAAAAATTTTCTTTCAATAAAGGAAAAGATACTACATTATAACCCTGAGAATTTATCTCAGGTGAATGCCAGGTTGATCTAACACTTGAGAAACAATGGTATTCACCATATGAGGTAGGTGCAATAACGGTCTTCCAACAATGTCTGTGTTCTGATTTCTGGAATCTGTAACTATTTTAAATAGCAAAGAGAAATTAAGAGAGCAAATGGAACTAATGTTGCTAATCAGCTGACCTTAAAACAGGGGAGATTTCCTGGACTATCCAAGTGGGTTCAACGTTATCACAGGGACCTTAAATATGGAGGAGGGAAATAGGAGTAAGAGTGATGCAATGTGCTCCGCTCTGCTGGCCACTGGTAGATTTGCAGATGGAAGAGATCGTGGCACAGGGAATGCTGAAAGCCTTGCTAGGAGTTAGAAAAGACACAAAAACTGAGGATTTACTAGAGCTTCCAGAAAAGAACATAGTCCTGCAGACTCCCAGTGAAACTCAGTGTGGACTTTTGAACCATGGAATCTTGGAAAATAAACTGTGTTGCTATAAGTCATTAACTCGGGTAATTCATTACAGTCACACTAGAAAACCAACATACCAAATTAACAGGATAAATAAAATAATTATGTAGTCATCTTAACAGTTGTAGCAAAAGCATTCAACAAAACTCAATACTCATTTAGAATAAAAACATTTACTTTCAAACTAGGAATCGAAGTACATTTTATGACTAAAACAGAAAAAGTTAATGATAATCAAAGTGTCAATTCACCAGAAGATATAAAAGTCTAAATTTATATGCAACTAATAATATAGCCTTAGAAAACATTGGAAGAATTAAATTTACCACAGTGGATATTTCCTACATATTTCTCTCGGTGATATTTAGAAAAAGTAGGTAAATAATAAATAAGGAAGTATAAGATTTTTAAAAACTTTAATTAGTGGACATATTAAGAAGATTCCACCCCAAAATTTCGGATTATGCTTCCCTTCTAAATCAGACGTGAAACTAATACTGGACATTTGTTAAAGTCTCAAAAGAAAAGAAAGACTCAAAGAATTAATTTAAATAATGTAATACATAGTCTACCAAAAATGTATACATACTTGAGGAAAAGAAAAATTTGCATAAGTATTTTAATACAAAATTTATGGCATCACAAGATTAATATAAGTTACCTTTGGCCTGAAGAACCTTTGGCCTGAAGAGGTGCTCAAAGTGGCCATTAGCTTCCAGACATTTATTAGTACAGCAAACTGCTGCTTGGGTAACTTTGTCATTGAGATTCCTGCACATGCACTTTCAGTTTCTTCTCTGAGGGTCAGCTTCTGCAATATACAACAGCCTCTAGGATTCCCCCACATGAGGGTAGCACCATCTATTGAGAAAACATCATACTATTTTTCTTTTCCTGAAGTGTGTATACATTTTTTGGGGGGTAGACTTTGTATATTCCCTGACAAGAATTAAGCTAGAACTATGTTTTTTAAAATGCTGAAACTTTTGAAAATGCATACTCAGTACTTTTCTTTTGAGACAGGGTCTCGCTTTGTAGTTCAGGTTGGATTTGAACTCACTCTGTAGGTCAGGCTGGCCTTGAACTTGAGGTAGTCCTCCTGCCTCAGCCTCTCAAGTACTGGGATTACAGGTGTGCATCACAACACCTGGCTGGCAGTGCATTTCTTTTTAATTAATTCATTAATTATTTTAAATTAACTTTTTGGGTACATTTTAGGTATACATTATGATCACATTCATCATTGGGAATTTGTACCTGTACATGATATATCTTAGTTCTTGGTTTTTAAAATTGCCCTTCCCTGCCTTCCACCCCTCCACCCTTCCCTATTTACAAAAGCTTTGTTTCCATTTTTTTCTTCTTTTCTCATATTTTTTCTTTCCCTTCTTTCCTTTCCCCCAGCCCCCCTACTTCCCCTGCCCCTTTGAAACTTTTCTTCCTATTTCACATAATCTATTATACATTTTGGTCCTCATTTACACTTTCAGTTTTCACACCAGAGACAATTTGGTATTTACACATGTGTGTCCTATTTATTTCACTTAAGAGTATGGCCTCCATATGCATCCATTTAGCTACACATGTCTCTAGTTTTTCATTCTTTATGGCTGAGTAGTACTCCATTTAATTAAAAAAAAAAACCCACATCTTCTTTGTCCAGTTACCAGTTGATCAGCATTTGTGTTATTTCCAAGATTTGGCTGTTACAAACTGTGCTGCTATAAACATGGGTGTGCATATATCACTGCGGTATGATGGCTTTTAATTACTTTGGGAGGATACCCAGCAGGGAAATAGCTGGGTCAAATGGGACTGCTAATCCTAGTTTTTTGAGGATTCTCCACACTGATTTCCACAGTGGTTGCACCAGTCTACACTCCCACCAGCAGTGGAGAAGGGTTCCTTTCCCCACACAGCCCTGCTGGCATTTGTTATTGGTTGATTTTTGATAGCAGCCATTCTTTCTGGAGTGAGGTAGAATCTCAGCATTGTTTTCATTTGCATCTCTGGGATGACCAGTGATGTTGAACATTTTTTCTTATGTTTATTTGCTGTTTCTACTTCTTCGTCTGAGAAATGTCTGTTCATTTCCAATGCACATTTTTGGATTGGGTCTTTAAATTGGGGGGGTCTGATTTTTTAAATTTCTTTATATATTCTTGATAATAGACCTTTGTCTGAGGAACAGCGGGTAAACATTTTTTCCCATATTGTGGGTTGTCTCCACTCTTTTGGTGGTTTCTCTGAGATCCCAGTTGTTGATTCTTTGTGTTAGTTCCCATGTGACTGAAATTTTGTTCATAAAGTCTTTTCCTATTGCCTTCAAGAGTTCTACGTAATCTATCTTCTAGCAGGTTCAGTGTTTCTGTTTTAATGTTTAGCTCTTTGATCCATTTTTATTTTAGTTTAGTACATGGTAAGAGATATGGCCTACTTTCAATCTTTGGCAAGTTGAAACCCAGTTCTTTCAGCACCATTTATTAAAGAGGCTATCTTTCCTCCAGTGAGGGTGTTTGGCTCCTTTATCAAAGATGAGATGGCTGA
>NW_004624730.1:10899017-10934912 GCF_000247695.1 Heterocephalus glaber
TTCAGAGAGTCTAGGTGGTTGAGTATCATATTGTTCCATCTTGTTTCCCTTTATGGTTGCTTTAGGTGATCTGCAAGTCTGCTATTGAGACTTGTTTAAGTGTCTTTTCATTTCACTTGTGGAGGGGTGGAGGATGTGTGCCACTGGTGGCTTACCTCCTCGGCACTGGGGGTGGTGGTACAGTGGCCTGGAAAGTTCACTTCCTCTGTTCCGGGGACAGCTCTGCTCCTAGGTGCTGGGGGCAGTGTTGGTGGTGGTACAGCAGCCCAAAATGTTCACCTCCTCTGCACTAGGGGGAGCTCTGCTCCTGGACAGTGGGGGTAGTGGTACAGTGGCCTGGAAGGTTCACCTCCTCTGCACTGGGAACAGCTCTGGTCCTGCAGGTGTGGGTTTTTTTATACAATGGAGTACTATTCAAACAGCACACTCAACCACCAGGAAAAAGCTATCATCCTTACTTCTACCCAGCACAGTCAGACAAGGGGAAGAAATAAAAGAACAACCAGAAAGGAGAACATAAAAATGTTATTCATAGGCAATGTGATTCTGTGTATGGAAATCCCAAAAGGATCTCCCTATAAGCAACTGAATTAATAAGCAAATTTGGTAAGATCCTGGGATATAAGATCAATATGTAAGAATAATTATATTTCTACACACCACGAACAAACAATTAGAAAATGAATTTAGGAATTGATGCCATTTACATCATCACCAAAAATACACCTGTAAATGTCTAGAAATGTATCTACTAACAGGTATGGAAGAGTCTGCAATAAGCTGCTAAGCATTGTTAAGAGAAAGCAGGGATTTGCTCCCTCTTGAGTGTGCGATTAGAAAGGGAGAATGTGATTGGAATGGCTATGATATATCTGAACACGCTGCATAATACATCAATATTTGGCACTTATACTAAAATGACCATATAAGTATCAATAATGAGTATATAGATGACATTTAATTTGAAAGAAATTTCCCTGTGGAGTTAGGACTTGCTTAGCTTTTGGCATATCTTTTACTACACAGGTCTCCAAACTCCTCAGTTGCAACCTAAAATTCCCTCCCTCACATTGTTGCATCAGGAAGCCACTACGGGCCCCTCTTAGGGTTGTGCTGTGCATCCCGGACCTGTCTGCCTCACTCTTTCTGGCCTGTGCTCCTCCAGCTTGCTGCACAGCTGCTCTCCAGTCACCTCCCATTATCCTCCTGGAAATCCCTGTGTCCCTACCGTGTGCGGGAACTTGCTGGTCCCACGTGTACCTGTCTTGGTCTGCATCCCTCACTGACTGGAGCATGATGGCATCAGAGAAATAGCTAATAGCTCATAGGAAATAGATGTTCTTTGAGACTTTGAATGTTTATAAATGTATTCATTTTGCTCTAAGCCTTGATTGAGTTTTTAGCTGAGGCTAGAATTCCGGGTTGGAAATCATGTTCCTGCATTGAGTTTCCTGAAGCATGGTCCCCTGTTTTCTCCCTTCTGGTGCTATTGTGAAGCACCAACCATTCTGATTTTTGAGCCTTGGCACAACTTGCTTTATTTGTTCTTTGCAGGACCTATGTGTCTCTAGTGCTCTGAAATTCATAATCCTGAGCCTTAAACATGTCTGTTTTCATTCACTGCCCACATTGTATCATATAATCATGGGAAATTAATTGAACGTTGTCTTAATAAGCTAACCCTCAGCTGTTCCTGGCACAAGCTAGCACCATGATAGTGGTAGACCGCTGTTTTCTTTCTGGAACTCTTAATAAGCAGGACATTTTCTTCAAGTCTAGGGATCTTTAGAGGACCTTTCATTTTTAAGATTAAGATACTAAAATGCTGTATTAGTTATCTATGGCTAGGTAATAAAGTAACCCCAAACTTAACAGCTTCAAACAATAGACTTTGATCACAATTTTTATGAGTCAGGCATTTAAAAATGGGTTAGGTGGGTTCTGGCTCAGGATCTTTTATGAGGTCTCAAAAAAGTTGGCTGGGGCTTTGCACTTTTCTGAAGGACCCATGTCCTAGATGGCTTGTTCCTGACTGTGTGGGTCTCTCCATGGGGGCTGTGCTAGAACAGGTGATCTGTGAAAGAATGAGAAGGAAGCCGTAATGCCTTTTTTTGGGTACCAGGTATAGAACTCAGGACCTTGGGCTTGCAAAGTAGGTGCCGGGGCCACTAAGCCAAATCCCCGGCCCACTGCCTTTTATATATAATCTCGAGTACCCGTGTTTCTGCCCATTCTGTTAGAAGAGAGTCTCTAAATATAGCTTCACTCAAGAGCATGGGAAATAGGCCCTACTTTTGAAGACAGGAACACCAAAGAATTTGTGGACATATTTTAAAAACGATTACAAATACCACTTTTTTTTTGGAATCTCTCCCCTGCTCCCAGAGATGGTTGATGAAGTGACCTGAGTCCTTGCACTGGGTGGGGCGATGACCACAGATAGAACCTGTGACCACTTTTTTTTTTAGGGTGGTCAGTTTTCTCAGAGAAAAGTCCTCTAGTTTTGTGCAGAGGGTATAAGTCACACAGACAAATTTGGGGAGTTAAATGATATCAGGGTTTGGGATAGTTTTACCATAGTATACAGATTATATTTTTTTAAGCCATTCATTCATTTTTTTGCCATTAATTTTCTTCATATGGTTTCAAATTGTGTTTTATAAGCTACCTTGAATGGGAGATTGTTTTTCTTTCCCTCTTGTCTTTGAATTCTCCTTTCTTGTCTAGGTGTGTTGCATTGCTTCCATCCAGACTCCACTACCTACAGACAAGAGCCTGGTTTGTCAGGGCGCCAGCCATGTGAGACAGGTAAGTTCAGGGGTCTGGTGGGCACATTGTCTCAAACTGCTGTAATTCAAGGCTGGAATGGATAATGAAGGCCTTCAACAGAAGTGTCCAGTAATGGAATGGCTGTTTTATGGAGCAATGAGCTCCTGGTCCCTAGAAGGACTCTAAGAGAGGGAGCATGGCTATGGGTTGGAGAGGGACTTCCATGTTGAATTAGAGGCTGAAATCATCAATGGATATGGTTTTATAAGCAATGTGAGATCTTTGAATTCTTTAGGGAACACCACAACATATCGATTTCATTATTGTTATGATGACAACTGATGCAAGGATGTTTCTGGTCATTATGTCAGAATTAACTCATTTACTCCTTAGAGAAAACTAACCTGGGAGGTACAATGATTATTCCCATTTTCATGACAAGAAAACCAAGACAGGGAGGGTCAGTGACTTGCCAAAGCCAGATGGGAGTTGGGAGAGCTGGGGTCAGAATTTGGATGACCCACTTCAGGGTTCGTGCCCTTCCCCTTAATTCTCCCGGCCAGTTGGCAAAGACAGTCTGAGGCATAGTCTTTCTCCAGTCAGAGCTCTGCAGAGAGGGATCCCAGCTAGCCAAAGGCTCCCCAAGTCAAATCGGTGTTTATAGAGGAAAACATGAGACTTCAGTCATCCATTAATAGCTCTCACCATAAAAGACAGCTTTCAGTCAAAGGGAAACAGCAGGTAAGAGGCCATTTTTCCAGAGAGAACCCATTGGCTCCTTTTCAAAATGGACTTTTAACACTTTTGTTGAGCTTTAAAAATGTCAAGTGAGGCTTTTATTGCCAGAGTAAATTCCCTCCCACAACTGGGCTAAGAGGCTGATTCCAGTTTCTCCTGCGTGGTGGGAAGGGTAACTAATAATCTTGAAGGGTACACTGGGCCTACACTTGGCCCCAGTCCCAGGTGGCGAAGTCTGCAAAGTCTGCAGTAGTGGTAGCCTTTGAGTGCCACCAGGGTCGTGGTTTAACTCCAATTTTTATAATGTAATAAGAAAGTTAACATTAACTTGCAGTTCTCCATGCTGTTCACATATATACAGCAAAGTATTCAAGGGGCAATTTGCAATCTTGCAGTCATTTCCTTTAAATTTAATAAATGCTTCCTCATTTTCTCTGGTCACTGTCCTTTGCCCATTTGGGAGCTGCTCACTCAGTGTCTGCACTTTGGTAATCATGCAGCCCACTTGTTTTTGGCCACTCACAGTTGTGGCTGCTGCTCGGTTTTTATGCCCCACACCTCTCCTTGGTCAATCCTGCTACTTAGGAGGGGACGTCACCACCTTGGTCCCTGCACAGCCAGGGTGAAATGATGGCTGATTCCTTGTGTCATGGAGGCAGTCAGCCATGCTTGATGGAAACACAGCAAGCTCTGGTCAAGCACAGGGTGGGAGGATCCCTCCCACACCAGGAGAGGAGCTCTTGTCCTATCTCCTATTGATCCATTGTTTCACCAGGAGCTCTTCCAGCCAGGTGGCAATTTCTCTCTTCCTGTAAACATACATTCCCCACAGGGGCAAAGAAACTCATCATTGTACATATGCTTCTTTAGTTAGTTGGAAAAAAGAAGAAAATGACTAGTATGTTGTAATTAAGCAGCCATTTTGGTCAACAGACATGTAAGTTACCCAGCAATCTATTTCATTTTTGAAATGACAAATCAATACTCGATTTTACTGATCCCTTATTCTGAATGCAAGGCACTATTTAGTCATAGCGATGATGTAGCAAGCTAGTTTGGCTTGGCTTTTCTCTCTGGAGTGCACTTGTGTGCTCCAGTGAGGGCTATTGGGTAGAATCTTCCTGGAGCTCAGAGTGGTTAGGGTTCACAGAGCATCCTGGGACCTGTGGCTTGCCAGGTGACTGGTTGTCAGATGCAGGGCTAGCTTTCTGGACACCTGTGTCCCCACTGGTCTGGATATAGTCCGACCCAGAGTCCCTTCCATGAAACAGCTTGTGGAGCCTCACCAGTGATTCCTGGGCCACAGAAGGCTTTGGGTAAGTGGCTTGCACTTCCATAACCTTCACCCAATCTTTTCTGAATCTTCTACATCATAGCCAAATGTACTTGTGTGGCAGACACAGAGGGTGCTGCCCAGACTTCCCTGTCTGAAAGAAGGGGCTGATTAACTGCAAGGGGTAGAGTTCACTGAGAGCCTACAGCTGTTAGCTCCTCCAGAGCCCATCTTAGCTTTTGAATGGAGGCTGAGCTTTGCCTAGGCAGCCCCAACCAGGAGTGGAACATGGTGGGTTATCTAGGACTTGGTCATTTTTGCTCAGCATGACACTCTTCCATCAGGAGGTCTTTGCTCTGGAGCTCCCTGTTGGCTGGATGGGACTTGGCAGGTTTGCACCCTGTCTGAGGGGCTTTCTGCCTGACTGTGCTTCCCTCCTTTCCACCTTTCATTGGTATTAACCTCGAAGCACACTGACTGCATTCCTAACTCTGCCTCCACATTTGCTTCCCAGAGAATCTAGTGGGTACCCCTGAACATGTGATCAGTACTGCTGTGGTCCATGAGGACAACAGGAAGATAACCTGAGCCAGGGATGTGGATAACTGATTTACAAGAAGCAGCTTGTTCACTTGCTGGTGAGGGTCCCCTACTGGCCCTGCTACCATCCCCCATCAGGCTGTGGTGCAAGGAGCCATCCTATATACCATTATCCAGGAGTGAGGACCTCGGCACCTTGTCTCTTTAGAGAAAAAGGAAGAAACTGGGATTTTTCTGGTTCACAATTAAAACTAGTTTTTGTTTGAGGCCACCAGTGCCTGATGCAGATTATGGCTTCTTCAAGGTCGCTGAGCTTCTGCTGGAAGGCGTTCATGGAAACTGTGCCTTAACTCGGTTGTGCTTGTGCTCATACGGGAGGCCAGTGTGGACAGTAACAGAGCAGGTGGGGCTTGTCTCATTATAGGGAGTGACCACACAGGACAGCTGTGGAGGCGGGTTGGCAGGTCAGGAACAAGATGCCCCAGAATGGCCTTGATTCTATCATGAGGTAGAGGTAGGGGAGGAGTCCCTGGTTACCTCCACAGGTCTGCCTTAGGGAGCTGGTGGCTAGGGACACATTTACTGATTTGGGAAGTGAGGAAGAGATGGAGGTAATCTGGGGGAGAAAAGTGTCTTCGATTTAGCATCTTTTCACAGGAAATGCCTGTGCAGCATCCAAAAGAGCACAGCCCAGGTGTCTTAACTTTCTTTAGTTCTGCTTGCAAAATCAGAACCAACATCCTGTCAGGCCCTATTGGCTCCCTTTGGTCCCTCTGCTGGGCCCACTCCATTCCTGTGCCCTGAGGCAAGAGAAGGGCTGGCAGCGCAGTGTGGGGTAGGGGGAGGGAGCTGGAGGAGCAGGCTCTTAACACAGTGGGACCCTTCAGATGTCCAGTGACTGACTGCCCGGACCCTGTGCCTGCCAGCATCTGTTCACGGAGACACACCTTCACAAACTCCAGACTGGAAGGGATATTGGAGTTCATATACTTGAGCCTCTAGGCTGTCATTTTCAGACTGTTGTGATAATTTGGGAGTTCTTCCTTCTATTGTGCAGAAAACCCTATCTTCTGACTTTTCCTTAGTGTGCTGTTAAAGACACGGTCCACCCAAGCCTCCTTCCCAAGGAGATGCATGTTGTGTCTTGGTTTTGTGGATCTAGCAGCGAGGGACATGATAAGCACAGATTTAGGAATGCAAGTTCTTTTTGTCCTTCACACTATAGCTATGAGAATGGTCTCCATGGTTACAGCAGCTTCTCAGAGGTGTCTATATTTCCATTTTCTATATTCTCCTACATGTCTAATTTATGAATAATCTGTTTAGGTAACCTGCTAGAAAGTTTCTGCATGTATATGAATATCTATATTATCTATATTTATGTCTGTATCTATCTATATTTATATATTCAAAACCAAAAACTAGGTTGATGGGCATTTTTGTTACTTTTTTTCCCTCCCACTATAAGAAGAAATTTGGGTTGACTCTAAATTTCAAGTTGAACAAGAGTCAATGAAAGAAACACTGCCTTCATGTTCTTCAAAGGCATGTGAGCCATACAGGGGAAGGAGCTAACCTAATTATGTTTTCTTTAATGTGGAATAGCTATTTGCCTGACATTCCATTTACATCTCACCATCACATTTAAATGGCTGGGACATTGATTTTTTTTCTGAGGGCTCCCTTTGAACATGAAAGTGCTTTTTCTTGTGTTTTTATTCCTCCCCCTTCATGAGAGCAGTGATAAGAATGGATCAATAATTACATTGTTGGATAAAAATGAATATAAATTTTATTGAAAAACAACACCGGCAACAATGTGGGGGAAAGCACACTCAACAACCACTGGCCCGCACAACTCAGTGCACATATTGTGAGAAGTAATCACCTCTTCTGGCCTCCAGCTACTTATTCCCAATGAAAAGAAATTATAGACCTCAGATAAACTGTTGTGGGCCACAGATGCACACCACCTTTGAAACCTTTGCCAATAGTGAACAGCGAGGCAATACCGTTAACCCTGTGTTTGCCGCGGGCCAACCAGTGTATTTAAAGAATTAACTGGTTTACAAAGAGCCTAATCCTTCCATCGAGCGTGGCTTCTAAATAAAACTCCAGACCACTGGGAAAACGTTTCTCCTTTTCAAGTCCTTAGAGAAGAGAATTTCACAAACTTTCTTGGCAACGTGTCCCTCCAGCTCAACGACCGGAAACAGTTCTTTGTCTAGCCCAAATCCTTCATGCTTCAGTTCATCTATTTATTTCTCTTTAATCTCAGCAGGCTGTGAGGAGTTTGTCCTGGTGAGACAATGTAACATATGGGGAATTCACAGTGATCACAATCAGATTGAAAGTAAGAGTCCAGCAGTGATGGTGGCACTTCTGAAACAAGGTGAAAAGAAGTTAATTGCAGGATAGATGCCCCCCCTCGACCCCCGCTCCACCCTCTCCCTGGCACCCATCCTGGGACTTGTAAGCAAATGCTCTCTGATTTGATCAGACTTCCATTGGCATAGTAATACGTGTGATCAAAGCTGCCCCATCCAGTCCTGCATCCGAGGTTTCTGTTTCAAGAAGGGATTTCCGGGCAAAAAACCTCCCAATTCTTACCGCATTTTATGTCTTCTCACCATGCTAGGCAGCCCTTCAGGCTCCCCTCACAGCTGTGCATGGCAAAGATGTGCTCCGTGTACACATGAGGAAACGCTGAGAAACCACGAGAAAGCACCCCGTGATTTCAACATAAACATCTCAACAGTGTATTTCAAGTTTCAGTAAAAAAAAAAAAAAAGTCCGTAGATGCAGTCTCAATGCAGCGTCGGCGGCCCCGCATTGCGGGCACCAGGGGGCACTCGTGCCATGCCATTGGCGACCGGGAAACAAAGATGGGCGTTTGAATAAAAGCCTTCAACATGCAACCTCGGATTTTGTAGCCTGAGCAGCATGCATGTAAAAATTCGTGAAGATTGGATTTCGTTTCACGTATTTTTACTTCTGTGTAAAGAAATGCAGGTGATTTTCTGACTGTGCCTACAGCTGTCTTTACAAAGGGGGTGCCTGATTAAATGAGTGGGGAAGGGCGTTCGGATGCCCTGCGGGTGCTTGGAGAGGCCCGGCTTCCCTCTGGTGCTGGGCACAGCTCCTGCTTTGCTGGCTGGTGTGCTCTACACGCTCCAGGGTGTACTGATTAATCACATTGTTTTAGAAAGATGTGGGTCGTCTTCTGCAGGGCTATCTGTGGCAGTCGTGGTGGGTCCGGGGAGTGACATGAGCCTTAGAAGGCACTTATTTTGATAAAACAGCAGGTTTCTTTCAGCCCTTAAAATCAAATATGCGAGAGAAGGGCTGTTTTCAGGGTGTGAAGACTCCCCTTGTTTCCCTGTGGTGGGGCACAGTGGTTTTGTCTCCTAGGCCTCTGTACGTTTTTGAGGCTGAATGACATGGTGGTCTGTGGCTCTGTTAGAGAGAGCTGGACATAGGCCAGGGCACCTCAGCCCCCTAGGCGGCATCCCACATGTGTGAGGCCTGCACCTGGTGAAAGCTGGGTCCTAGCCTGTGACCTGGCTTTGGGCCAGGTCCCTGTTGGGGGCCAGTGGGGACCTATGGAAGAGGGACCCCAGGGCATGATGGACTGGACAGTGGGAGCCTGGGACTTCAGAGGTCCTGGGGCAGGGGAGGCTGTGCCTCTGGCCAGTCACCTACTCTGAGCCCTGGGCGGCTGTGACTGGGTCCCCTTGCTTTACTTCTGTAATCTCAACATCTAGTACAGCCCTTGGCACTTACTATGTGCCATGAGCACTTAATGAATGCACAGACATGAAGATGGATGAGAGAAGGAAGGCATGAGCAGTCCAGGCTGGCTCTGACTGCCACTGTGCCTGGGGCCATGTGGAGGGGCTGTCAGGAGAGCTTGGGTATGGCCAGCTGTCAGGGACAGGAGCTCTGAGACAGGCAGGTGTGACACAACTGAGGACTCCAGGGGTTCAGCAGGGACCACCTCAGAGTGTGTCCATGTGCCAGGATGCTAGTGCATTGTCCTTGAGGGGCGTCTCTCAGCCTTCCTTTTCTGCTGCCCTCTCTCCCCCACCTCCCACTGTTACCATGGCAACACCAGCCTCAGGCGTTGCTGAGGGCCAACTGGGCAGCTGGGGCTTTCTTGGGACAAGCCTGAGCAAGCCAAGGCCTCAACTGTCCCCATACAAGGCGGGGCCCTGGGTGGGTGGGTGGGGTCTCATTTCTAGAAAAGAAAGGAGATGGGATAGGACTTTTTCTCAGCCACAACACAAAAGCTGCTCCAGAGCAGGCAGGTCCCCCATCCTGGCTTTGTTGGCAGGGGCTCTCGGCTGGCAGTGGCCCAAGTGAATCTCCTGAGCACTGCTTCTGCCATACTGCTTGCTCACCTCATCTCCCTGCCTGGCCTGGGGCGACTACTGAGCTTTGTTATCAAGCTCCTGACAGGTTTAGCTGGCCTCTGGAGGCTCCCAGAAAGGCAAGGCCAGCCCTGAGGCTTGGACCAGAGAGGCTGAACCATTGCGCTTTGTGCTCCTGTAGGAGCCTGAGCCAGGGGACTTAAGACTGGGTTACAAGACTGCCAAAGAACCATTCCACCCCCCACCCAGGATGTCTGTGAGTGGCCCTGGCTGCTCTCTGCTTTTGCTGTCACAGTCCCTGCTGCTCAGGAGTCAGATAGCTTCCTCTCACACCGTTTTTCCCCCGGGCTCTTGAAGAGCAAGAAGTGGCTAATGAAGAGGCAGCAGGGATGCAGAAGACGGTCAGGTCTATTTTCCCCTGGAGTCCAGAAGCTGTGAAGAGGCATCGTTTGCTACTTGGAAGGGGCTCCGTGATCCAAGGGAGACTCAGCCTTACATGTCATGCTCCTCTGGGCTATGGAGGAGAATTCTCTAAGCATCACATGGAAAGCTTTCAGCTTGGACAACATCCCTGCTTTCCCACATCAATCCTACCTATGGTAACAACATTAGCACAAAAAGGGAGCATCTGGGCACTGGTGTACAGTTCACAATATCTTGGATTTACATAGCACCTTTTTCTTCTAAGGGCCTTCACCTCTGTCCCTTTAGCCATGGCCATACTGAGTGAAGCCTTTAGAACATAAATATCCCAGCACCTGCAGCAGAGCAGGGAGACTGAGGTAGAGGCTGAGAAATGGTTTTATGCAGACTCAGTGGTGTCCAGGACTCTCTGCACTTGGCCTCTCCTGGGTAGGGCTGGCCATGGCCCCCTGGGAGGGTATGTGGGGCCCAGGCCCTCACTGGGTGTTCACTCTGTACTTCAGGATGTAGGAGTAGAAGTTGTGGTTGGCGTTCTCCAGCACCATGACGTAGACCTCCTGGCAGCCGGCTGTGCTGCAGCTGCCTTCCCAGTAGCCCTCGTGATTCAGGGTCAGGGGCCATGTGTCCTGCCCCTTCACCAGGGCTTTGGCGATACCATGCAGCTTCAGTTTGAACGGGACATTCCGGTTGGCGGGAAGCACACCGGACAGAGGTTCCAGCAGCTCATTGTCCTGTCCCCAGTTGCCAAAGCTCTCAGGGAACACAGGCCAGTTCACCTTGGTGTTGGCACAGCACAGGAGGTAATTGAAGACGAAGATGTAGTTGCCCGGTTCCTGCCTCTTCTTGACAAAGATCTTGAGGGCAAACTTGCCGGCATGGGGCAGCTGGACTTTCAGTTCAATCCGTTTCTCCCGGTGCAGTTGGAAGATATAGCGCCGCTGTGTCTCCTCAGTGATGAGGGCATCATCTCCATGCAGGGAAGCCAGGACACTGATGCCCTCCTCCACGCCGAAGCTGATGGAGCAGCGTCCATCCCTGGTGTGGATGACAGGGTCAGGGTGCGAGGGCTTCAGGATCCCCATCTGCTCCGAGAACCAGCTGGGGCCCACAGGCTGGTGTAGCTCAGCTGGCAGCTGGACCCCCAGGTCTACGTAGTTGCAGTTGACTGTGTACTCCAGCACTGAGCTGTAGATGTCTGAGTTGCCCTTGGCAAAAATCTGCAGCTTATGGGTGCCCATGGTTGGAGGGTACACCTCTAGCTTCATCCCATTCTTCCGGAGGTTCAGTAGCCCATGTTCCTGCTTTCCGTTGAGCATGAACATGAACAGCGTTGGGGCACAGCTCTCAATGGTGATCGTAGCCTTCCCATTCACTGGGGAGAGAGTTAAGGGTTGGGTGAGATGATTCCCATGTGTGCTGGTAAATGCTTAACAATTAGCTCTCTTGTTGAGGGGCGTGCTCTGAATTATAGCATTTGCCCATTTCTGTGGTATAAACCTTGTTATCAAGTTTGACTAAGTAACCGATGTGATGTCACTGAACATGGTATCAGCCAGCTATAGTACAGCCCTGGAAGGGGTTGTCTATCTGCTTTAGGGAGAGCTGATAGCTAGGGGTGGGCTGGGGACTTAGGACAAATCTGTGCTCCTCCCACCCATCTGGTTTGTATTAGCTTCCAGCTGCCTAGAGGGTCAAGGGGCAGGAAAGGCACCACCTCCTCCAACTCTCAGGTCCTGCTTCCCCTCCCTCCAGCATGTGCTCATTATGGTGTCAACAGCTGTCCTGTCAACAGTTACTTTAAACAAGCCGGAAAGGCTCCACCTCTGCTCCCCACCGCCCCGCCCGTGCTGTCACACAGGCATCTTCACTGTGTTCCTGGAATGGGACCTTGATGAGGCAGTGTGTGCACCAAGGGTCTTTTCACCCCCTCTCCGCCTCCCTGCCATATAGCCATCCTGTGTCCTGGTCATTGTTTTCTCAGAGACAGGTGGTCAGTTCCCTGCTTTTTGTAGTCTGTGAGGACTCACCTACTTGGTCCTCCCTGGCTCCCAGGACCACAGGGAGGGGCAGTGGCCTGAGAGCCTGGCCTCACCTTCTCTCAGAAGCTGGTTACTTGCCTTTCACCCCAACACCCTCCCCAGCCTCATCCGTGGGTGGAAGCAGGCAAAGGAAGAGACAGGCAGTCTGAGCTATGCTTCTCATGAACACCTTTCCTGAACCTGCTAAGGCCTCACCCTAACGGCCCTCCGTAAACAAGCCTGTCTCCATCCCTCACATGAACTGGGGTTCTCTGGAATCCCTTCTCCCGGCCCTGGCTCTCTTCAGAGAAATTATTGCCACTGTGATCAA
Organism: Heterocephalus glaber; assembly: GCF_000247695.1. Next base: position 10,911,480 of record NW_004624730.1, read on the forward strand.
TTATGTGAGCATTTCTGTGCAATGTCTGTCCTTGGGTGGGCTGAAGGCTGTTTGGGAAGAGCTTGTTCCACTTTCTGTCATGCACCAGAGCCAGTAGTGGGATCTGGCCAGAGGGGGGTTGGCAAAGGTGCACTGATTGACAGGAAGTCTTCAAGAGAAGGATGAACCCACGGGCCCCACTCTGCCTCCTCCTTCCCTCTCCCCTCCTGAGCTTTCTTTCCCTGTGCTCAGCAGCTTTCTATCTCCCCATCTTGGGGTTGTTTTCCTGCTCCTCCTTTATGGCCCCTTCAGTTTCTCTCTTTTGCTTCTTTCCATCTCTACACTTAGTGTAAATCTCTACACCAATAAAAGCATGTTTGAGATTACTCCAGATTAAAAAATCTGGTGTTTACGTTTTTATGCCTCCTGAAAATGTGAACTCAACTCAGTGACATAGCGTGCTCTTGTTTTGGCCTGGTCGATTCTTCCCTGTGGCTCAATGGCCCACAGCAGACTGAACAGGCCTCCATTTGATGCAAGCACAGTGAACAGATTCTCAAAGTGAGCAACCTCACGCTGTTATTTTAGCAGCAGGAGCTGCCAGATATTTGTAGCTTTGAAGAGTGTGCAGGAGCTCAGCAACCTGGTTAAGAAAACCATTGGGAGATGGAAGAGATACACCAGCTGGAGCTAACTTGGGGGCACCTGTCCACCCGGTTGCTCCCATCACTCTGCTGTGTGGGTGGGTCTGAGGCCACCCTAGCATCCTCCCTGGCCTCATGCATGGATGCCTCCAGAGAAAGCCCTTTGCAGCCCAGGTCCATGGTTCTGGCTGCCTGGCTCTGTCTCCTCATGCTCCTTTGAGCATGAAAATACACCTGGCCAGTGGGGGCCCTCTGCAGAGGTGGGAAGCAACTGTCCCCCAGGCCAGCAACTGTCCCCCAGGCCAGCTGTGGGAGTCAGCTAAGTTTGGTATTCTGCACTGTCCAGCCCTAGGCAGCCCTAGGAAAGGCTGGGTCCTGCCTCTAGAAGGAGGGGTTCTGAGCAGGCCAGGCTGAGCCCTCTCCTGGGGTGTTTCAGTATGGAGGTTGGAGGGCTACTGAGCACACTCCTCTCCTCTGCTCCCACTGCCTACCACATGTCCATCCTAGCTGTCCCTCACATCATTAGCCATCTCCCTGTGGCAGCTGGTCCCATCCTCTGTCCTGGGGAGAGCCCTGTGGCTCCCCAACCTGCCAGGTAGACCCCTGACACACAGTTACAGCCCCTAGGGGCCACACATTCTCCTGGCCAGGAGTCTGAGAGGAAAACACAGCAGGCCAGGCAGCTTCTGTTAGGCACCTGCGCCAGGGGTGCGTGGGTGCTGAGCAGCCTGTGCCCTGCTCTATGAGCCGGGAGAGATGTACCTAGCTCAGGACCCTCCAGCTCTGGCTCCTGTGTGCCAGGAAACCCACAGCCTCTCACATATCCCCTTCTTGGCTTCTGCTAGGGTAAGAGGGCTTCTGTCTCCATCAATGTGACCTATAGCTATGCCCTGCCCTGATAGGCTGATGGCCTGGGCTATCTGCCATCCCTGCATACCCACATGCCCATATGGGCCCTGGCTGGAGCAGCCAGGGCTGCTCTGTCCCTGCCACTGGTTCATAACCTGGCCACCTGCCCAGGTTACCTGTTCTGATCATGGACACGTCCGGGTGGGCACTCAGCATCCCCTTGTTGTAGAACTCACTCTTGTGATACATGCTGTTCTCAAACTGCCTCAGAGACTGAGGAGGCTTTAGCAGTTGCCAGTTCTTGTTGTCTGGGAAGTGGTCCTCAATGAACAGTGCGGGATGGGTGAGGAAGTAGAACTCGTTGTAGCTGGGGCAGAGGAAGAGCTGGTCAGGAGCCATGGTGAGTGTACCTGCCTGGCTGCCTTACTCAGCCCCTCTGTGGACTGGGCTCATGGGGACTTGGGGGTCTTCTCTTGGTTGATACACTGCCAGGGGTATGGCCATCAACCTGATGGGGAAGCAGTGCTGTCACCAATCCTAACATGGGCACTAGAGATTTCTTGGTGGCTGCTTCTGGACACTGGAGCCAAAGAAAGACCTGAGGCACCTTGTGATAGAAGGCCACATTTGGGAATTGTGGTGTGATCTTTGTGCCCTTAAGTGTCTGGGGGGAAAAGGCTCCCCCCACTTCAACACTAAAAAGAAATCTGAGGGTGCAAAGGTGTAACCTATGGACAAGTGTTCGGCAGTGGCACAGCGGGGAGTTGGGGAAGTAGAGGGCTCAAATGCACACCTCCATCAGCCCCATGTCTTTTCTGAAGATGTGGTGGGGCCTTCTGTGGCACCCTCGGCCAGCTAGGGGGTTGGAGCTCTAGAGGCCTGGGAGCTCTGGGGACCCAGAGAGAATGGGGCAGTCATCCTGAGATGGGGAGGCTTCTCTCCACCTGAAGGAGCCACATTCTGAGTGGTCAAAGTAAAAGAAGTATCTGTGAACATGTGAGCGCCATGGCAGGATTTGTGGGCACCTGGCCTGTTTATTCCCAGTGTGGTAGTGTCAAGATATAAGCTGCAAAAGTCACAGAACACTCTTACTTTTCTGAGTAGAATCTGAGCTGCTGATGGCCATTGTGACCCACGAGAGTGTTTTTTGTGGACTTAGGTTAAGGCCAGAGCCCTGCAGGACTGAACCGGTCCAGTCTAATGCCAGCCACTCTGCCCACTGTGGTCCATGGCAACTCTGCAGCAACCACAGCACTCCTTTCCAGAAACCATGGCCCTTCCTCAGCCTGGAGAAGGAGGCTGGTGTCTAAGGAAGTGGTAGTAGACAGTTCTGGTATCTGTGCATGGTAATCAGGACAAGGCCTGAGAGCAGAGCTGGCACCTTGGCCTGGTTTTCCTCATATGGGACCTGGGGCCAATGCTGAGGCTCATGAGGTTTAGGTGAAGGGAGCAATAGGGACCCAAAGGAGGGAATTAGTTAGTGGAGAAGAGGTCACAGAAAGGTTGGACCTGCAGCTAGCTCCTGTCCCAGCCTGTGGGTGGATAGGCACAGTCAGCAACACCATAAGAACACCTGCTCTTCCCTCCCCACAGCCTTCTCTACCTTGTGCCTCCCCCATGCCCAAGACCCTCAGCCCAACCTTGACTTGTGCTTACAGGAACGTGAATTTTGAGGTGGCCTTGTCCACCAGGCCGCTGCCCCAGGTGCTGTCCAGCAGGTGCCACCTGCCCTCCAGGTACACAGCGTTCCAGGCGTGGTCAAACTCTCCAGAGAAGCTCTGCCCTGTCTGGTAGCCGAAGCCCTTGGAATAACCGGGCACTGTCATGCACTGGACATCAGCAATCCTAGGAATGACACGGGATCTGAGAGGGGACTCCACTGGGATGGCCCCCAAATCTGCCTGTCATACCTGCAGTCCATAGATCCTTCCTGTCCCTCCTTTTTCCTCCCTATCACACATTCACACGTATGCATCCTTGAGAGCTTTCATCCCTGGGGATGAAGACAGAGGACACAGTGCTGGCTGGTCCTGCCAGTGCAGACTGGCTGCAGGCCCTGCCATCTGCTCCTCCCCCGAGGCTGTTCAAATCACTTCTGCAATGACTCCCCAGAGCCTGCTTGACATGATCTGAGAGCAGCTCTTCAGGGAAGAAAAGTGAAGGCTAGAGTGAGCATGCCATTAGAACCAGGGAAAAATGATGTTCTTGGAGCAAAACCTACAAATGACAGGTGAGGACAGAGGCTGGGAGGGCCAGGGCTCCTCAGGAGGTGCTGGTCTGACTGCAGAGAAAGCTCAGCCCTACTTCCTTGGCTGCGCCCTTGCAAGCCCATCTGCATGAGGACCTGAAGGACAGACAGACTGGTGTCTCTAGCAGTGACCAACAGAGGACTGGCTTGCAGGTCTGTCCTCTGCAAAGGTGGTACAAGAACCACCATACTGTATTAATGTCATTCACTGCCTGCCTGCTGTGGCCACCACTCCAGAGTCTACTGTAACTGTCTTGGAAGGAGTGAAAATGTTTGCCAGTTAGTTGGAGCTTTGGGGTCTTTTTGATAGTGTCCTCTCCCACTGCTCAAGCTAAGCTGGCACAACTTTCTGGTGCTGGTCACCTTGGTGGTCCACATAAAATCAGACACTGAGGTTGAAGCTTGGGCTGTGAGCACTACTCTGAGGTTAAAGTGAGACCCCGGAATGTCCTGCCATGGCCTGCAGGGCTTCCTCCTCAGCAGCCCTGTCCCCATGTGATGAACTGTGTGGGTCACTCCATGGCTGATCTGACCCCAGGGGCTCACCATGCTAGCCTTTCTGGGGTCTTTGTGCAAATTAGGAAAGAAATACCTTCTCCAAACATTTTTCTTGCCCTTATGGAAAACCAGGAAAGCTACAACCTCCTGGATGTGCAGGGTGCTCCTTGCATGGGGCTCCTTTGGCATCCCACTAGCCTCCCAGCCCCCCACATGGTGCAGACTTTGGTCACCCCTCAAATGAGCTAAATCTGCAGTCTAGGATGCAGTGGGACCTCTAGTAGTGGGTGGTTCTCTGGGGCCAGGTTCTGCCATGGACCAGGTGTACAACCCCAGTTACTCTAAACATCAGGACCAAGGGGTCTCTCAAGGTAGTGGGGTGAAATGGCCACACATTTAGTACAGCGATGGTCCAAAAATTGGATTAAATATTACTGAACTATATCTATAGATCATTTGTTGAGAAAGTCATTGATTTAACTTGTGGTGTCCTGAGGATTTGGGTTCTAGTTCCCTCGCCATCTGTGTTTCTTGGTGTGCTACCACATCAGCCTTAACCCTCCTCTACATACACAGTCTGGGCCACTCAGGCTGAGGGCCTTTGGCAGCCTTTACCTTCTCCCACAGCTTCATACGGGAGGTCTGGGCCTCCTTGACTCCCCAGGGAATCTCATGAGCACACACAGTGGGATTCAGAGCACCTGGGGTCCTAGGGGCAGACAGCAAGAGTAACTATACCTCGATGGTGAACTTTTCTGTTGATAGTGGCCCCAAATGACATCTAGTGCAGAAGAGCTGCCCAGAAACAGTAGGCACCAGGGGTCTATGGGCCATGGGACACGCAGACATGGTGTTCCTTGGGCCTCATCTCTCTGTGACAGAGCGCACAGCAAGCAGGTGCTTGGCCATGCTGGGGGCATGGGGGCCCAGAGGAGTGCACCCACGTGGGGAGACGCAGGCAATGCTGCAGTCTTAGAGTACAAAGCCAGCAGGGAAGGGAGAGAGGGTGGGAGGGAGCCATGAGTGGGAGCATGAGCTTTCAATAGCAGGTAAGGCTGCATCCACTCAGACTGAGTGAGGAGAAAAATGTGAAAGATTAGGATGGTAAGTCATACTTCTAATTTAGTGTTAAAATTTTACAATCAGTACAATGTCTGTGTGTATGCAAATAATGTTTGTACTTGGATGGTAAGGAGGAGACAGAGAGACAGACAGACAGACAGACAGAGACAGAGAGAGACAGAGACAGAGAGAGAACAAAAGCCACCAGTTCTCTTAGAATAGGAAGTAATAGGATATGGGGTGATTTTAATTTTCTGTTTTAAATTCCTCTATATTTTTGAAATTTGTAATAAAGATTATGTTTTACTTTTAGAAGTGGAAAAAAATTCATAAATACTACTTAATTATACCCTTTGGTGAATCACCTTCCACTGCTGTGGAGGACACCTGTGCCTATGAATTTCTAGTAGTCCGTGGAAGGATAAGGGGGGTCCAGGGAACCATGGCACTTAGCGAATGGCTCGTTTTGCTTAAAGTGAACTGATTAGTGGAGCTGTTGGGCCTCTGGACATACGGCTCGCTGATGTTTATCCTCTGTTAGAGGCCCCTGGGGTGAAGGAGGAAGGAGGCACTTTTAGTACTGGTTCAGTCTTCAGGTGTTGGGGCAAGTTGGGGTGGGCACTGATGTGGGGAACCTGGAAGTTCTGCTGGGAGAGGCCTGCTCTGAGTAGTGTGCCCAGGGGTATCCCCCCTGTGAGGGGTGAAGTGGGGAGGAGATCTAGCACACACAGCGAGAGCTCCCCTAGTTCAGGAAAGGGCTGATGGAAGAAACATTGAGTGACACAGATGTCCACCTGTGCTCCAAGCTGGAGTGAGCGGCCACTGGCCCAAGCCAGGAAATCAGGGGTCTCCCAGCTCTAACCTCCAGTGTGACCTTGCCAGACTCATCATGGGCAAATAGCAAAGTTGGCATTAAGTGATCTCCAGGGGATGATTCTCCTCTGACAGCCTGAGGAGAATCTGGGAGGACTATGGGGAATGCCTGTGGCAGAAAAAAGATGAAAAAAGAACTCAGCTATAAGCTTATCCGTTGCTTGACTGTGACATGCGGATATTTTATTACCTGGCAGCCATGTGCAAGATGAATTGGACAGAGGAAGTCATAATGGAAAGCATTATTATTAATAATCCATAGTTTTCATGCAAAGTCAAGTAATCCATATATAAAACAATGACTGTAGAACTAGTTGAGATTTTGTGTCTAGATAGGGTGACCCATGACCCTCTCACATCAGCAAAAGACCACTGACTGTCAGGTGCAGAGGCACAGGCCTATAATCTCAGCTACTTGGAAGGCTGAGACAGGAGGATCACAAGTTTAAGGCCAGCCTGGGCAACATAGTGAGACTGTCTCAAAATTAAAAGGGCTGGAAATATACCTCAGTGGTACAGTGTCCCTGAGTTCAATCCCTAGTACTGCAAAAAAACAAAAAATAACCAACTAACCAAGCAAACAAAAACAAAGACCACCAAAAAAAACCAAAAAACCAAAAAAACAAAGACCACCGACTGTATACACTGTACCAAGCACAGAAGCAGGCAGCAGGCAGTAAGATACCATTGCATGACACAGCACGGTACAATATAATTGAATGTATTATTCCCAAAATAAGGCTCAGGGGCTGCTCTAGTATGTTCCTGGCTAGAAGGAGGGCAGATCTGTGATCTTTCACTAAAATACAATCTGTAAACAAATTCCTGGGGAGCTCAGTGAAGGGAGTTAGGGGCCCATGGTGAGAAACTGAGAAATGGCTTACCTGCCAAAGAGCTCGACTAGCCATACTACAGCCTAATGTCCCCCAATGAGATCAATTTAACAGCCTTGGCTTTTCCTTTTGACCATCTTGACAAGCCTAATGCCAGCTCCACAGCAGCTGATGTGTATCCCAAACCACAAAGGAAATGGGCATTAAAGATGTCCTGGTAAACTCCCCTGGTACACCCAGAGGATTAGGAGAAAGCCACAGTCCCATCCTAGGAAGTGCCAGGGCTCAGGGACCCAACCTGGGAAGTTCTGAGGGAGGGGCCCTAAGACTGCCCAGGATCACGTGGTTGCCCAACCATCAACCTAGCTTGATGGGAAACAGACTGTAAGAGGTGCAGGCAGGCAGAGGGCAGTGGTACCCTGGCTGGCCTCAGAGGCCTGAAGCTGCTGCTGCTTCCACTTTAGTGAAGCGTGTCATCAGTATTGATTTTGCAGGTGGTGAGTCAAGACTGTCACTTTATACTGACATGGTCTAGGCCCTGCCATTGACATTGTGTGATGCTGCCATAGCCTAGGCTCTGCCAGGCCCCAGCAGTGTGGCTGAAAGGCTGGGCAGGCAGAGGTGTCCTGTTCATATCAGTTATGACCACAGTCGACTCTCCTGCTGTGATTGCCTCTCCCAGGAGTTCTGTAGCAAGGGGAATAGAAAGGGAGGGAGAGAAGAGGGAAGACCCATAGGTGTAGGAGAGGCAATGAATATGCTTTTCTTTTAGTGTCTTGTTGGAAATGGTGTGGTTTCCGTACTGCAGCAAGATAAACAAATCATGACTTTAGCTTAGAATTTATGTGCTTGATTTCTTGCAAACTCAACAGTGTTTTTGTGTTACTGCTGTGTGCTCATTTTACCTTTTCTTACACTATCTTATGACTAGAGTAACTTGTAATCCTAATGCTAATTCTCACTCCAAGGACCATGTACTGCCTCCTGAGATGTGACCCCAGAGGTGAGGGACCAGTGGTTTGGAGAGGAAGTCTGCTTTGTCTGGAGACACACAGCTAGCTAGTGGCCAAAGTGAGCCTGGAATGCAAGTATCCCAAGGCACAGTTTAGGAGCCTTTGCATTGTACCAAGCTTTTGGTAAATCAAGACTTCATTTTAATTCATAAATTTATGCATGAAATTAGAGTTTAATTTATAAACTTAGAGCGGAATTAGAAAATGATTTGCTATAATGATATAATTCATCTTTGTATCATCTTTTAGTTTATCTACAAGGTTTAGGGGAGTTCAGATGTCCCTTTCAGAGGTCTTACATAACAAAGTCAGATTTGGCAATAATTTAAAGCAATCCGTCTCTTGGGGAATCTGCATTTCCCAGGAGGCTATGGCCGCCCCCTGTCTTTGCAGACATTTGGAATCAAGCCATGGTTTAGGACCTTGAGGATGTCATGCTGTGCAGAAGCAGCCATCTGAGTTTGCATGCCTCTGCCCTTGCTCTCTGTGACAGCTGGAGGATGGATGAAAAGTCAACTGACACATGATTGGCAACAACTAGCCCACTTGGTATCAAAGCCTCAGATTGGCAATAAGATCCTGGTTATCCAGAATCTCTGGAAATCTGCTAGCTGGTGGTGCTAGAGCCATGACAGCAGGGAAAGATAATTTACTGGGAGTTGTCTCAGTGGCAGGAGCCTGGGGAATTAACCATGTCCCCTGCAAGGAAATTAGGCAAAATCAATTAGCTATGGGCAATTGAGGCAAAAGGAGAAACAATGCTTGATGACAGAAAGTCAGAAAGAAACTGGACCAGTCATTACTAGCAATTGCACTAACGAAAAGCCCCCACATCAGTAAATTGCGAAAGGCAATGTGTAAATGAATGATGCTATGAAAATATCTGAATTCTCCACCAAATTACTTTATTAAATCAGTCTTTAATGAGGCCATTCCAAGGAGGCAGAATGCACTAGCAGGAAGTAATGATGGCCTTGTGGGTACAACTCTTACTAAGAGGCGGCCCTGACAACCAAGCAGGGATAAATCAGCAAGTGCGAATTGCATGTCTTCAGTTATTAAAGAATTAGCTAATGAATTGACCAAACTTTCTGCAGTTATTTTAGAGGTAAAGTAAATTAAGAAAGTGATACATGGACAGGTTACTGATCTTTAAAGTAAAAATTAAAGGAATTGGGGGAACTGTGAGCTATTGTTACATGTCCCAGGCAGTGTGATGAAATTTGTGCATGGTAACCATGAGCTTGAAACTAACTTTAACTAGTGCAAAATGTTGGGATGTATTTTAATGATCAGCTGCAGGCCAGAATATGGACACTGTTAAGCATCTGGCTGAGCTAGAAAGGCTGACAGTTTCGCTCAAGGCAAGTGTCAATTTTCTGAGTCTATGTGGGCTAGTGCAGTTGGTAGGAAAGTTCCACAGAGCAAAAGCACACTAATATGCAAGAAAGACAGGAAAGTCTGAAATCAGGTGATCAAACACCAATTGCATATTCTCCCTGAGTCCTAGAGTCCTGCCAAGTAGGCTGTAAGAGTCTCCAGTGTGCAGAAGGGAGAACTGAGGCTCTGAGAGGTTAAGTGCCTCACCACAGGGAACAAAATGAGTTAAGTGCTCAATTAAGGACTGGAACCCCAGTTTTTCTAGCTTTAAATCTGCCACTCCTGCAGCATGCTAGAAAGCTTTTACTGCATAAAGAAGCATTTATCTTATAGCTTTCAAAAAGCAGAGTGTTCACAAATTTACAAATTCAGATGAATGCAATCATATTTTGAAAGATTCTAGGGACAAATGCAGCTGAAAACAGACTGAAACAAAACTATGGGGGTCAGCAGGACTCTCCCAGAGGTAGTTATTTCATTATTTAAAAGAGAATACACAAGGGACGAGGGTTTAGCTCAGTGGTTCCACGGCTGCCTCGAAAGCACAAGGTCCTGAGTTCGAGCCCCAGTACCAAAAAAAAAAAAAAAAAAAAAGAGAGAGAGAGAATACACATGTCCACTAGGAATATCCTGTCATTCTAAAAATATGTATTGAGGGCCTACTGTGTGTAAGATTCTGAGATCAGTGTCATAGGGAAAGCAGAAAGAGAGGGGGTAAAGACACATAAAGATGTGTAAGACCTGTAAGGTGCAAGAGAAATGAACACAGGTAATATCTATAGGCATAGGTTGAAGTCTGGAAAGGAATATGGCAAAATGTTAACAGCATTTTCTCTACTTATTTCAGAGCCGCTTAATTTTCTGCTTTTTGTTTTCTATGCCTTTAAATCATGAACAAGTGGCTTTCTATTTATTATTATTATTATTATTATTATTATTATTATTTGCAGTGCCAGGGATTGAACTCAGGACCTTGTGCTTGCGAGGCAGGTGCAGTGCCACTGAACTAAGTCCCTGAACCTGCTTTTTAATTTAAACAAGTTATTAAGTTAGAGCATAAGGAAACAAATGAGTTGGTACACACGGATGCCAAGGACATCAAAGGAGGGGAAGATGTTGGGCCTGGGTTGGGGCTTAGAAGGAGCTTTGGGACAGGGGAGAGGTGTACACATGAGAGGGAAGTGAGAGTGATGTCCAAGGTACAGAGTAGGGAGGTGGCTGAGGTCAAATTTTGGAGGACTTTGTAGGTCAGTGTGAGCTTTGGATTGGACTCAGGAAGCCAGGGCCAGGCAAGCCTGGGCAGAGAGGCTAGTGAGGATCCAGTGTCTTGGGAGGCCCAAAGACAGGCAAGGATACCTGGGTGTGAGTCTAGGGTGGCAGTTGGAGTGCGGAACGGGTGCCCTGGAGGGGTGGATGGGGTGGCTAGGATAGCGCTCTGCACCCTGACCTGCCCTGGTTGCATCTGAGGCTGTGGGCTCAGAGCTGGGCCTTGGATCTGAGGGAGGGGATGAGCAAGGAGCCGAGCAGGAGGGCTGGAGCACCTTGGGGCCAGGTGCATGTTGAGGGTTGGTGACGATGGTCAGGCTGGGAGGCACTCCAGCTGTGGCTTCGGGACAGGAACAGGATGTGTGTACCCCCAGAACCAGGTACCCTACACTGCCTGTGCAACACTGAGGCCTCATAGTTGCATGCTGGGGACTGTTTGTTGCTGCGCTTGGTTTGTTTTTTTTTTGTCACCTGCAGTCCTGGTGGGCTGACACTTGGGTGGCTGAGAAGACCTATTCTTAGAGGCCTACAGAGACACAGACAGCCAGGCAGCCACCCTCTTACTTCCTGAAAAGGGGACCCCTTGCTGGCGCCCAGGGCTAGCTGATTGGTTCCTATAGGAACCCAGGAGACCTTAAAAAGGGACCACAGGAAACTATGGGGGTCAGCAGGGCTCCACCAGCCTTGAGCCTGTCTTGAGGCCAAAGGGAACCAGCAAGGACTCATTCTCCCCTTGGGCCAGCAACACATGTTCACTCCCAGAGCCCTGAAAATGGAGTGGAAAGATGCCCAGGGCAGCAGCTTCCTGGTTATTCAGCTTTCCAACCGACAGATCTTTCAGGTAGGTTTTTTGTTTCCCACACAAGAGACCCCAGCACCAGCCTGAAGGACAGCCCTTTCATAGTCCCCTTGGAGTGCATAGCCACTGTCCTCTGGTTTCCAGGCCTGCTATTCTTTTAACCTTCAGCTGCACTGAGATGGGAGAAGGCAGAAAAGGGGCCTTTTATAACCAAATTATCTTCATGCATTCATCTGCCATTATGTTAATGCATCACGAAGCTCGGCAGATGGTACAAAGTCAATTATGCTGGTGTTAAAAAGGGAGAAATTGACCTTTTCAGGACTCACTTGGATTCCAGAGCAGAGTTTGCAAACTCAGGCTTTAGGCCGGGCATGTGGCAAAGGCTTTGGAAGCAGAGGGAGAGGGCCAGGAGGTCCACCCAGAACGAGACACTCACTGGCCGCCAAGTCATACCTGCACATTCTTTCAAAGAGGCCAGCATAGCCATCACAGTTGGTCTTCTGGGTCCGCAGGATGTCAGTGGGCTTGAAGGCCTGTCGATCCTTCTCCTGGGCAGCCTCAATGTCATACTCTGGAGGGCAGAAGAGGGGACCATGTGGAACCAGGGCTCTAATGCAGCTGAGGATGGTGCAGAGATGAGAAGAGGCCTCACTGCATCATCACCACCCCGATCCTAGCCGAGCAGCGTGCATCGTCAGGCTAGGGAAGCCTCCGAGGGATGACTGGAACCAGGGCACCAGACCCAGGTACATCTGGGAAGATGTCACCTTTTATGAAAATGAAAAGAGGAAGAGCAAGGCGGAGGCAGGGAGGCTTTCTGGCTCTCTGGCTTCAGGAGGAGCTGTATGTGCACACATGCATTCATGCAGGTGGGAGCAGTAGATGAAGTCTCTCCTGGATGTTCTCTTTCTGTTCCTGCCCCTATGAGACCAGGCATTGCTGTCAGGGTTGGGTGAGAGGATGTAGTCCCTCAGGCTCCACGTCATACCCTCTATCTGTGTCAGCTGACTCCAGAAGGACAAAGAAAAAGCCTCATGACAGGTTAAGAGAGGCCTAGATGCTCTTCCTGTCCAAGGACTAGGAGTCTATGTTGTGATTTGGCACCTCCATCTTCTCATTTGCCTTCAAAAGACTCAGCAAGGAGTAGCATCCCCCTGGAATCCCCCGCTGTGGCTTAGCTTGGCCTGATGAGATTCCCAAAACTGTCCCTTGAGAACCTGGGGCCTGGGCTCAGCCCTGTGGCCAAGGTCAGTAGTGTGGAAGCAGGGAGCAGGGAGAGCAGAGCCTGCCCTTCCTAGCAATGATACTTTATGGAACTTCTTGTGTTGCTATGACTTTCCAAACGACCGTGACTTCCTCAACCAGTGGAAATCCTTTGTGGAGATGACCTTTTGTCCTAAGTCTCCTTGTCTCTATAGATCAGGTTCTTTAGGAAGCCAGGATGGAGGGAAAGCTCCTGCTGAAGGAGGGTACTTGCTCTGGAGGGTCCTTGATTAGTCTTTCCTCACTTAACCCATCCATCTAGGAGTCCTCCTCAACTTTGCAACTCACTCTGGACTCACTGGTGCAGACAAAATGGGAGCTGGGACATGCAGACAGTGACATCAAGGAGTTCTAGAGCCAGCTGCAGCACAGGTAGGCTCACCTATATGATGGCATATCCAGATCCAGATGGCTCGGACCCTTTCTAGATCACTGTGGGCCTCCTGGAGCAGGTCACTCACCAGTTCATCCAGGCCACTCTTGACTGTCACCTGGGGGCAGGAAAAGCATTCTGCATCAGGGCCTGGGGAAGTTCAGAACCAGGACTTGGCTGTGAGGACAGGGTAGCACAGGGAGCCAGTGCAAAGCTCACACTAACCTACAAAGTCCTCCAAAATCTGACCTCAACCATCTCCCCAGCCTGTGCTTTGGACACTGCCCGCATATGCACACTTCCTTCTCATATGTGCACTGCTTCCCTCTCCCAACACTCCTTCCAGGCCCCAACCCAGGCCCAGCACCTGACGCTTGTGGCCAGTCTTGCCCTTCCTCCAGGCAGGGAAGCTGAAGGAGAGGTGCAAAGGGATAAGGCTGGCTGAAGATAAATCACACAGAGGTTTGGGGAGTTAGGGCAGGAGGTGCTGACCAGATGAATCACCAACCCTAGAACCACCATAACTTTTCTCTGAAGATCCTGGGGCCAAGTGCACATGTGCACAGCTGTGGCAGCCTCTGGTTATGTTAATACTTCCAAAAATAATCTATGGATGTAACACAATCCTTATAAAAAGAAAAGTTTTCCCACAGGGAAAAGAACAGTCTTTTTAACAAATGGTATTGCAACACTGGATTTCCACATGCAAAAGAATGAATTTGGACTTCTACCTCGTACCATATACAAAAATCAACTCAAAATGGATCAAAGACTCACGTATAAGAGCTTAAACCGTAAAATTCTTAGGGAAAAACACTGGGGTAAATCATCCTGACCTTGGATTTTGGCAATGGAGTCTTAGATGTAACACCAAAGATATGAGCAACAAAAGAAAAAATAGATAAATTGGAGTTCATTAGAATAAAAAAATCCTGTATATTAAAGATACTATTAACAAAGTAAAAGGGCAACTTGGGAGCATTGGAGAAGATATTTTAAATAATATACCTGACAAGGATTTAATATTCAGAATATGCAAAGTTTCTATAACTCAATAAAAGGACAATCCAACACAAAAATGGGTGAAAGGACTGGATCAAACAGACATTTCTCAAAAAGGATACACAAGCAGCCAATAAGCACATGGAAAAAATCCTTAATATCATTCATTAGTCATGGGAAAAATGCAAATCAAAAACACAATGACTTAACACTTTATACCTACTAGGATGTCTAGGTTACTGGTGGGAATGTAAAATGGTGCAGCTGCTGTGAACAACACTGTGGAGGTTTCTTAGAAAGTTAAGCAGAGAATTACCATGTGATCCAGCACTTCCACTCCAAGATATATATATCCTTGAACACTGAAGACAAGAAATCAGTCAGACGTTTGTCCACTAATATTCACTGGCAGCACAATAGCCAAAAGGTAGAAACAACTGCCACATCCATCCATAGAAGAATAGATATACACAGTGTGGTATATACATACAGTGAAACATTATTCAACCAGAAAAAGAAACAATTAAGTTTATTACATCTAACATGTGATGCCAAGTGAAATAAGTCAGACACAAAAAGACAAATAGCAGACGATTCCACTTAATGAAATATCCAGAATAGGCAACTTCATTGACTGTGAGTAAAGATTACTGGGGGTGGTATGGGAAGGGGGATGGGAAGTCATTTCTTAATGAGTAAAGATTTGCTCTTGCAGATGATGAAAGGGTTTGCAAATAGATAGGGATGGTTGTGTAACGTGAATGTAATCAATACCAGTGAATTTTATACTAAAAATAATTAAAATGTCAAGGTTTTTTTGTTGTTGTTTGATTTTGTTTTTTTGAGACAAGGTCTTGCTATGTAGTTCAGGGTGGCCTTGAACTCACTATATAACTGAGGCTGACCTCGAACTGAGGCAGGGAGCCTCCTGACTCAGCCTCCTGAGGGCTGGGATTACAGGCATGCACTACCATGCCTGTTGAAATGACAAGTTTTATGTTACATGTATTTCACCACAATAATAATGATAAAAGAACAAAATAGCCTTTCTCTCAGGGGCCTTCCAGGGGAAACCGGGTTGGGACTGCTAGAAAGGCTCCTTGATCCTCGTCAACTTTCCAGAGGAGCTGGGGCAGCTGCAGTGTGTGCCTGTCTCACCAGCTGCACTCTGAAGGTCTCTCTGGCCTTGCTTTCACTGGAACCATTCTGCCATCCACATGAGAGCTCTTGGACCCCACCCTCTAGTCACCCCTACCACCATAGTGCTTTGACCTCAAGGACACCTATGGGCCCCTCTTTCTTCCACTCTCCCACAGTCTTCTTCATTCTCTTCCATGGCCTACCCTAACTCTCTAGGTTTTTTTCCCTGTCCCTCTCTCAGTGCCTAGAACTGTGTCTGACACATCACAGGCCCACACCACACTCTGGAGTCCTGACTGGCCCCTGGACTGCTGTTCTGTGGTCTGGTCCTTTGGCAGCCTCTTCCTGGCCTTCCCTGTTCTGTGGCTGGGTCTCTGGCCTCAGCTGGCCTCCTGGTACTCACCTGGCCAGCAGCCTGTCCCATCCTTTCTGTCACTACAGGCCTCACTCTCCTTAGCCTCCTGATCCCACCATCTCCTCCAGTCTCCACAGATGACCTGGCTTCATCTTCTCTTGAGTCTAGGCATAACTTGCTTACTGCTGAGGCCCTGCTCCTCCCTCTGGCTTCAGCCATCTCTCTGCTGGCTTTGGTCCGGGCCTCCTGCTCTGAAGTGACTGCTCTTCTTCAGCCAGTGCCTTCCCTGTCCTGTCTCTCCACTTCCTGGCTGCCCTGTGTCGGTGTCCCCCTGCTCTCCCACCTTAAAATGCCCTCCCTGGCTCTTCCTCAGTGCTGCATGACGAGCCTCCCCCTCTATGCCAGCCACCTGGGGATCTTCATCCACCTTCTCTTCCATCCTTCACCCAGTGGAGTCAGGCTGAGACCTCCAGTCCCCGCTGGAGGATCACTTCTGATTCCCCCACCCACCCAGACATACCCAGGTCTGAGGCAGGAGATGGTGGCAGCTCATGAACTCTGGGGTGAGTGTGGCTGTGGTCACAGGGGCTCTCGCCATGTGTACCCATGGTCTTTTCCCATCCTCTCCCTCCCTTCCTCCATGGGCTTGGGACTGGCAGAGCTCAGCAGCAGGGATGCCCAGATGGGCAGGGGGAAGGCAGAGCAGGCTGGCCAGAGGGGTGTGCAGCCTGTTTGGAAGCATAGGATGCTGGGTGGTGCCGGGAAAAGGAATGACCCTGGGTCTTGGGCAGGCGTCTGTGCCCAGGCCTTCTATTCCCCATCCACATGCTGTGAAAAGGCTCCCCTGGGCCATCCATCTCAGTGACTCAGGATGCCTGTAGTAGGGGCCGAGGGAGGCTTGAAAGCCCTTGACCAGAGGGCCAGCTCTCTTACCTGTGAGGCATAGGTGTCCACTTTTTCAAACTGCTGCAGGTCCAGGGGCATGGACTTTAGGCTGGACCGATCCCAGGGGTAGGCTGGAAAGACAGGGAGGTTCTATCAGCAGCTGAGACCTCCAAGGAGGGCTGCTTAGTCCAGGCCTTGGTAGCTCTTTGACACCCTGTGACTGGCTGTATCTCCTAGAAGGGTTCCTTGGTCTAATTAGTTTGGGGAACATGGCAGCTCCTGTGGTCCTTTTGAAGATCCAGAGGGAATAGGAGCTTATTTTGCAGACCCTGAGAAATCAGCATTTAAAAAACTGGCTTGACTTCAGTTAGCCTCACAGTTCCCAGACATACTGATGATGGAATTCCCTTTCCTGCCATTTAGTTTTCTGGAGATTTGTGTGGGCAGTGTTCAGGCAATGCTGCTGGCAGCAGACAGACTCAAGAGTGTGGGTCTGCACCATGGCTATGAGCTGGGGTGAGGCTCATTTGGCTCCCAGACAGACTTCTTCTCTTATCCATGGCCAGCTGGAGACTGGAGCACCCCAACACACCCATCTGTGGGGTGGCGTTCTGGTGCTAGGAGTGCTCTGAAGAGGGGCACGAGGGAGGTGGGCCTCACAATCACTCACCCATGTCCAGCCTCTCTTAGGTGCCTCCTGCTCAGAGACTGGGCTTCAAATCATGTCACTGGGACAGAGATGCAGGGAGGAAGGAAGAGTCAAGACTGATGCTGACACACGACCAGCAGCCCCCAGGATTGCCCATGGGAGCCAGCAGAGCTGTGGTCAGTGTTGGAAGGTGGAGCTGCAGCTCAGGGGCCAGCCCTATCTTGGCTCCTGCTCACCCCTCTGGTACTGCAGATGGGATATTTTTGCTGGGTACCATGATTTAGATCATCATGAACCCTTGCCCTATGGGGTCCAATGAAGCTACCTTCTAGCCATGCCCTCAGAAAGAGGGACATGCCACCAGACTCCTGCTGAGCATCCCCAATTCTCAGGAGCTGCCAGGTAACCTAAGTGGCTATGGATTGGACTTCAAAGTTAAGATGTCTCTACTCAGTATAGCTTTCCCCTTGCCTAAAGAAGAAGGATGGCATTTCTAAAATGGAATTGGAGACTCTAATTTACTAGTTTTCTCTTTTCTTGGTTTCATTTTATGGTGTTTAATATTTCACATTAAATACACTGGTATTTGAAAGGTACTCTTGTAAAAATATGACCCTTGTATAATAAAGAGGACTTAAAAAATTCCATAATAATTTGTACCTCATGAAATCTACTTTCTGAGATTATACAAGATCCAAATATGACTTTGCATAAATATATTTAAAACATCAGTAAGAGTAACTAAATTATTCTAATATTAAAGTAAAACAGTAGGAAGAAGCCCAGAACTACACCAAGCCTTGAATGGTATCTTCCCTACTGAGTGGGGAAACTGAGGCCCAGGGAAGGCAAGTGAGGGGAAAAGCAGGATTCCAACCTCAGGCATCTATCATCCCATTCCCATTCAGTGTCTCTTTTTCTGCCTTAGTCTGCTTGTTCACTTGCCTCCTACCTTACAGACGTCTGGCATTCTGTTTAAGGTTAACGTGATTCTTTTTTTCTTTTGGTACTGGGGATTGAACTCAGGGCCTTGCGCTTGTGAGGCAGGCACAGTGCCACTGAGCTAAATCCCTGGCCCCAAGGTTAACATAATTCTGAATTCAGTTTTAATGTTTCTTGCATTGGGCAGCTTTGTTACTAGAAAGGGGTGATCATTAGCTCTGGGATGACCTCTGATACATGAACTTTTCGCTTTTCCACCTGTGTCCATAGAAGAAATAGTTCATCAATCATGACACTCTTCTCTTCAAATTTGGAGGTGACCTCAGACTCCCAGAGGCCTCCCAAGAAGCCACTGGCAATTGCTCTGAGATTGGCGCACAAAGCTAACAGATATATTCTCTTGAGAATGGCCCTGGGGAGGAGCTGGAACTCACCATGGGCGTCTTTGTTTCCAGGCTGCCGGGGTCTTGTGTTTCCATTTTTATCACCTTGTAAACCTACAATTTCCCAAAAGTCAGTAGAGTCATTTTAGAAGAAAAAGAAATGTAAGCTCTGATGATTCTCCACATGGTGGATCTTGATTCTGATTCCTTCTCTTCAATCTCTTTTTCAGCCCCCTTGGTCCTGTCCCCAACCTCCATCAAACTGCTGCTGGGATTGGGGTGAGCTTCCTGGTGGATGGGGGAAGACTGGGAACCAAGGACTGGACAAAAGGAAAGGGAGCTGCAGTCTATGGCAGGAGGTGCTCCAACCTCACTGCCTTGGGTATAGAGCAGGCCCACCTGGAGCCTGGTGCTTCTGCCCTTCTCTCATTCTCCTGACATCTTTGAACACCACTGGGCATGTTGAAAGGATAAAGAGTTTCCCTCTAGATAACCCCAGGACGAGAAATGACTATGGGCAAACAGTCTGTATGGTGCTCGAGATCTAGAAAGGTCAAGTATTGCAGTTAACAAATGACACCTGTATCCTGTGAATTCGGAACAGTTTAAAGTCAAATGGTTGCCAGTAGTTAGGCTCTGTGGGAAATTAAAAGAAACTTTTCTTGCTGATTTGAAACTAGGTCAGAAAGGTTGGGTCCCTGATGGAAACAGGCAGAACAGGAGGTGGGGATGCCAAGGCAGGTGCTTTATGTCCCTAAAAGTCACTTTAGGCTGTAAATATAACAACAAAAGATTGCAAACATATACAGGTCATTCTGAGAAGAAGTGGTCTTTTATTTCTCACACCAATGTTTTGTTACCACCTCCATCCTTTGATGGAATGAAAGAGAATGAAAAGACCAACTAGCTTTTACTCTTCTAAAGTCTTCTGTTTAGCCATGAGTTGGACACATGCAGGTAGAAGCTCTACAAGGTAATGGAGGAGGTCTCATGGGCCTGACCTGTGCAGTGCACAAGGCATTGAATCAGCCAAGGACCATGGTTAAGACCACAGGCTTCAGAGTTGGATCTGAGTTCTGATTTACATCCTAGTTGGGTAAGTTGGGCAATTATTTTGCTGTTCAGAACCTCACTTTGCTGATCTAAAAAAAGTGACAATAATACTGTTACAAGGATAGTAAAGTCAGTGAATGGAAATTACTTAGCGTTGTGCATGCTCTTCTTAGACAGTCAACAAATGGTGTCTAAAAAATACCAGCAACACTCCTGTGATAAAATGCACCTTTAGCTACATGACTGTGTCACCCAGGCCTCATTCCAGAGACACAAGAACGGTGGAACCTGGGTGTGGAGAGTCTCTGAACATGAGGCTGTCATGCCTCTGCCTTTTCGAAGTTGTGGGACTGGGCTTATCTTCCCTTTTCCTCAGAAGATGCCAAGGCTGGGATCTGGCCCACCCTGCTGCCCTCAATCCTCCCTGGCAGCCCTCCACCATGAGTAGCCCTGTACATACATACGTTTAGCCAAGGAGAACTTCTTGAGAAACTGGGGCATGGCATCTCGAGGGTGGACCTCCACAGTCAGCTGTGTCCCTGCAGAGGGAGAGGAAGTACTCTCAGCCAGGCTGCCAAGAACTTATTCACTTTAGAGCTTTCTTTTGTATATACAAGTAATTCTTTTTTTAAAAAACTGAAACAACAAACCAAGCAGATGGTTTCTAGATCTAGGAAAGGTGAAATAGTGGAGTCAGTATACTGTGCTTGTCTCCCACCGAATGAAACTATCATCCTGGGCAGAATGCCTGGGAAGGCTATCTGCAGCGGCAGAAGGAAGACTGTGGAAAAGGGCGAGTATTTAAAGTGTCACCAAACTTTCAATGAGTTTTCCATTCTCTTTCCCCCCCGGCATCAGCTAGACTGGACTCAAAGGCATCTCCAAACCCAAAAGTGCAAAATGGGTTCAGAGAGAAAGCACTCAAGAGCGTGCTTTTGCTTGAGTGAAAGGTAGGGTGGGGGCTGAGGGAAAAGAGGAAATCCCTAATGTTCTATTTTCCTTTTTTCCTATTGTTTTCTGACTCAGGACCCAGGCAATTCTGTTGGTAGCAGTGGCAGCAGTGATGTTAGTAGTCAGGCAGGGACTTAAGGCTTTTTCTTTTATCAGAGATGCTACAATCCCAAGAGTGTAGGGGTAAATACTCATTGTTTTTTCTCTTTCTATTTTCTCTGGTTGGCCCCAAATGCAGACACAATTAGGGGAAGGACATGGCAGAATAAGGAAACCAAAGCCCCTGGTTTTTGGCCAGAGGACAAGGAAGTGGGCCACGAAGAGGGAAGAACTGTAGAAAGCAATTTCCCAAAGATCTGTATATACAGATCTTGTCTTAAACATCATACCACAGTCTTTGAGAATTAAACTCTGGGCAAGACCAATGTCCCAGTCCGAGAGTGGCCACTGGGTGGTGCCTATGTGGGCAGATTTGTAAAGCACGGCAAAGGCTACAGTCCCACATTACTCAGCGAAAGACCCAGGAAAATTTCACTTGGAAATAGAAAAGGTAATTAATGAGCAGATGCCAATCCCCTGAGGACACAAAGGCAGAGAATGACTTTAAAATAAACATAATAACCATGCTCCTAAAAGTGAGGGCAAACAGTTTTGAAGTAAATGTAAAGATACAAAGTATCAGCAAAGAAACAGAAGATATAAAGAAGAAAAAAATGGAGTCTTAGAACTAAAATAATATATAAAATGATTTTTAAAATTTCTCTGGATTTGCTCAATAGAGATGACAAAGGCAAGAGAGAACTTGAAGATAGAGTAATAGGTATCATCTGATTTCTGAACAGCAGAAAAATTTAACAGTGTCTCAGGGATCTGTAGGACAATACTTATAAGTAAGACATTCATGACTCGAAGTCTCAGAAGGGGAAGAGAAATAATGTGGTGCAGAAAAAAATACTGGAGGAAATAAAAGAAACTTTCAAAAATTGGCAAAAGATAGGAATTTACAGGTTGAAGAAGCTTAGCAAATTCCAAACAGAATAAACATAAGAAAATCCCAGACCAGACACATTATAATTAAACTATTGAGGGCAAAAACAATCTTGAAAGTAACTTGTAAAAAATGATCCATTATGTATACAATTGCTGCAGATTTCTCATCCGGAACTAGGTCAGAAAGATGTGGACCATTCTCAAAATGCTCAAAGAAATACTATGTCAACAAAGAATTTTATATCCAGTAAAAATACTATTCAAGAATGAGGGTAAAATAGACATTCGTACATAAAGTAAAACCAAAAGAGTTCATTAGCAGATTTTCTCTAAAAGAAATGCTAATGGAGCCAGGGATGGTGGTGCATGAAGGCTGAGGCAGGAGGATGGCTGCAAGTTCGAGGCCAGCTTGAGCTATATATTGAGTTCAAGGCCTGCCTGAGCCACATAGTGAGACCTTTACACCAAAAAAAAAGCTAATGGAAGTTTTATGGATGGACAAGAAATGGTACCCAAGGGAAACTTGGAAGAGGAATAGAAATGGTAAATATCTAAGTATCAACAATTATTTCCCTTTTAAGTGTTTAACATATGAATAATGACTGAAAGCAGTAATTGTAATATTGTCTGATAAATTTTTAATATACATAGCCACAAAATATGTGACATTTACCTAAATGGAAGTAAAGTTTCATTCTATTTGGAATGTTAGTATTAATTACAATTCAATTGTGAAAAGTTATATATATATAAATATATATATTATAACACATACAAAAAGATCTATACAAAGAGATATGTATATCTATAAAAATTTAATAAATGTAAATGTAATTCTGAAAGGCACAAAATAATAAAGAAAGTAGGAAAGAGGAAACAGAAATAAAGTAGAAGACCTAAATACAAATGCATCAGTAATTACATTAAGTGTAAATAGACTAAGCATACTATTTAAAAAATATAGAGATTGTAAGAAAGGATAAAGAAGTGAGACTGAACTATATTCTGCCCCCAATGATTCAACTTCATCATGATATAAGTTGGCTAAAATAAAAAAAAGATAAAGAATGAATTACTGTACTACTACAGACAAAGTAGACTTCAGAGCAAGGAAAATGTCAAAGGTAGAGCAATATTACAAAATGGTAAAAGAACCAATTCATTAAGAAGACATAACAACTTGAATATACATATATATATATAATACATATATATTTACCTAACATATATATATATATTTTTACCTAACATATATATATATATATATATATATATATATTTACCTAACAGTTAAGTTTTAAATATATACGACAGAACTGTTAGAACTGAAGGAGAAATGAACAAATCTACAATCACAGTAGGAGATTTTAGAACACCTCTCAAGTACTGTAATTGAGATATTTCATAGGAAGGAAATTAGCAATTATATAGAATAAGCGAACAACACGATCAAGAAGATTTATTTGCTGTTTTAGAGTATCTCATGAAATGACAGCATAATACACATTCATTTCAAGTGCCTATGTAACATTTACCAAGATGGACTACATCCTAGGTCATAAAACAAACCTTAAACAGTTTAAAAGAACTGAAATCATATAAAGCTGTTCTCTGACCATCAAAAAATTAAACTAGGAGTTAAAATCAGAAAGTTACTGGAAAATCTCCAAAGACTTGAAAATTAAGTACATACTTTAATCCCTTCAAAGAAGAAGTCCTTGGGAGAAATTAGAAAATATTTTGAACTCAATAAAGATTAAAATCCAGGGCTCCTAGGGCAGAGAAGGTGAGCTGGTCCCAGCACCCAGAAGGAAGCTCCCTGCCTCCATCCCCTGCTCCTAGGGCAGAGAAGCTCAGCTGGTCCCAGCACCCAGAAGGAAGCTCCCCTGCCTCCATCTCAGGCTCCTAGGGCAGAGAAGCTGGGCCAGTCCCAGAACCTGGAAGGAAGCTCCCCTGGTGCCATCCCAAGCTCCTAGGGCAGAGAAGGTGAGCCGCATGGG
>NW_004624730.1:10937885-10960169 GCF_000247695.1 Heterocephalus glaber
GGAGGGGGTGAAGGGAGGGCAAGGGAAGGGGAAAAAAAAAAAGAACCAAGAGACTCATGTAATGGTACAAGATCCCAGTGATGAATATAACTGTATTTTATACCTAAAATGTACCAATAAAGTTAATGGGGAAAAAAAATTAAAATCCAGTATTTCAAAACATGTGCTATGAAGCCAAAGAAATATGTCAAGGGAAATTAGTAGTATTAAATTCTTACATCAGAAAAAAAGAAAGAGTTTGGATTGCTAATCTAAGCTTCCATCTTAATAGGCTAGAGAAGTAATGAAAAATAAAATCCAGGACAGGTCAAAGGAAAGAAATGATATAAATATGAGAATAAATCAGTGAAATTAAAAATAAAACTATAAAGAATACTGAATTAAACCAAAATCTAGTTCTTTGAAAAGATCTGTAAAATTGATAAACCTTTAGCTAGAGTAACCAAGAAAAAAAAAACCAACAAACACAAACCAGGAGTTAAGATACTACTATCAGAATGCAATGGGGGACATCACCACAGTCCCCTACATATTCTAAAGTAATGAAGAAATATTACAAAAAACTTTATACACATGAATTATACAACTTACAGGAAATGGACCAATTTCTTGAAAGTTGCAAGCTATCACAGAAGACTCATTCAAGAAGTAGATAGCCTGAATATTTGTATATCTACTTTTAAAATTAAACTTGTTTAAAACCTCTAAGACATGCTAGGCTCAGATTATCTCATTGGTAAATTCTAACAAATATTTAGAAAGAAATAGCATCAATTCTTCACAAAATCATTCAGAAAACAAGCAAATGAACAGTTCATAACTCATGTTATGAGAATATTACTAATCTTATGCAAAACCAAAGACAGCCTAAGAATACTACAGATCAATGTCCCTTAGAAACATAAAAACAAAAAGTGTTTGTACAATGAAATCAACACAAAGTGTTATTCAATTAATTACAGCAATATAGGAAGAGAATAATATACTATAAACATATTTGGTTTATTTTGGGAATGTAAAGCAGGTTTAATGTCTGAAAATTAATATATGCTATTCACTATATTAATAGGCAAAGAAAACTGCAGAAACATATCAATTGAGTTAGAAGGATGCATTTGACAAAATTTATGAGCAAACATCTATCTATAAGCAAAATATCCGTTCATGAGAGAGCCTTATAGCAAACCAGGAATAGAAGAGAATCTTCTTAATTTGAAAAAGGGCATCCACAAAAAGTATATAGCTTACAGCATTTTAAATGGTGAAAAATAGTGTACTTTTTCTCTAATATTGGGAAAAAGTCACAGATGTTCCCTCTCACTGCTCCTAATACCATTGAACTAGGAGTACTTCCCAGTGCACTAAGATAAGAAAGAGAAATAAAAGGCATATTGTTGTTCTGTTTACAGGTGATGTATCTGTCTTCATAAAAATGTCAAGTAATGTAAAAGGAAAAGCTGTTCATACTAGTAAGAGAATTTATCATGGTCACAGCATTCAGAGTTAAAATTACCATTTCTCATACCTCAAAAATAGAAATACTTAGGTATAAATTCAAAACAAACAAAAACCTCCAAACATATGCAGTAATTGTATGGTGAAAACTATAAAATGGCACCAAACAAATTAAAGAGGATTTACATAAATGGGGGAGTCATACCATGTTTATAATTTGAAAAATTCAATATTGTGAGGTTGTAAATTCTGTCTAAACTGATCTATAAATTTAATGTAATTTAAATCGAACTCTTCAGAGAATTTTATAGAGATAATGTGATTTTAAGATTTAGATGATAAGGCACAATAATTAGAATGACAACTAATTTAAAAATAAAAAGTCAAAGTATTGCCACTACTTAAATTATTAAAACTACAATAGTTACAACCATGTGATACTGGCAAGAGGACAGATAACATACATCGGTGGGACTGGCCAACATGATTATGGAAAATTAAATTTTTATAAATGTGCAATGGCAATATGATTGTGAAAGGGCAAAGGAACATATATTTTATTTAAAAAGATTTCATATGGAAAATAAGCCTTTAAAAAGATATTCAGCATCTCTAGCCATTTGGAAAAGGCAAATCGAAACCACAATGAGATATTGTTTGTTCATTTTTTTTTTTTTTTTTGAGATTGGTCTTATATTGCCCAGGCTGGTCTGGAATACATGGGCTTAAGTGATCCTCCTGCCTCTGCTTCTTGAGGAGCTGGCCATACAGGTGCCAGGCTGGCAGTTTCTTATAAGACAAAACATATATTTACCAACAAACCCAAAACTGTATTCTTGGGCATTTAATTTAGAGAAATGAAAAATTATCTTCACACAAAAACCTGTATATAAATGTTTATAGTGGCTCTACTCATAACTACCTCAAACTGGAAACAACCTAAATGTCCTTCAGCAAATGAATGGATAAACAGTTGATGGTGCAGCGATACCAAGAAATCTTTCTAAACAATACAAGGAACTCTTAGAAGTAATGGGAAAATTAGATCTGGACCAGGGAATTTGGGGGGGAGTACAGCTGTTCTATATCCTGAGTATGGAGATTGTTACATGAATCTTGGTATGTGTTAAAAGTCAGAACTACACTATGTACCAAAAAAAGTAATTTTTTCTGAATGTTATTTTAAATAAAAATACTAACCACACCAAAACAAAAAGGCCCAAGTAGAATTAAAACAAAAACAAAAATTTGGATAGTTCAAACAGGTACAAAGGAAAAAGAGAAAATCATTTCAGACTTAATTTCTACATCTAAAAATTCAAAAGTGGGATTATAGCAAATATACTATTTGTAATCTGCTTTTTTTATTTAAATCTTCACATGTTGGTGAATATGTGTCATTATTTTAAATGGCTGGATAATACTCTATTTTATGATGGGTTATGATTCATTTACACAATCTCTTTTTGTGAGGTATTTTGCTTTTCCCAAATACTTTGTTAATATAAACAACGATGCGATGAACATTCTGATATAGGAATCGTTTTTCTTTTTCTGAATTTTTATTAAA
This sequence comes from Heterocephalus glaber, assembly GCF_000247695.1. The sequence goes on from NW_004624730.1 coordinate 10,940,911, forward strand.
AATTTAAAAAATATTTTAAATAGTGCCTTAATTTAACATAATAGTGGGTTCAAAGTGGTATTTTCATACATGTGTATAATACATTTCAATCATATCCATCTCCCCATTACCCTCCTTTGCCCTGCTCTCCCACTCTCCCTTAGTCCCCTTCTCTTGTCTAACAAAGGTCTCTGACACAGGCATATTTAACACTTTTCAAATCAGTTCCTTTGAATAAATATTTGTATATGTATGAAAGAGCATTAAGATTTTTTAGGGATTTATTAGATACTGGCAACCTTTTCCCATGAACCATTTTATTGGTTTATGATCCTACCAACAGTGCAAGAGAATGCCCATTTTCCTCATTCTTACCGTGTGTGATGGCAAAATTAGCTACAATATTTTGTCCTTCTTCCCAATGAAAGGCCTTCTGTTTCACTCCTTGAATTTAGACTGCATTAGTGACTTAGTTTGGCCAATTAGCATGTGGCAGGAGGGCTGTTATACAAGTTCTGAGCCTTTGCTGTTCAGATGTTGCAGCTCTGGCTCCCATTCTTGGGATCCCCACCATAACTGCCCTGTGAGTGGGCAAGGCTGTGGATGTGACACCGCATGGAGCTGAGCACAGCCTTTCAGGTGAGGTTTTCTGGGACCAGCTGGTCTCCAGCCAACCCAGCAGCTGACAACTAACACACTTGCAAGCTCAGCCAAGAGTTGCACCCACTGGGTACGGCTCACATGAGAACCTCGCGGCAACTTGCAGACTTGCAAGCTAGTGGATGCTCACTGTTTCCAGCAGATGAATTTTTCTGGTGGTGCATAATGCAAAAATAGGTTACTGATGCTGACAGTCGCTTTAATCAATCTTTTGCATATTTATCAATGAATAACAATATCTCATTGTTTTGTGTATTTAATTTTTAGCGTAGTATTGTTTTCCTATATTTATTTGCCATTTAAATTCCCATTTTGCAAATTGACAATTTTCCTATTGATTTATTACTTTTTTCTTACTGATTTTGTAAAAGCTCCTTTTATTAACACTTTGTCTGCTAAATGTGTTGCAATTACTTTTTGCAGAAAAGCAATACTGATTTTCTTATGTAGCTCATTAACTTGGTCTGCATTTCAAAAAGGACAATTTTCAAAACAATTAACAAACACAAGGATATAAGGGTATTGCTTTGAAGAAGTTGACCTTTTTTTTTTCTTTTTTTTCAGTACTGAGGACCAAAACCATTGCCTTTTTGCCAAGCTACATTCTGGCCCTTGTTATTTTTTTATTTTTAATTTTGAGACAGGGTTTCCTGAAGTCATCTAAGTTGCTCAGGCTGGGCTTGAACTTGACATCTTCCTGCCCCAGCCTCTCAGTGCTGGGATTAACACTCATTCTTGAAATATAGTTTCTAGTGTCAAAGAAATTCTGCCTTGTGATTTCATAATGAAGTCGTTATTTCAGAGTTCAAGGCATATTTCAGTTCTGGTCATAGGATCAGGTGACATCACCAGAGTAGCACATACCCACAGTCTTCCTCTGGTGCCTTGTGAGACCAAAGCGACTCCATTTTGCTAAAATCCACTATTCCTCTAGTCTCTATTGTCCTCACAAATTAATGGTTAAAATGTGCTTGCTCTGGGACAAAAGACACAATCTGTAACGAAGCAAAGTTCCTAAGTTAATTACTCAACCATCTGTTTGCCCAGGAAATGAACGTTCCGGGTCCACTATCTATAGAACAATCTGTCAATGTGCTGACCATCAGTACGTGACAGTCGACCACTCACCTTTGTCTCTCTTTTCCCCTGCAAAACCTACATGTAACCGCCCCTCAAACTCCCGATGGGCCTAGCCAATCAGAAATATACACTTCATGCTTGCTAAATGCCAACCAATCATGTAACTGCTAAGTGAAAAATCTCCAAACCTGGCTGTAACCACAATAAAAACCCCGCTAATTTGAAATTCGGGGCTCTCAATTCTGATCCGCTGCCTCGGTGACGGTTGGGAGCCCCTGCTCGAGCTTGAATAAACGGCCCTCGTGTGCTTACATCGGAATCAGCTTCCTGGTGGTCTTTGGGACTTCCCGATCTGGGCATAACAGCCTGAGGCATGGGCCTGTTCTACTTTGCCTTTTCATCTTCTCTGCCTAAAACATGCTGAGGTGTTTTTTCAAAGTGAGCACCAAGTGGCACATGGCTGCAGTGGCTTGTGAAAGATGAATTGAGAAACATGCTCAGTCTCCACTCTCGTAGTTCCCAATTCACAGTGTTCTGAGAAGTTTTGCAGCAAAAATTGTTTGACCCAATATTATACTATCAAACATAGTTTGGAAAAAGCTGGATTGGAATAATCTCTACAGGTTTAGAAGAGCTGTGAGTGAACATATCATTGACAAAAGGTTCAGCAACAAAGCTCTCTCCTAAACTTCTCATCGTGTCCAGGTACTTCCAACCTCTCCCAATTCAGCCATGTCTCTGCCGAAGAATGATGGAGCTGAAAAACAAAGCACTATAAACACCCTTCCAGGGCTGGAATTGAAGTAGTTTCATACTAGGGGTATGGTCCTTGTCCATACATTCTCTCCAGATCTCTTTCAATCAAGATTTATCTAAAGGTCTAATATGCTCAGTCACCATTTCCAGTTCATTCTCTTTTTTGCAATTCTCCTTCCCCCTTGGACAGGGACCAATGTCCAAGTTCTCCAGAATCTCATTTCCTGTTTCTTTCCCACAGCTGTGCTGCTGCTCAGTAATGCCTCAAGGAGAAGAGGAAAGTCTTGGCCTCCCTGCTCTGTGTGGAGTATAAATTTTGCTCTCCTTCACAGATGCATGGAGGGACTTCTGGGAGGTTCCTCTGGCCCCAAGAGCTGGATTTGGGCTTGGTATGCTGTCTCAAGGTGAGTGGCCTTCACGAGATACCTTCATACTTCCTAAGTGGACAGATTGTGCTGATTCTGTCATTCCTATACCAAATAAAACTCTTAATTTAAGAAAAAAATGTCAATTTGACCAACCTCCAATTATAGAAAGTCATCATTTGGAACAAAATTCATAGTCAGACCTAAACCCTAAGTACAAGCAGACACCATCACACTGATCCTGCCCATTAACCATCATACTGAATGTAAAGGAGGCCTTTCCTAGGACTGTAGGTGGCCAGGCTGGTTTCTCTCATATCATTTCTCCCTTGCTCTACCAGTTGTCATGCAGATAGCATTTCTGAAGCTGCAGCTTCAGCTGTCTTAGTAAAAGCATATGAAGGATTCTTATTGCCCCATGAAGTGGCTTCCAGATACTTTTCTTAAATCCTACCTGCTTACCTTCTTTCCCCCTGCCCTCTAAGAAGCAGAAATGCACTTTCAATCCCAAACATGTTTTGTGTACTGCCTTGGGCCTGCCTGTACCTTGTGGATTTCTCCTACCTGATATGTTATCTCAGATCTCTTCAGGTTTCACTCAGGATTTGTCTAAAGGTCTAATTTGGTCAGGTAACCTAGTGCAGGGATGCCAAACAGGTTTCCCGTTGTTCACTAACTCTTAACTGATTGGAAGTGGCTGCCCAGAGCACTGATCAAAGACTGTCAGGCATGTGTGTGTGTGCGCATGAGTATGAGTGTGTGTTTGCAAATACATGCATGGGTAGATATGTGCGTTCAGGAGCCAGGGGGTTCATGTTAGATACTTGCCATCATTGACTTAGGTGTTTACTAGCTCTTTTTGTAACATGCTGCCACATTTATAACTGGGACACTGAGGGGAGCCCTTAGGCCCTGAAGTCCTTCTCCATGTCCTCTCTGATGACTTGTCTTTGTCCCTACCCTGTGCACATCCCTCCGTCCCCTTTCTGACAGAGCCACCTGCTTTCTGAACATGTCAGACACACTCCACACTCCTGCCTGTGGCCTTGAAAATTTTTCTTACAGTACCCAACAGTCAGAAAAGCCTTAGTTAAAGCATTCATAACTCTTCAACACTCTTAATCAGACCCTAGCTATGTATTCAATAGAGGCATGCCATGGTTCTGCCCAGGGTGCAGTAGTCGGGAAGTGGTGGGTTGTGCCATTTCAGGAACAAGCATGCTAGGTGGTGACAGGGGACTGTCCATTTCTGAAAATCAGTGGAGCACCACACTTACTGGGTACTGCCAGATGTAATATGAAGCCCCTCGTCAGCAGCTCAGGTAATGAGATGACAACCTAGAGTGCCACAGCTCAGGGCTGAGCCTGTCTGAGTGTCTGCTGGTATGTGATGAAAGGTGTTACTTCCGGCCTCGTGCCTCTGGCTTCTACTGGACTCCTAAAACCACAGGGCTGGGTTGTTCATGATTCCTTCTGCAGGAGGGAGCTTCACAGGGAAGTCCAGGTCTGGAAACATGGCAGTTTGACCTGACCACATGCACAGACAAAAAGGGCTGCTTCACTTATGGTCAGAGTGTCTACATTATGGGAAGGGGAACTGATGATCAGAAGACTCAACCAAAAACTGGCTCCTTAAGAATAATCTTTGAGGCTCCCTATCCCTCATGTTTACTGTCCTGTCGTCTAACACATACACTCATTACAGACCAATCTTCTGAAGTCCCTTCACATCAAGATCTAAGGCCTTTTTTGTTACTAGTTGCATAAAGTCTATCATTGAATGATAAATTAAGGAGGAGGGGAAAAAGCTGAACCAGGTTTCCCATTTGTAAAATTGAGGTGTTAACCTTCCATAGAATGTAGCTGAGGGGATTAAATGAGGTGAACCATCATAGGCACTTAGTTTGATGCCAGCCACACACCAAGTCACTGCTATTAGTGTGACAGAAAGAGTGTCTAAGAGAGCTTCTCTGTGGCCAGTGTGGATCACAGAACAGAACCTAAGGATCTCAAGGCTCATTGAATGAGGAGGAAAGTAGCACAGGGAATAATAACTCCCTGGTCATTGCCTTCCAAAAGGGCAGCTGCTGGCACAACCTCAACAGAGCTAAGCCCGAATTCTCCGTGTTTCTTCCTTAACCTGCCCCTCCGCTCTTCACACTGCTTAAGTCCCAGTGCTTGACTCCTTCTTTTCTCCTTACAACTCAAATCTACATTATGGGAAAACCTCTTGCCTGGGTTATCAGGATGCCTCCTAGGGGTTTTTCTTGCTTCCAAACTTTCTCCTGTTTATTCTCCACCCACTGGAAGCTGTCATGTTTTAAACCACCAAATGGTTTCTAACTGTACTCAGATTAGAAGCCAGCACACAGAAAGGAGCCCTTAGGCCCTGCAAGTCCTGCCCCATGTCCTCTCTGATGACTTGTCTTTGTCCCTACCCTGTGCACATCCCTCCCTCACCTTCCTGACAGAGTCACCTGCTCCCTGAACATGTCAGTCATACTCCAAACTCCTACGTGGGGCCTTCACACTTCTTGCTGCTTCTGCTGAAAGCTCTTCCCAGATGTTCTCATGGTTTTTCCTCCCTTTACCTCCTTTCTTGCTCAGGTGGCACCTCCTCAATGAGGCTTTTCTTCTCTCTCTGTCTCTCATGCTTGAGATCAAACCCAGAGCCCCATGGATGCTAGGCAAGTGCTCAACCACTGAGTTATATCCTTAGCCTACTTGTTTTTTTTTTTTTTTTGGTACTGGGGATCGGACTCAGGACCTTGTGCTTGTGAGGCAGGTGGAGGACTACTTGATTTTATATAGTCCCCTCATGGTAGGCTGAATAATGGCCTTTGAATATATCCATGTCAGAATCCCTGGAACCTGTGAGAGTTACCTTATATAGCAAGGGGCACTTTGCAGATATGGCTACATTAAGGATTTGGGGATGGTGAGATTATTTTGAAATATCAGGTGGGGGCCTAAATGCAACCACATATATTCTTATAAGAGGGAGACAGTGGGAGATTTGACTACTTAAAAGGAGAGAAGGCAATGTGATCACGGAAACAGAGACTGGAATAACGGCCATAAACCAAGGGATTCTTGCAGCCAGTAGAAGCAGAAAGAGGCAAGGGATGAATTCTCAGCTAGAGACTCTAAAAGGAACCAGCCCTGCTGATACTTTGATATTAGCTCAGGAGCTTCTGGCTTCTGGAAGTATAAGATGGTGAGTCTGTATTATTTTAAGCCATGAAGTTTGTGGAAATTTGCTACAGCAACTGTAGGAACCCAATATACAACTCTGCATACACCCACATTCCCTATCATCATTCCTGCTTTATTTTCTCCTTCAGTCTTATCTGACTCATATTTTCTTTGTTAGGATTATCTGCCTCCCCTCACAAGGAGGCCAAATCCACAAGGCAGGAGCTTTTGTTTTGTTCATTAAGTGGGATAAATGGTTGCTAATCCATCCTCTGCTAGCAGGGTATCTCTGAGGTCAGTGGTCTCACCTGTCCTGGAGCTGTAGTCCCAGGAATAAGAGCCTAAAAGGATATTGATGCAGATTGCAAAGAGAGATGGCTACCTCTTGCTAGTCCTGGGTTGCTTGGCCCTTTATTACTACCTGCCAGTGTCTTGTGGAGATACTGGGTTGCCTACATTTTAGAGAGCAAGTGGTTCTCCCTAAGTGGCTATGAGTTCCCAAAGCCTTCTGCTTCGGAAGGAAGGTCATACCATTGCCCCCTTGATTTGATCAGATAATTTCTTGCAGTTAGGACATCAGCACTGAGAGCAGTGATGGTAATTCTTAGTGCTGAGCCTGTGAGAGCCCTCAGACACCAGGCTGCAGCCTCTAATACAATGTAGTTGCATTATGGGCACATAATGCAACATGGTAGGTGGGCATGGGAGTCTAACCAGGACTCACCTGCAACAGTGTCATGTTTGCAGATCCAGTCAACTGTAGTCAGCCTGGTGACATGCTTGCTGTTCTTCCTCTAACCCCCACAGGTTGTCCTGGGACAGTGAGGATCACCAAGGAAGGGCCTTATCACTGCACCTTGCTGCAGCAGACTCAGCTGTGTGTGAAATGCCCTGGGAAAGCTCAGTCTCCGGAGGCAAAGCCAAGGACTTGCCATGACTCAGGACAAAAGAGGACTTGGACATCATGAGCCAGCAGGGGGAGACTGGTTTCCAGGGGAGCTTCAGAAGCCGAGCCATGTGGAGATTAATATCTGAGACCTTTCTGGGAGAGGGATCAGAGTGCCAGCTGACTCTTGCTGGCCATGTGATCTTGGATATCTGACAGACTTTCCAAGCCTCAGTTGACTTATTTGTGAAATAAGGATAGTGAGAGTACCTATCAAACAGAATGCTGTACACGAGAATAAATGTGTAAATGACTTGGCAGAACACTTGGCACATAGTTAGCACTCAATAAATATTAAGTGTAGTGATGACAACGATGGTGATGACGATGGGGGTGGGGCTCCATGTCCCAAGGATTTCATTTCTCTATGCAAGTGAAAGGCAGGCTTGGACCACAGAGCCTTTCAGTGCTTGCTCTGGCATACAGAGAGAACAAGGATATTCCAACCTCCGCAGGGCAGGAGGACCTGCTCCTCCCAGTCTGAGCTCCACACCCTGGGCCATCTATGGCTGGACTGGCAGACCCAGGCATACAGCCACAGGAGAGGTCACAGCTAGTAGAGAATCACTTACCTTGGTTGTCATAGGAAGTGATGACCTGGGGCTGCTGACGGTGCTGCTTCTCTGCCAGGTTTCCTATTTAAGGAAGACAGAAAGGCCTGCAGTGACCACTGGGACCATGGTGGAGTTTTCCCTGAGCAGAATGGCAAGCTGTGTGTATCTGCAAGAAAGGCAGGCTGACAGGGGCCAAGTACATGAACAGGCTGGGCCTAAGCATGTGCACCTGTGTTCACATAACCACCATATAACATCCTGTAAACCAGCTCAATTACACACTTGCACAAAGTGGCCAATGCTTGTGAGCCCATGTGCACATACCTCCCCCTTATACCTCTCAGCAGCTGCCAGCACAGGCTGGGCTTCACAGAAGCTGGTGACACCTTCCAGGGTCTGTGGAACTAGAAGTCCTGACTTTGGCATCCCCAGTCAGATTCCAAAGTACTCTCCCACACATGGGTGTCTCTCTGATTTTTACACCTTTCTGTGGAAGAGGATACCCGAAGTTTTCTAGCTTAGCCTCTTGCTTCCCCCTGAGAAGAACAGGAATAGGGTGGTGGGAGTCTGCCTCCTACTCTAGCCTTGGGTTTGGGAGGATGTACACTTTGGTTCAGTTTTACAAATACTGCAGGACACGTATCATATTCAAATTCTTTCCCCACACATGAATATTACTGTCCTTGGGACACAGAGATGGCTCAGAGCATAGGGTGTCAGGCTGCTATAGAGAGATGCCTAGCTCATGCCATAGATCATTGAGGGGAAAACATAGGCTTCCTTGCCCCTCCTACAAGAAGCCTGAGCTTTACTTCATCCCCTCTTTATAGCTGCTGCCGTGGCTGTGGCCTGGTCTAATGAGGCTGCCCTTGAATTCCTGCTTCAGAGGGGTATGGAAGGGGTTCAGGAAGGCCCAGAAGCAGCAGCAGCAGGTTCTGCCACCACTACCACCCTGGCTTGCCATCATCTCCCTCTGGCCTCCTGCTGCCCTGCAGGGGGCCTGCCATTGGAAGTGACCACTGAGACCAGTGCCTAGCCCGGGAACTAGCATCCCTCTGTGGTGCTGGGCTGAACAGGTTCGATGAGTCCCTTTGTTCAGCCAACCAGATCAGCCACCCAGTGCTTCTTGTACCCGAGCCCAAGCAGAAGCCAAGCAAAAGCCAGTCAGGGTGGGCAGCTAGGGTACTGAGCTGGGCTGGACTTGTGATCCACCCAGGGTCTTGCCCTGTAGAAGCCTGCCTGCTCTAACCTTCTCCTAGGAATGGACCCAGCCAGGCCCCTGAAGTCCCTAGTTTGTGAGTCCAGCTCCACTCTGTGTGACAATGCAGGGTGATGTGGTATGCTGGGCTGGAGGCCCAGGCCAGGCTCAGGCAAGGACAGGAGGCTGCCTCCTGTAGGCACAGCTGGCTGCATCTCCAGGAGGAAACAGGATCTATGAAGGGAATCCTCAAGGAGTGTGATTGGCTGGCATAGCTTCTGAAGGGTATTTATAGTCAGGGCTGCACAACTGGTTTCCCTCTAGCTGTAGGGCATCAGACTCTGTGCTGCTAGGCAGACTTTGGCCAGGACCAAGGAAAGCAGCCAATCACCACAGGGGAAGCCCTATGTTGCTGGGCAAGCTATGGGGGTGGGGGGAGCAACTTAGCCCAAACACCTGCTGCTTCCAAAAGTTTGAAGCATTCCAGTCCCCCTCCCCCACCAACATCCAAGCCCAGGGAGTATACAGGGCAGCAACAGGGGGAAAATGTGCCCCAGTGGACCAATGCCATATTCAGCCAAATTTGTGCGCACACTACTAGCACATGCCATCAGCTGCTTCCTTCTGAGATGAAAGCCATCCAGTTGTTAGGGCTGGGCAGCCTACTGGCTACCAGCATTAGGTGCTTTGGGTACAAACAAGGCAAGTATGAGAAATGGTCAACTCCCATACCTGTACCCTGAATCTTAGCATCAGAAAAATTCCAATTTCTGCATGCATACAAACATACCATTTGAAAAATAAAACTTTACTTTAAACTACATATATTGGTGGAATAGCAGAATCATCTTTTCTGAATTCAGGACCTCTGTAGAGCCTCTCTCTAGTCCTGCATTTACCCCAAACTCTCAGTCTTTGGGGTGGTTTAGCAAGAGCTACTTTAATCATACTCTTTATAGACTGACACATCATATTAAGACCCATTTTATGTCTTTTATGTGAGCCTTGTAATAGTTATTGCATTACTTAGTGTTTTTTTAATATCTTCCCACTAACCCCCCTCCCCCAATGAGGAACTTAGAAGATGGAAAAAACAGGGTGAATGCAGTATATTTTAATACTTCCCAGAGAGCCCTAAGATGAATGTCACATGGCTCAGGCAAGGCAGGAGAGAGCTACAATAAACAAGGAGACTGTCCCTTTGTGCCCACCTGTGGCTTGCTTTGCCCACTTACCTACCCACACATTGGTCTAGCTTGAGTGCCATGCATGGCTATTTCTGTGGCTGACTGGTTTCTGGAAGTTTTATTCTTATCATAATTCTCACTAGCCCACAGCAGCTATCCTAGCTATGGTGTCTGCCTCAGTCAAGCTACAGCTGGCCGGTCTACCATCTGACAGTCCCAGTAACAAGGGCAAGGAAGTCATTGCACTTATGCATACCCTTTAGCCAGGGCAGAGAGGGGTGGTCTCCCTGGCGAGGGAGAGGAGGCTTATCTTAAAGATGAGTCCTATTCATGATCAGGGCCAAGGACATAGGAAAGCTCTTCTCTTCCAGGATATTGAAATTCTACTTAAGGGAATGTTGTTATAATTACACTAATTTTAATGTAGTGCCATGAGAACAGGGTTTTTTGTTGTTGTTGTTGTTGTTGTTGTTGTTTCTGTACTGGGGATGGAACTCAGGACCTTGTGCTTGGGAGGCAGGCGAGGTGCCGCTGATCTAAATCCCCGGCCCAAAACAGGGGTTCTTGACTATTTTGTTCCCTTTTTCATCTCCAGCATTTAAAATTGTGCCCAGTATAAAGAAAGCACAAAAGACATTTGTTGAAGGAATGAATGAGGATGAATTCACTGTTGGAATTTCATCCTTCCTTTTGTCATTGTCAGAAGGATTCCAGAGCATAGCTATTTGGTTTTATTCAAGTGTTGTCTCATTTCCCATTTGTTGAGGGTCATGCAGGGTGGTACCTTCAGACTGGCATTTGATAATCCAGTCATTGGATTCCAGGGCTCACCTGGCTGGATTCTCATGGAGCTTCTAAATGAGGCTGTGGGTGCGGAAATCTGATTCTTATTAGAATACTCCTGTGCCCATCATGTGCACTGTCAAGGAAGGCTGGGCTAGTGAATCTCTGAAGGGCACAGAGTAAGTCTTGCTGTAGTCAGCCCATCCATAATGTTCCCAGGAAAATCCTAGGAACTGCAGGGAAGACAGATGCCTGGCACCAGAGAAAAGTGGTGTTGGAAGCTGACTTCTTATTGTATTCTGGGTCCTAGATCATCAGGGAGCTATGGAACCCATGTCTGGTGCCTCTCTTGACTTCAAGTAATTCAGTTTTAAGCAGACCACTGTCCTCTGTTCAGAAAAAAATATCAAAAGATGAATAGCCTTTATGGCATGAGCAGCTGTGCCTCCTGTGGGAATACTCAAACCTCATCAACCCAAGTAAGATCAGGCCCTCCCCTATAGCTCAGCAATCAAACAAGTAGGGGGTCCAGTTTATGGTATTGGTCCCCAACAACAGTCTCTAGAACCGTAGGGTCCCTGCTGCCGGGGAAAATTTTCCAGGGTCACAGTAGCCCTAGAGGGGCCTGGCTGAGTCCAAGCAGCCACCTTTTGCTCAGTGGTTATTGGTTAGGGCTAGTCTCTAAACGAATGCAACCTAGCTCTTCCAGTTATTTTTCAATACAATGAATTCCAAAGTTTAAAAATAAAATAGAAAGAAAAAGAGAATTTACCATGAAGGTCATTTCCTTCTAATTTCTGCCATTTCCGGGTCCCATTGCTGACACCTTGGAATCCTGTGAAATGACAAAGATGATCATCAGTGTGAGGTTCTCTGCGGTGGGAGACCAAGGCAAGTGAGCCATGCATCAGCTGCAGACTTGTCTAAGTCAAAGCAGGACCGATGGAACTTGGCTCACTTGGGATCCAAGGGAAGCTGCCCTTGAATGGGATGCTTTTTGGGACATGAAAGCAACTCTCAAAATTTCAAACATTTAAAAAAGTTAAAATAGTAATTTTCAGTGGTGGTGAGTTGATTGTTTAGAATTATCCTGGGAGAATTTTTACAATATGGATGCTCATTTTCTACTCCCACATCTCCATTGCATAAATACAAAATCATTATTTTAGAAGATATTCCATATCCATTTGCCTGCCTACTTCTAAATGTGTCGCACCCCTTCAGCCCCAACCTCTCCTCCCTCCACAGTCTTGATGTGGAATGAGAAGGGTGGGTAAAGCCTGCGTATCCTGATGGGAGTGGAAAGTGGCAATTGCCTGCTCTCCTGGCCTCCCTTGCAGCTAAAGCATGGCCTAGGTCTGGCCAAGCAGATGCACCTGTACCCAAGTCTGGGGATGATGCAATGGGGAAGGGAAGAGTAATTCTTTGGCAGCAGGTAGAAGTGGTAACTGCAAGATCGAGTTCCTGAATGAACTGACTTACGTTCTGGCAGCAGGAGCCACTGCAATAAAAGTGAGTCTCTGGCATGGAAAGAGGGTCTAGTGCACCTCCTTGGTGGCCTCGGAGGTTTCCTCCTCCTTCCACTTGGAACCCTGGCTGATATACTCATGTGGTAGAATGTATGAGTCCCACAGACTTTCGGGATAAAACCTAGAGATTTGGTGCAGGCAGCTTTTGGCTTCCTCCTCCATTGCTGCAGGAAGATAGGAATTCTCCTCTCCGAAGAATGTTTTCTTGAGAAGTGTTTGCTGCTCTAAGAAAATAGCTGGGAAACTGCTAGACCTACAGAGGGAAGGAAAGACAGCCTTGCAGCCCAAGTCCCCAGTGACCAGCCTGACTGTCCTTTTCTTGCCCTCTTGTCCTTGTAATCCTTTCTGCCACAAGATCACAGTGTCTGTTCAGAGAAACTGAACTTTACTCTTTTCTTTGCAGAGACAAGGAAGAGCTGCTTCTCATGTAGAACCAGCCCATAGAAAAGATAGCTAGAAGCAGACAGGGATTTGTTTGGGATTTTATGCATCCTTGGGAAGCCTTGGAACAAGATAGCCCGGCTCAGTGTTTTCTTTCCCAAGGCTGTGTCCTGAGGAGTGGACCTTCAAGCTGGCTTAGCCTGGGGTCTCAGAATGTCACTGCCCCCCAGCCTTCAGAAGCCACGCACTTTCCCTGTTCTCCACAATGATGCAGAACTGTCTGATGTGAATAGGTGACACATCTTTGAGAAATTTCTATTAGGAAAATATTTGTAGAAAGGCAACAGAACCTATCAAGTAGGGGTAGGTGCTTTCTCCTCTGAGACTGAAGTCATGGGGGGGGGGGTGAGTTGTGCCCTCAGGGCAGAACTGACATCTCGAATTTCCTGGCTTTCTTTGTGTTCTTTTCCCTCCTTGATGTCAGAGTCCTTAGGGCAGATGTTATCAGAGGGGAAGGAAGTGGGAACTTTTGGGTTGACCTTGAACTGAGCCTCACCCAGCACACCCTAGGGGAAACCTTCTGGATTGGGGGTGGGTAGTAGGAACAGTCACATTTCTATCAAGAAATTGATGGCCTCTGCTGATTTCCTACATACAACTACCCTGTGGAACTAAAGAACCAACTAACCTAAACAACCCCTGACCCCCAAATCCCTCCCAACACTGGCACACCTGTCCACATTCTCAGTCCTCCAGTCCATTTTGTTCTGCTGACTGCCTCCCCAAGTGCTCCCCAGGAGCTGTGGGGCAGCCCCAGCTTGTGTGGGGGGTGGGGTGGGTCATCACAGAACCTTGCTTTTTGGATGTTCCATGAGCACAGGAGGTCTGGGGTCAAAAAAAGCCAGGGACAGAACAGCAGCAGGAGCTCCTAGGAGCTCTAGAGCTGGAGGAGAGGTGGGGGCAGAAGTTGTTTTCCTGCAGGGGCTATCAAGCCTCACTGCTGAAGAAGTGGCATGCCCTCACACCTGTCCCAGAGGCTTCCTCAGAGATGCAGGACCTCGAGGTCCCCAGCATTCTAGCTTCCATTATTAACAATTTATACTCTATTCACCTGTGTGTCTGGAGAGTAGAGGCTGGGGTCCTGCCTTCCACTATCACTTTATAATCAGTCTCTATTGTACCAGTGTCACTTCTCAGGACATCTTCTGGACAAGTAAGATCGATGGATAAGTTCAAGAGTGGAGGGCAGATTTCAAACTCCATCCCACCTAAGCCTGTGTTCCTTTAATCCCTTTCAGGCCTTGTAACTGCAGGAGGCTGGAGGAGAGGCTCAAAAGCAGGGAAACTTAGTATTTCAGTTGTGCAAGGCCACCACGGTTCTGACTGGACACGGATTTCCCCTGAGCACACTTGAGGGGAAGGGTGCTGTGTGGGGAGCAGGCCACTGATGGGGTCAGGCTGGGGCTCTAGGCCCTTTCTCCAGGTAATTTTCCAACTCAGGTCTGCACCCTTCGGGGAGTGGCTGGGAGAAAACAGGGCACCCCAAGAGACTGGACAGAAGTCCCCTCAGGCCTGCATGAAGAGTCAACCTCAATCTCGGGTCTACACTTGCCTCGAGACGCCGTTGCCACGCACCCGTAGACACAGGCTGCTGTGGGGAAGAGTGATGGGATAGCGGACCTCATTCAGGGGCACATGGGGCGCCCTCCCGCGGGCGGGTCTTGGGGCAAGAAGGTCAGGGTGCTCGGGGTCCCGGGGACCGGACCCGGCGAGCTTTACCTCCTCCGCGCTGCAGGCGCGAGTCGGGCTCCGCCTGCGGGTTCAAGTGCGTGCCCTCCGCGGCGCGCAGCTTCTCCGAATGCACGATCAGCAGCATGTCGATGGCCACGGCGTTGCTGTCCTTCTTCAGCTCCATGATGCCGCCGCCCTCCCGGCCGGCGCGCCGCAGCTGCTCGTGAGGCTGCCTGCGCTGCAAATGGCCCCGTGAGCGCCGCTGCCCGACCTGGCGCGGGAGCGGGCGAGGACGCGGGAGAGGGCGCTGCCCCGCCGCCCGAGTCGCTGGGCGCCGCGTTTCGCTGACTCTGCCAAACACGCCATTAGGGCCCGCCCGGGAGGGCGTTATCCTAATGGAGCGGCTCTAAGTCACCTTTGAAAGGAAATCCCCGGCCCGAGTCCTGACCTGCGCCAAGGCCTCGGTGGGCAGTCCGCAGAGGCCATTCCAGACCTCCCTCCCTGCTCCCCTGGCCTCTGACCCCATGCGCTTGAAGCGCAGGTCCTGGCCTCCACGGCTCTTCTCACTTTGGCTGGGTGCTGCTTCATCCCGGTCAGCTGGGATGGGGCGTCCCCAGAGCGCCCGGAACAGGCCTCCAGAGAGAAGCCACCGGCCAATATAGAAATCGCACAGCGCTGCCAACATTGGGCGTCTGTTCGGGACAAGCAAGACAGCAAGGGGCTCCAGGTTGAATGGCAAGTTGTGCAGTCGCGGGCCAAGCTTTGGCTTCGGCTGCATTCATTTCCTGGGTGGGCTTTGGACAGATCTGGGTGGGGTATTGTGGTCAGGACCTACACCTGGTTATCGATTCTTCCAGAATTTGGGTCATGCCCACTGGGTATCAAGCTAAACTCCTCTTTGGCATGAAATGAAAGTCTTGAAATCTCTATTTCTTCTAGAAGAGGAGTTCCTGCCCAGACAGCAAAGGAGGAGGGAGAGAGGAGGGTGAGGTTTGGAGCTGCCTGCTGCTGTCAGCCAGCTGGACCTGAGTGGCCTCTATTTTTAGCAAGGCCTGGCCTACCCAGCCAACAGTAGCAGAGCATTTGGCTGTAGGTCTAAGGCGTGTTTACATGGGCATCTGCCTGCTAGCCTTTGGCAGTATGGGCCCACCAGGTGGGCAACCATTCCCTAATTTGAATTACCACCATTAATAAATGGGCCTACATGGAGCCCTGTGTTCTAGGACCCCTCCCCACTTTGATGTACTGATGTCCTGAGAACTCTCACATTGTCCTTGGAACAGCCTGTGTTACACAGGCTGTGTTCCAGTACTAGCCCCCTTGTTTGCTGGCCATGTGACTTGGGACCAGCCATTTCCCCTTCATTTCCTCACCCATATCATTGGTAATGAACATTCTCATAGAACTGTTGTGAGAATGGCATGCATGTAAGGTGCCTCGCACATGTTAAATGGTCTCCAAATATGAGCTGCTGTCATTATTTCATTTTAGAGGTGAGGACAGGGACAGGTGGAAGGACAAGTTAATGAAGGAGCTGGGGGAGGGCATATAGCCACACCTCAATTCTGATGGTCTTACCCCAATGCCTGTGGCTCAGTCTGGTCTGAGCACGGGCTGCTGCTCATTGTATTACCACTGCCTTCTTACCTACTGAGCATCTGTCATTGGCTTCTGATAATGTGGCCCTAGAGTCGATAGAGAGCTGAGCCCACGGATGGACAGGTGGACATGGGTGACTCCCAAGGGAGGTTTTCTCCTGCTAAAGTGAGTCCTGTTTCCATGTGTGTGGGCACGCACAGACACACTCACACATGCTCACACAAACACACCCAGCTAGAAGCTGGAGGAAATAAGAACTATGGGCTGTATAAACCACTTGGGGACTTAGATTGCTGAGGCAAGATCCCACTAACCTGGGACTGGATCACTTGACTCTTTCAAAGGACAGGTTGTTGAGACACAGAAACTACCAACAACTCTTGCCCAGTGCCCTTGTTGCTGGATGGGGCTAAGTGGGGACAGTAGGGAGGTTGAAGTCCCCTTACTTTATGGGTAACATTCCCATCTCTGTACCCTCACTCCCATGCTACAAAGTGTCACTTGTAGGAACTCACTCGCCGCAATGTTCCCTCCCAGAGCTGCCTCTGGAGAGGATGCTAACTTGGGGTGTGCTGGAAGACAGGGTGAGGGCTCCTGCTTCTCTGCTCTGTCTGAAACCTAAGCCTTTGGAACAGCACTTGCTTCTCATCCTCAACACTACTGGCATTTTAGGGAGATAATTCTTTGATGTAGGAGGCTGTCCTGTGCATTGTAGGATATTTAGCAGCATGCCTGGGATCTATCTACTGCATGTCAGTGGTACCTACTTTATAATCAGGACAACCTAGAGCTTTGACATACTCTGACAAATGTCTCCAAAATCTCACTGAGAACACTGCTTAGTAGGGCATGAGGGCCAAATTCTGAAACGGGTCAGCTTGAGTGCTCTGGGAGATGCTACTGCTGGTGGATCCAGATGTTTGGGACACCTGGATCCAGTGCTCCATCTTATGAATGTTGGTGCAATAGCCCAGCTCCCGGGCCTGCAGAGCAGAAAGATGAGATGCTCCTCTCATTTCCCACTCTATTCCCATCCCTGGCCTCAGTTGACCTAGCTATATCACCTTCCCATATCCTATTCTTGGATGGACAGGGAGATATGGGGAAGGTGAGGTAGCTGAGGGGATTTGGATGTAACAGGAAAAGAGAGTAGGAGTGAAGACTGAGGCTACTGAATAAAATTTAGACAGAGGTTCTGACCCATTGACCCAAACCCTGCCTCCAGCTCCTCCTCCAGGACAAAGAACAGACCCCCAAACTGCAGTTCACACTCCAGCCCCACCTCCTCTGTAGACCCATCTCTTCCTCTTTTCCTCCTGCTATTCCTGAATATGCTACAGCCAAAGCTGTCTCTTTTTCCACAGCCCCCATACCTGGACTTTCTGCTTCTAGCTTTTTCTCAGCGTAGTAACTTCTCCATCTTGTCCCCATTGAATAACATGAGCTTCAAAGATCTCTGTATTCTGAACTAAGTAATCTTCAATTTTGTCTTAGAATCTGACAAATCAGGGGCTACCTCCATTCTTGGACAAAAATTTTCATTATTTTAATCATAGCAAATTGGGCCGGGAATAGGAGCACATGCATGTAATCCCAGCACTCTGGGAGGCTGAGGAAAAAGGATTAAAAATTTGAACCCAGCTGGGGCAATTTAGTGATTTAGTGAGGCCCTGTCTCAAAATAAAAAAGGGCTGGGGATGTAGCTCAGTGCAAAGGCTCTGGGTTCAATCCCCAGAACCACCACCAGAAAAAAAAAAGTTGGAAATTTTAGAACATCAGTAGACAAAGTAGCTAAAATACTAAAATAGAGTATATGTTGTATAACAATGTTTTGGTCAATGGTGAACCAAGTATACAAAGGTGGCCCCATAAGATTATAACAGAGCTGGGAAATTCCTGTCACCTAGTGGTATCATGTCTGGGGCAATGTGGTGGCACAACACATCACTCCTGTGTGTGCAGTGATGGTGGTATTAACACACACAGCATATGCAATAGTACAACAGATAATACTCGATAGTTAATAAATGATGGCATTATTGCTTTGCATATTTACTACTTTTATCATTATTTTAGAGTGCATTCCTGCTACTTATAAACGACTACTGTAAAACAGTCTGTCATGTGATGCCTGCAGCAGTCTCACATATCTCCAGTTTAGTGAGTCTCGTGTGTGTGTGTGTGTGTGTGTGTGTGCATGTTCATGCATGCATGTGTGTACCAGATAGCCCTGGTGTAATAGGCTATACCATTTAGGTTTGTGTAAGTACACTTGGTGTTGTTTGCACAATGATGAAATCACCTGCGGATACATTTCTCAGAATACATTCCCCTTGTTAAACAACATATGACTGTTGCTGTATTGTCACCTCTATCTTCTCAATTTAACACATAGACATGACCAGATATCACTCACACTGCTTCCACTCCTCTGCCTGCAGATGGGATTTGTTGCCTCTGAATGGTTCTGGGTTCCAAGTGGGATTTGCTGTCTTAGAGATATGAAATGGTCAATGTGGGGAGGACTCACTCATAGCAGTGGACACCTTCATCCAAGAGGGGTGTGTCCTGATTTTCACTGTGCTTTTCCTTAGGAACAGTTTTTCAGGAGCCCTCAGCTGTCATACCTCTTTTTACAACTCCTGAGTTGCCCAGAAGGATGCTTCTCTCTTATCCACAGATATAGTGGGACAGTCTTATATGTAAGGCTTTCAGGAGGGATTTGCAGACAGAACAGCCTCTTCTCTGTGGATGCAATGAGGAAGGGGAAACTGGGAATGGGGTAAAATGGAGAAAGCAACAGACCATGCCCAGGAGCAGAGGCACATGCCTATAATCCTAGCACTCTTGGAAGCTGAGACAGGAGGACAGAAAGTTTGAGCCCAGCTTGGGAAGCTTAGCAAGACTTTGTAATAAAATAATAAAATAGGGCTGGGGATGTAGATCAGTGCAAAGATTCTGGGGTCAATTCGTTTTTGTTTTTTTCCCCATTAACTTTATTGGTACATTTTAGGTGTACAATACAGTTACATTCACCATTGGGATCTTGTACCATTACATGAGTCTCTTGGTTCTGTTTTTTTCCCCTTCCCTTGGCCTCCCTTCACCCCCTCCACCCTTCCCTATTTGCAAAGACTTTATTTCCATTTTTTTCCTCTTCTCATATTTTTTCCTTTCCCTTTTTTCCATTCCCCTACGCTTCCCAATTCCCCTGCTCTTTTAGACCTTTTCTTCCTGTTACACAATATCAGTTATACATTTTTAAAAATTACAATATCAAGATCTAGGAGACATTACCACAGATTTTACAGAATTT
>NW_004624730.1:10963050-10984560 GCF_000247695.1 Heterocephalus glaber
GGAGCCTGGGATGGAGGCGGGGAGCTTCCTTCCGGGTGCTGGGACCAGCTCACCTTCTTGGCCCTAGGAGCCTGGGATGGCAGCGGGGGAGCTTCGTTCTGGGTGCTGGGACCAGCTGAGCTTCACTGCCCTCTGGGGTCAATTCTTAATACAAGAAAAAAAAAGAGCAGCAGACTAACTCCTCATGTCCTGATTCTCTCAGCTTCCATTGAAGTAGATGGCTCATTGGACAGGGTACCAGATGCCTTTCCTGAACACTTTTTCCATAGCCAGGGTAGGCTTCTCATAGTCTCTTGACCAATCCAAATTTGCTTCTTCTACTTTTGGGTCTTTGTTGTTGCTATTACTCCTTCCTAGGAAATCTCTTCAGATCTCCCTGGAAAATACAGTCTAGGCATCCCTGAAGGCCTGACACCAGCCCTCCCTTCCACCTTGAAGCCTTCCTGGCTGCCCTAGTCCTTAGAGATCCTGGGCAATGCCAAGTTTCTGTGATGCCTCTCTCTTCTTCTTCAATACTTAACACCCACCAAATTTGGAAAACATACCAATTCTCTCTGAAGCAGTTATGCCAGGCAAACATATATGTCTAGCAGAGTGACACTGAACAGTGTGATTACTCTCACTGAATCTCAGTTTTCCTCATCTGCTAAATGAGTGAGGTTCTTACTTGGATTACACAAGATGAAGTACTTAGCTATAGCTTAATTATCATCACATCTGCCTATGTTCCAATTAGTCCTGACTGCTTCATGTTCTGGGAAGGATCTTATGGATGTGGTTCCACAGGTGGGGATGGGAAGATACAAGAAACTGAGGGTACTCCTGGTCTCCCAAGGAAGCAGGAATTTACTCCCAGGGAAGCAGGGTCATGGTTCTTCACAATGACCCAGGTTTCCAAGTCCCCCGATTAGGCATCGGAGAAAAAATTTTTAAGCTCAAGCTCTGAGCTAGGCTTTTGGGGACAGATTTCCAAGACTCTATGGCATCAACTTGGGGAACTGGTGGCAGAGGCAATAGTCACAAGTTGGTGGAACATTCAACAGTCTTCAGGAGTAGTGAGGTAGCCTCCCAGGGATGGTGAGGGAGGCAGAGGTCTGCCATTTTCACAGTCTTTATAAGGGGTTTTAATAAGTTCCCCATGTCTTGAGGTGAGGATAGATATACCATCAAGAGAGCGTCCTGCTTCTGCTAGCTTTGCTATGAAGATGCTGCCCAGCATAGGCAAGCTTGTTCTCAAGTCTCTACTATGTGCAGTGCCACATGATGAAGTGAAATAGAAAGCACAGGGGAGGTGCCCCTGTCTGACTAGAGAGGAGGCTACTGTGTAGAGATGACATTTGAACAGTATCCTTAGGGATGAACAAGTAGGAGAGGGCTGCAGAAGAAGGGCACAGGGCTTCCAGGCTTAGAAGGAGCGTGGGCATAGGGCAGGAAGAGTGCTTGAGGGGAGAATATGGCATGTTTCAGTGAAACACGAAAGCAGGGCAACCTAGTTGAGCAAAAGGGTCAGAGGGAAGCTGGGGAGCAGCTGGTCTGCCATAGGCAGTGGAGCAGCGACTTGGGTCATTGTCAGCAGTGGTGACAGCAGGAAATAGTCACAGGGTGAGGGCACAAGTCTGATGGTACTATGGGCATGAGGGTACTAAAGCCACTGTTCCCCAAGCTTGGGCTCCCGGAAGAGAGGAGAGCAAGGACAGTGGTGGTGTGAAAAGACAGTAAAGCACCAAACACATGGGCTGTGTAAGAAAAGGGGGATCTGAGAATATGGGGCGGCAGGCCCACATGAAATGGGGAGCTGGGCTCGGATGGAGAGGATAGGCAGGGGCCAGCCCAGGTCAACACAGGCAGGAGACCAGGGATCTGTACTCCCACTGAAGGACCAGGCTGAGCTCAGCGCTTGCCCAGGTGACGTGTGGGGGAGCTGGGTCATGGACTTCCACTGGGCAGAGATGGACAAGCTGCCAAGCTTCGACTCAGCACTGAAAATTCAGAAAATCCTTAACTCTACAAACAAGAAAATACAACCGCCCAAGTCCCATCATCTCATCGTCTAGAGGTAAGCATTCTATCACTTAGGGTTTCCTTTCATCACTTCTGAAATGTATATAATAAGTGAATATATCTCTTTAAAAAGAAAATTAAAATCATAGCATATACAGTTTGGCATCATGATTTTTTTTTCCCACTCAACAGTTTGGTTTACTAAAAATGCTTCCAAACCAAGGCTATCTAATCATCAGTTATATTGATATACCACAGTACATTTTTCTATTCTCTTATTGGCATTTTGTTTGTTTCACATTGTCCAATTTAGTAAATAATGTGATGATAAATATCTGTGTGCCTATACCTTTGACCACGTATCTGGTGATTCCTTAGACTAGATTCCTGGAAGTGGAATTACTGCATCAAAGGTTATGACTATTTTA
Source organism: Heterocephalus glaber (assembly GCF_000247695.1). The sequence goes on from NW_004624730.1 coordinate 10,965,480, forward strand.
AGTCTTGAGATATATACAATGTCCAATTACTTTCCAGAAAGATTGTGTCTATTTACAATCTCACTAGCCATGTATATCAAATTCCTCTTCCACAATCACAAGCACCAGATATTATCATTAGATAAACCTTTGTCATTCTGGTAATTGATCTGAAGTATAACTTTCTAATTTCTATTTGTATTACCTCTTGAACTTTTTAACATAAATTTACTTGTGTGTGTGTGTGTGTGTGTGTGTGTGTGACATTTTAGGTTCATATCATTAGTTCCTTTTTCTACTATACTGGCACAAACATTTAAATGTTAGTTAGAAAAGCCACTCTCCAATCTACATCAGGTCTTTTGTGTTTCTTGGCAATGTCTCTAGTGAAGTCATTGTGGTATCTCTGACCTGTTTAAATTGTTGGAGGACTAGGTTGTGATCTCACTCATGTCAGAATCCCCCTTCCTTCCACATACTGTACCTATGTGTCCTGTACACAGGAGATACTCAATAAATGTTTAGGTCAAATTGGACAGAATTTCTCCCAGCAAGCCACAGTGGAAACTCTCAGTGATTTGTACCAATTGCTGTTCTGGGGCTTTTTCCCAGAGCCTCAGGGAGTGGAGGAGAAGGGGGTTAAATGGGGACAAATGGTCCCAAAAGCACCTTCCTCTGCTGTTGGCAGGAACTACTGGAACATGAATTCGGGGAGAGGTTGGTTCTGAGACAGAGCTGCTTACCCCTATGCAGTCCCTACCCCTGCTCCTACCCCAATCAGGAGCTAAGCTGTGACTCATTCTTTTAGAAGTGATTTCCACTCTCAGTCCTTTGGAGTATCTCTCCCTGATCTGACCATCAGTCATTCTTTGTTTCAGTATTTGTTTATGACACCTTAATTGATTTCCATATTTTCCTGTAATAGCTCATTAAAATCCCATCTCTTGCATAGAACCATGAGCAAATATAGGAAACACTCCATTCCAAATTTAAAGTACTTTGAACTTTGGAGTCTTTATGCTCAATTCCATTCTTGGCCTTTTCCTGGGGATGGAGATGATGAAAATCAATTTGTCTCTCACTACTATTTCCAAAATATCTTGAGCAATGCCAATAGAAGTATCCAGTGGCACATGAAAGCCTGTGGAGAGATTACCTCTCCAGCCTTGCCAAGCATGTATTAGTGAGTGATCGACACGCCCCGTGTGTTCCTCGATCCACCTCCCTCTCCATGTAGACAAGGAGTCCTCACTGGACTCATGTATTTGTGGACATTTTTCTTGATAGAGAAACAAAATATCAAGAGATTGGTTTATGCAGTTCTTCCAGTGGCTTCTGGTCCTGTTATCCCACTAAGCAGGCACATTTGCTTTCTGCATGTTTTAGTGAAAAGGGACACAAGTGTCTTTTCCAGGGGCAGGTTGAGATTTGGGCTGGACACTTGCCGGGACCAAGGCAGTGCTCTGCATGGCAAGAGTCCTCTGAGAAAGAAACCTGGCCTGGGCAGGTGAGGTTTTCTAATAGGGCAGTGATGAGGGGCACAGAATAGGCTTTGGAGAGTATGGATAAAGCCGCTGATAGATAAGAGCGGCTTTTTGATCACTGCAGGGGCTGCTGGAAGGGATGTCGGTCCCCCTCACCCCCAAGCAGGACAGGTGCAGTGGCCAAATCCCAGGGGCACATGGAAGCCAGCCTACAGCACTAATGAAGACTCCAGCTTTGCCTGTCCCTGGGCAGGGACTCTACTAGGAGCTGAGGGTATTTTTAGTCTCACATGTGCAGGCACAGGACGAGTGAGCTGAACAGGAACAGCTAACAAGCTCAGGTCCTTATTAAGTTGGGAAGGATGAAATGAGGGGAGGGGAGGGAACCTGTGGAACTTTTCACAGGCCTGGTTTTCAGAGAACTCTCTTTCTATAATTCACAGAGAAAGATTGAGGTCAGGGTGACTATGCACAGCTCCATTGCAGAAGCCTGGAAGTGGGGCATGTGCATCTCCTATGTCTCCTCTCCGCAGGTCCCTGCTCTGCCCTGGTCAGGGAGGAGGTCAGGCAGGAGTGATGTGCAGCTTTGGAGTCTGGCTATCAGGGACCCTGGGGGCAGGGGAGGGTGCTCCTTTGATGAGACTAGAAATTCCCCACATGGCCCTCACAGCCTTAGGAGAGAGCTGAGTGGTATCCACATAGGGACTTCATACAGTCATGTGGTTGAGAAGTGGCAGGGCTGGGACCCAAACTCAGTGTCCTAGACCAAGGCCACCATTGTTTTTCCCCAAGAACCATCATTTGTGTCTAAGATGCATTATCCATTTTATTGAACCTGAAAACATTCATTCTCTTTCTACGGCAATTCTGTCAGGAACTCAAGCACTGGGATAGGGCAGTAAGGACAATACCATTCTTATTTTTTTTGTACTGGGGTTCGAACTTGGGACCTCGAACTTTTGAGGCAGGCAGCGGAACCACTGAGCTAAATCCCCGGTGACAATACCATGCTTGATGTCAAGGAGTTGTCAATTTAGTGACTGCCACACAGAGGTGACAAAGTGATGCTCAGCTGGTCTTCAGGGTGACTGGAATGCAGGTTTGCCCTCTAAGGAGCAAACCTGGCTGGGTTCCTGCCTTTCTTGTTGCATGAGAGAACCATGTGAGCTCAGTGAGAAGACTGGGCACGTGGCTGAGAGGAGCAAGTGTTCCCTCTGCCCATTTGTGAGCCCCATGGCTCTGAGCTCTGGGATGTGTGGGCCTGCAGCTGGACTCTCCAAGTGAGGGCTTGGGCAGAACTGAAATGGGGGTTGCACCAAGAATCCTGCTGTTGTGGTTGGCTCCCTTCCTTCCCAGCCCCACTTTTACAGTTTGAGAAGCCTGGGAGACAGAATAAGAACACTGATTTGGGCAGAAGGCATTGAAGGAGTAACTTGTAGTCTTACCGGCTTGGCCCAAGCCAATCATGCAAGAGCCAGTGGCCATCTGTTTATCTGAGTACCAGCCCACCCTCTCACATGCATGAGCACCACACTTTCACACTCATCCATCTCACTTGCCCATTTATTTTCCCATCCCTCCATCTCTACCCAGACATCATGCTTCAACCTTCAGCCAGCCACACCCCAGCATCCCTTTCATCCGCTGTGTGCCATCCACCCACCCCTTCACTAGTCATCCATTTGCCCTTCATCCCCTTCCAATTACAACTCCTTCACTCCAGCTGGAACCAGAGGCCATGTTCTAGGCCTTGGTCTGGTGTTGGGGGACACAGAGATGAATGAATCTCCCTCGTAGCCAAACTAGAAAATAGTGTGTAAATCCAGTTATGGAGACAATGGCAAGGAGGGCTCTTAGGGGAACCTCTGAGTCCACAAACACTCTGGCTGGAGGAAAAGAGAGGAAGCTCAGTGAGGGTCAATTAGGGTGCATGAGACTTTTCTCTCTGGGAAGACTGAGAGGGGAGGAAGGAAAAAAGGGAGGGAGGGACAAAAGGAAGGGAAGAAGGATGTAAGCTATGGTCTGTAGGCTTGTGTCTCCTTCTCCCCACATTCATACGTTGAATCCCTAAGCTAGCCATAGTGGCTTATGCACTGTGGGAGGCTGAGGCAGGAGGATTGCAAGTTTGAGCCCAGTCCAAGAAACTTAGTGACTTAATGAGACCCTTTTTCACAAGAAGAAGGTGGGGGATGTAGTCAATGCAAAAGGCCTTGGGTTCAATCTCCAGTACCACAAAAAAAGGAAAGAAAGAAATCTTAGTTCTAAAGATGACGGTATTAGCTGGTGGGCCCTTGAGAGGTAATTAGGTCATGAAGGCAGAGCCTTCATGAATAGGATTAGCACTTTTATAAAACCAGCCCAAATAACCTCCCTTTCCCTTCTACCATGTGAGGACACAGCAAGAAGTGCCATCTATGAACTGGGAAGTCAGTGGGTCCTTCTATACACTGAGTCTGCTGGTGCCTGGTTCTTGAACGTCTCACCTTCCAGAACTGTGAGAAAAAAAAATTCTATTGTTTATATGCTGCCAAGTATTTTGTTCTAGTAACCTGAATGGAATCCAACAGGAAGAGGAAGAACTATGTATGATGCACTCACTCTGTACTGGGCCCTATGCTGGATGCTCTTATTATTCTTAATCATCCCAACAAACTTTTAATATAGCTACTTATATTTTAGAGATGAGAACCTGGGGCTTGAGAAGTCACCTGTTGTCTTGTTGAGCAGGCATGAAACAAGAAGAGGAGGACTAGGCTGAACATGCTAATGCAGAGGCTTAGAATGAGGGATTGAGTCACCAATGGACAAACACACTACATGACAGTAACTTGTGAATCACACTGCCCACAGGGGCATGGACAGAAACCACAAAGTCCACTGGCTTGCACAGCACTGAGACAGAAAGAGGCTGTGGGCACACACAGCTGTTGGGGTCTGGTGCCAGTTTGTACCTGTTGGATGCGGAGGTAGAGTGTTCCTTGGTGGCTGCACCAGATCCAGGGGCCAGCTGGGAGATTCCTGGCCCTGAACTCCCTGGCCAGGATTTATGGAGTAATCTTAGGCAGATCTGTGGACATTCACACAGCCTGTTTGATGTTCAGCTTTGCTGTGCAGGACCAGGGTCTTTCCTAGGGGTAGAGGAGGAAATTAGAAGCAGAGCCCCTGGAAGGAGGAATCAGCTTCGCCTCCCATCTGCTAAGCCTTCATCCAGGGCTTCACAAGCCCCAGGCCTGGGCCCTCTGGCACTCAGCATATGCAGTTTTCTGCTGACACATTATCCCTGGCACTTTCTGGATCCACACCCAATTCTCATTGGGGGATACCACCAAACTGTCCCTGCCATTCTAATGAGTCTCTGAGGACTTTTGATTGACAACCTTTATCCCAAGGCTGAAGTGTTCCCAGATGGTTAGGTAGGTGGCCAAGCAACCAAGGGTTCTCATGACATCTGGGGTGAAGGTCCCAGGAGGGATAAGGCAGATCTGCAGTTTATGGGACAGATGCCTCCAATGGCTTGTTTCGTAGGGGATGTAGTTGTGGCTGGGAGAAGCGGATCAGTGCTAACTAGATTCTAGAATTACAAGGTTCTCACTCCCTTGAGCCATGTTACTTCCCCATAAACTTGTGTGCCTTCAGTTCTCAGAAGTTACTCTATTTTTCTGTCTTTTGTGAACTCTATTTGCTCCTTTGCCAGGGAGTGGAGTCTTGGGTACAGAGAGTGCTGGTGCCCATGCATGGGTCTAGGTGTGGCAGGTTCACCATTGGTGTGCAGGCCCCAGGTGGGTAGGAAGGGCAATGTGGCTGCTCTGGGCCTGAGTTACTTCAGCCGTCCTTCCTCCCCAGCTTTCCCCTTGCCAGAGCTGGCTACGCACTTGCCAGCTCAGCTGTCCTTCTTGCTCACCATGTAATCCTTCCCAGGAAGAGAGGAGGGAAACATGAACCGGGCCTGCTCCCACTGCATCCTGCCATCCTGTCCTCCCTCTAGCCAGGAGGAGGGGTGGGGACAGGGAAGGGCAGGGCTGGGGAGAGCTCCCAGGCCCACTTGCTTCTGGGCTGCTGCAGCAGCAGGCCACCTGTAGAGTGCAGGGAAACCACAGGACTCAGGCCTTCCCTCTGGAGTCTGTACCCAGGCTGCTGTGCCTCCTTTGGCATCTGGAAACCTGCTAAGCTGGTCTGGCCTAGCAGTTCTGCCTCCCTGGCAGAATTGCCTTCCCTTGGCTTCTCTGCATCTGGGAGGGCCCCTGCTGGGCATTTTTATTTTCATCCTACAAGATCATCTAGGAACTAGAGAGTTGAAGTGCTAGCATTCCCAGGCAGGTCAGAACCTCAGGATTTTCCATAATCCAGTGCAATCACTCCCACTGCCTAGAGTAGGGGGCAGATGAGATAACAGAGAGTGTGCCCTCTGCACACCCCGGACGTGTGGAAATGATGAGCCTGAACTTGACCCCAAGTGTGCAACTGCAGCTGCCTGCCGTATTCTCAGGCAGAACAGAAGGGACAGAGGGAGTCCTGGACATTGTGCCTCACTCTGGGACCCCAGTGTAACAAGGTGGTGGCCAGGTGTTTGTGCCCTCCATTTGTTTTTTTCTAGAACTTTCTGGCACATGACAGACAATGCTTTAAGGAAATTCTGCATGTGTATGTGTGCATGTGAATGTCTGTACACTCACACATGTATAACTAGGTCATTTGACTCCAGGTCCCCTGCTGGTGCTCACTTCTCTGGACTCTAGATTCCTGCCTGTTGTGGCTACTCTGAATTCAGCACCTGGCCCACTGCACAGCGCCCAGTAGACAAAGGGAACTTCAAAATCGATTCCCTCCTCCACCCCATGCAGAGATTTCCTCAGGTTGCCTTGGGTTCCGATCCAGAGAAGAAAGGAGGGAAGCGAATGGGAGACATGGGCTGGGCAGCAGGGACAGGGGAAGCTGGATTCTCATGGGTCATCCGTGTGCTCTGCAGGGTTGTCCCTAAGGTCAGCTGTACAAGGCCACTCTGATCCCATCCTGCAAGTCCAGGTGAAATCAGGCAGGAGCCTTAGGCTGTCGTCTTGGCCACATCATCTGCTGCTGTGGGGGCTTCTGGATGGGGGCTCATAGGCCCGGCCCTCTCAATTGCCATGGCCATGTCTTTCAGTGAGAGAGCTGGGGCTGCTGAGGTGTCCACAGACGACCTTGCTCCTGGCGCTGTCCCTGGACCTGGCAAAGCCTACTGGATGCAAGGCTTTCCTCCCCCTCCTCCTCCCTGAGGCCTGGCTTCTGGCCTCTGCAATGGTTATTGCGCAAACGAGGCAGAAAGCTGGCCCGACTCAGGGTTAACCAAGGCAGGCTGGGCCCTGGCTGGGCCAGGCCCTGAATCACAGTGGTGACAGTGACCTGTTTGTGGCACCGTTTACACTCCCCAGGTGGTCTCTGAAAAGCTGCCATCGAGGGAGAAGCCTCTGTGATGACATGGGCCTCTGGCCAATGCTTAACAGCCATCTGTTCCTGGTCATGAACCGGAGGCCTACGGGGAGGGAGGAGACACAAGAGGAACACAGAGAGAAACGGGGCAGAGAGGGACAGAGACAGAGAGATAAGCAGAGAGACACAGGACATAGAAATAGAGTCAAAGAGACACTCAGAGACAGGGAGATAAAAGAGAGGGAGACAGGAGAAATAAGAGACAGAGACAGACACAGACAGGAGAAAGGAGGTACAGATAGGAGAGATGAGAGAGAGACAGGGATGTGAGAGACAGAGGCAGAGAAATTCACTTAGTCAACTAAAGGGCAAGGGTGCTTGCTTGGTGTCTGGGGTGGATCAAGGGTGAGTATGCAAAAGAGCTCGGGGGCAACTCTGGTGAAAGGAGCATCCTGGTGAATTCAGACTCTTCCGGCTTCACACAGTGGGAAGAAGTCACACTTGATTCTCAGCCTCGGACTCCAGGGTCCTGACAGCGGTTCCCAGGTGTTGAGAGCAGAATGATCTGTGGACTCAGGTGTTCAGGCCCCATTTCAGAGTCTGATGCCCTGGTGAGTGTGGGAGGAGGCCAGGAATGTACCTTTTTAACACGCTTCCAAGATATTCTGCCGTGAGGACTCAACCAATCCCAGCCCAAAACCCTGGACCAGGATGAGCCAGGAATTGCTACCTCTTCCCTCCCACCTCCTTCTCCATGCTGTAGGGCACCTGGATGGACATGGCCCAGGGCAAGGAGGGCTCTGAAGGTACTTTCTCCACAGACATGGGGACTTCCTACATGGACATCTGTCCACTCCTGGATGGGCACATTGGGAGACACTTAGAGATCTGCACTCAGCCCCAGCCACTCTGCGTGCTTGAGGGGACTCAGTGGCTGGACCTGGCCAACAAAACTAGCTGTCAAGTTCCTATCCATCAAGTTCCTATTATGTGCCTGGCTCTGCTGAGTACTACTTCATCTTAGCCTCTTAAAAAGATCAGGGATTATCTGTGGCCACCACCTTTGGGGTGAAGAAATGAATCCCACAGAAGGAAAGCAATATTTTCAAGGTCACGCAGCGAGTAAACTTCAGAGCCTGGACAAGAATCCAGGGCTGTCTTACATCCTAATCCATGTTCGCACCCTTTCCCCTGTGTCTGTTAATGGCTCTCTTGATTCTCAGACAAAGAGCCCAAACTCAGCTCTTTTGCACCCCTCTTTGTCACCATTCAGTTGCTGTCAGGGCTTGCCAGGGCCAGCTCCACAGTAGTTTTCTCATTCATTACCATCCTTTCGCATTGTCACATCTCCCTCAAATTCAGGCTTCATACCTCTTACTCAAGTAAGCAGTAATCATGCAGTTCGTTTTCCCCCTGAAGTTGTTACATTCACCACTGGAAGTGAGATGATTTTAGGTAGCTGTCTTTCCAGGCGCTCCAGAAAGGAGAGCCTGAGGCAAATTCCTAGAGGAAGTGGGGTGCTATCTTGTGACAGAAGAGTGAGGGGCCATGGTTACAATGGTGAAAGGCAGATTCCAAGTGGCACATTGCTGAGCACATCATGGTTTCAAACAACAAAGTTCATTTCTTCAGACACAGGAGTTGCTTCCAGAAAAAAAATCCATTGAGCATCTTCCCTTGAAATAATACGTGTGTGTAATTGAAAGGGCGAGAAATGTATTGACTCCTTCTGGTCTCTTATCCCTCACTGGGGAAGTTTTATCCTGTGAAGCATTAACATTTCTATACTTCCAGGCTGTTTCATGGTCCCTCCCAGGCAACCAGGACACACTGAGTATGGGCTGGGGATGATGCAACCCCTAGCATGGGGGGCACATGGAGCTGGTGCCAAGTCCTGCCCTCACCCCCTGGGAAGGGGGCAGTAGCTAGCAACTTTAGGAGGTGGGCTGAGTGGCCAGTGGCTGGACTTTCCTGTGGGTAAACAACTGAGATCCAGAGGACAGGGAGAGCCCAGCAGCTCTGCTGAGGCTCATAAACTGGGTCTGGTAGAGGAGGACATTTTTTATTGGTAAGATGATACAGAGTTAATTAGGCAACGAAATACAAATCAGTACGGTCAAGTTCAAATTGTATTTAGAAACATGCAGACTTGACAATATGAGAACAATGGGGTCAGTGGAACACTCATGGCTCTGCCTCACAGATTCATATGCCTTGGAGAAACACTCTGGGAGGGAACCCCTTGGTTCTAAGTATGGTGGCCAGCATGCTTGAAGACCTAGCCAGCATCAGGATTTGCATGACCCATCAAACATTATACTACAGCCTTCTGCCCTGCTTTTACAATGAAAGTGTCCAAAACTGGGAATGTGGGCTAGTTTGGACTCTGGGGCTATTTTGTGAGGCTGCCTGGATGGAGATCTTGCAGATCTGTAAAAAAGTACTGTTCAAAGTCTTCGGCTGAGCTCCTGTGGGTGCTCTGACCAGCTCTTTCTCATGCAACCCAGGTTGCGATAGAGGAGGAAGGCCATGAAGCCCCTGGTCATGGAAGCTCCCTGTCTGCAACCTGTCTGCTTCAGCCTAACGAGGGAGCTGAGCATTCAGAAAGGTTATCCCGATGTGAGCTGGCCAGAAGAGGAGCTGCTCAGCAGCCCTCCACCTTCAGGAACTGAACACAACTAGGAGGAAACATTATAAGTTCATTGTCTCCTTGGCTATCAAGACAAGCCAAGGATACACCATGGAACTGCTTTTGGCAAAGCAGACTTGTGGCATCTTCTAAATTGCTTTCTGTGTCCAGTTCAGTCTCATGCTAAAACCATGTCTGCTTAACTAAACTCAATGGCCCTTCTGGTAGATTGCCACTGAGACTTTGTAGATTTCTATGCAGTGAAGGCATTCTCCACTCTTTCTTTGTATTGGCTCCTTCTTTTTTTTTGGTACTGGAGATCGAATTTGGGACTTTGCACTTTCGAGGCAGGCCGCAGCACCACTGAGCTACATTCCGGCCCCTGGTTCCTTCTTAATAAAGCACATCTTATTGCCACATTTCTATCAAGAGCCTACCACTTTCATCACTCAAATCTCAATCACCCCTACCTCTACCACTTATACCACCTCTACTCCCCACTACCAACCCTACAACCCCCACCTCTACTGCCTCCACCTCCACCATCTCCTCTAGCAACACTGCCACCATCTCTACCATCTCCACTACCATCTCTACCTCTCTGACCTCCACCTCCATCATCTCTACTTCCACCCCTCAAACCCCTGCCCCTAGAATAATTTGTCCTACATCTGAAAGACCCTCAACTTTCAAGGTGGCAAGTAATAAAAAGAAAGCAGAATGATGCAGTCAAAGGAGCACAGATCATGCATTTAGTGCAGCACCTGTCTCTCCTCCTTCTGAGCTTATTTTTGGGGTTCTGGTCAGACATGGTATTAGGGGGCAGTCCTGGCTTTACACTTGACACACTCCTCCAGCCCTGAAGCTTGTGGTCCACATAATTCAGGGGACTCTTAGGCCCAAGTAGCTCTTCAGCTGGGTTGCAGGGTCTGGCTGCCCTGACAGTTGACAGATCGGTTCAGTTCTGATTGATCAGCTCCTGTGTGAGGTGGATCATTACATGGACTGCATAACACTGACTCTCTACCAGGCTAACCGTGACTAAGTTCATGTCATTTATTGATGAGGCTGATGATAACTTCAGTAGGGATAAAGCTCTTCAGTCATTGTTCCATGGTTTCCGGAGTACACTTAATTGCCTGGGGAGCTGGATCAAAAAAACCTTAAGTAAAAATGGAGCCAGTGCATGTTAAAAGGTGGGATTTGAGGTCTGGCAAAAAATTTCTGGGCACCAGAAAAGATTTTTAATTATTACCAACTGGACAATTGCTATGGACTGCTTATGCTACCTCAAAATTCATATGTTGATATCCCGATAGAAGAGATGAGAATCATAGGAAGGGGTAGGCTTTGGGAAGTATTAAGTCATAAAGGCAGAGCTCTCATGAACAGGACTAGTGCTCTTATGAAAGAGACCCCAGAGGGCTTGTTCATTCCTTTTGCCATGTGAGGACACAACAAGAAGTGAGCAGTCTACAATCTGGAAGAAGGCCTTCATCAGAACCCAGCCTTGCTGGCATCCTGATCTTGGACTTCTGGCTTTCAGAACCAGGAGAAACAAATTTCTGTTGTTTATAAATCATCCTGTCTGTGAATGCCAGAGACTCCTGCAGTAAAGTCTCTAGTTCCCACCTGCCCAGTGTGTGACACAGGCCTGAGGAAAAAATATACTAAGAGACAGAACTAAGAGAGAGAAAGAGGGGTGCCAGGATGACCAATACCAGTGTAACCAACAAAGGTGCTGGCCAGTCCCAGGCAGTGACTTTTTTTGGGAATCAATTAGGGTAAAGGCAACGTGTGCTTTCTATGGAAATTAATGTAAACAAGGGTCATAAAGGACAAGACAAAGCATGCTCAAATTAGGAACAGGATAGTCAAAATATACGGTTGTAATTAGAACATTGTCCTTCTAGTCAGAAGGTTATAGTTGTGGAGACACAATTTGGGTGTGAATTACTCTGACCTCAGCACATAGGCCCAGCCAGACACACTTCTCAAAATAAGTCAGTTGTGAGGTTAACTCTTTACAGCCTACTTTGGCCATAATCAATATTATAGTCCTCTGCATGTGACAATTTGCTATAGCTGCCCAAATGAAGACAAAATCCCAACAAATTGATTTTTGAGCTATAATATTATATTATTATATTATTATAGCTCTCTGAGCTATTTTCACAGATAGTATTGAAAGTTGTTTGCCTCCAATATAAAACCCCTGCCTTAAGCACACATGACCCCTCTTACATACAAAATTTAAAATTTGATAAAAATATCCATTTACTAATTATGGGACATCTGATTTGAAAAATCAGAGAAAATGACTTGGGGAAAATGTTCTGGGGGAATCTTAGACAGCCAGAAGTAGAGCCTACGATGTGAAAACAGTAGGGTGAGAATCGATGGGGAAAATGTTTCACCACTGTAAGGAAATTCCTTGTAGCCAAGGAACAAGAGATGGGGCTCATGAGAACAGTGGTAAATTCATCCCTAGCAGAGAAGCGGGAGAGTGAAGTCTGACTCCACCATGGTTTTCTGCGGTGAATAGACTGGTCATGTCTGGCTGGTGGGGTTTGGCAACATTTAATAAAGTTACAATATTCATATGCCATGACCCATCTCAGATTAAGTACAAGATTACTCATTACAACAGAGTTTTTAAGACTTAAACACTGAGAAATGTGCATTGTGGGAGGTGGTTATATAAATCACAGTATTGATCCCTATTGTAATCTTGTACAGCAGTCACCATAAATGGACTGGCCCTAGAAAGAATCATCTATAACAGAAAAGTGAACATAAAACTGAATGAACAACTGAGAATTAGAAGGATATTCCATTCAGTATGACATCATTTACATGTAGTATCAAAATATGCAAAACATTATTATATATTGTCTATAGATACATACACACATGTATGGCAAAAGTTTAAAGAAGCGAATAGAATGTGTCACTATTTCAGAATAGTGATTCCTTTGGGAAGAGAGGAAGGCAAGAAATTGGAGAGGGATTCACAGAGATCATCAATACATCTGTAATATTTTACTTTCTTGAAAAAAAGGATCTGAAGTAAACATTGAAAAAAATGTTAACCTTTGTTCACTCCCAGTGGTGGGCATGTGGGTATTTGTTATATTATTAACTATACTTTTCTGTCTGCTTGAAATATTTCGTAATGAAAACAGTAAATGTGCAAAGGAAAGGGGAAACTCAGAGTCTCACCTCTGTGGAAATGTTTAAATAGAAGCCGTGCAAGTATCGTCTGGTGCAGAGAGCAAGCGCTTCTTGCATAGGGGTGAGAGTTTGACCTGGGTGACCTAGAAATCAGATAAAAGTGTTTGAGCCCTGCCTTGGCTTTCACAGCATGTGAGATGTCTCCATCCCTCTGGGCTGTTGTTCCCCATTTGTGAGATGGGCTTCTGTGAGCCGAGGAAGGCTGTGTGTGGGCAGGGAGCACTGTGTCATACATGGTCAGGAAGATGACCTGGGCTGGCCAGTAACCTTTAGTGACAGACAGGTTGTCAATTGACTGATAAACAAGTGTGCAGGGTGGGGTGTGGAAATAATTTTTGAAAAATACCTTCTTACTTCTTCATGGACCACAAAGCCCTGTGCACAAAAAGGGCATATAGATTTCATCACTGGGCACTATAGTCCCACTGAATCCATGCTATAACCCAGTGGCTGTCATTTGTTCACTGTGTTATCCTAGTTTTTCCCTGCTTATAAAAATGAGTAATAATAGTTGCACCTGTCTTGATGGGTTATCCTGAAGAATAACTGAGATTTCACATATAAAATGCTTAGCACAAACTCTGGCACGTAACATCCAGCCAGCACCCATTAACTGATTGCGATCACTGTTACTCTGGTTCAAATGTAATGGCAGCTACCAAGGAAACTTGCTGCTTAGATCCAGTGATAATAATAGCGATACACACACACAGACACACACAGGACTTGAAAATATGGCTAAGGAGATTGTGGTTTCTAAATTCCAAACTTATTATAGTTGATTTTCTTCCTGATTATATGTGTAGTAGCTTTTGTAAGTATACCTCTGAAGGAGCGGGGTAGGCAGATCATCAGAAATTGGCAAAAGGTGGCTGCTTGTGTTGACGGACCCCTCTTTTTTGAAACCCTCTCATCTTGGGGTCTCCCAGTCCCTATATAAATTGCTTTCTTGTCCCACTCTCCCCTTGCCTTTTCTATGTACTGGCTGTTCTCCTCCTCTTGTTTTTTCCTTTTCTGTCCTGGCTCTCTACCTGCTCATTCTGTCCTATGGCTTCTGCTCCAACTCTGTGCTAGACATTTGGCCCCTGCCCTGGTCCAAGCCTCCACTGACAATTGCCTGGACCATGTAGCAGCTCCCTCACCTCATTTATTCTCCACAGCACAGACAGTGAAATGTTTAGCATTGCAGCTCTAATCATGCCTTGTCCTGGCTTACATGGTTTCGATAGTTTGTCTTTACTTTTAGGAAAAACTTTAATGCTCAGTATGAACCTCAGGGCCCTGATGAGTACCCTCAGTGTCAAGGCTCAGCTATCATTCGTCCTTTGTGGTCTTTCAGCCCCACTGTGCAACCCCTCCTCACCCCAGGAATAAACTCCACTCAGAGAGGCCAATCACATTCCCTCTTAGTGTTCATTGGGTCATTAGAAGTAAAGCCACTGCCATTGTTCACACTAAAAGGCTTTACTAATCTGGAGATGCCACTACCTTTTAGCCCTGGCTCCTATTAAATCTAGTGGTTTCCACTCATCCACCTCTAGAACTGCCTCTCTTCTGAGACTTCCAACATGGCCCACATCACCCTTTCAGTTGTCTCATGACCCGTACAGGTGCTACTGAACTTCCCTGAGTCTTTCAGTCTCAGGGACTTGCCCTCTTCCCTGGTGATCAGCTCCTCTGGCCTCTGTTTCCTCCTGGCTCTGTGTGGTGCCATCAGTGCCCATCTGAGTGGCTGTCTCATTAGTTCCCAGGATTCCCTCCTATACCTCCTTACTCCAACACATTTGACAAAAACCCAACCCTGGCTTGGTATAGCAACCAATTTTTAATCCAATTAAAAATTTCAGGTTTTTTCAAATAAATTGATAAGCTAAAGCTAAAGTTCATGTAGAGATACAAAGTAGCCAGATACCCAAAGCAATCTTGAAAAAGAACAAAGCTAGAGAAAACATATTTTCCAAACTCAAAACTGATGACTCTGCTACAGTTATCAATTCTTTGTGGTCTAGAATAAGAACAGACATACACAGCAATGGAACAGAATTGAGAGTTCAGAAATAAACTCATGCATCTTTCATCAACTGACATTTTGCAAGTGTGTCAAGACAGCTAATAAGGGAAAGAATAATCTTTTCAACATATGACGGTGGGATAACTAGGAATCACATGAAAAGAATGGATTTGGACACACCTCACACCACAAACAACGAAAACAAAATAAACAAAAAACTTAGTTATGAGAAATAAAACTACAAAACTCTTAGAAGAAAACATAGATGTAAAGCTCCATGACCTTGGATCAAGTAATCATTTCTTGGATAGGGTAAAATATACAGACAATCAAAAGAAAAAATAGACAATTAGATTTCCTAAAAATAAAAGGGTTTGGGGCTGGGGATTTAGCTCAGTAGTTCTGGAGCCTGCCTTGCAAGTGCAGGGTCCCGAGTTCGACCTCTGATACAAAAAAAATTGTTTTTAAATAAATAAAAAGGTTTGTGTGATCAAAGGGAAACAAAGCTTTTATGCATAGGGTGGAAAGGGGGGTTGGGGGGGGAATAGGATAAAATAAAATTTATTTTAAAAAAGAAGGATGATTTTCAACATAAAAAAAAAGACACCATAAGAAAGTGAAAAGACAATTCATTGAATAGAGAAAATATTTGCAAATCATACATCTCATGAGGGACTTTTATCTAGAGTATATAAAGAACTCATACAACTTAATAACAAAAAGACAGACTAGTTAAATAAAAGACAAATGGGATTTGAATATATACCTCTCCAAAAAAGATATATCAATGACTGCTAAGCACATGAAAAGATGTTGAGCATTATTAGTTGTTTGGGAAGTGCAAATCAAAACCACAATGATTGCCTATACTAAAAAAGATAAACAATAACAAGTTATGTCAAGGATGTGGAGAAATTGAATTTCTTATACACTGTTAATAGTAATGTAAAATAGTACAGCCACTTTGGAGAACAATTTGGAGATTCTTTAAAAAGTTAAATAGAGTCACCATATGACCCAACAATTCACTTCTAGATATATGCTCAGTGAATTTGAGAACATATGTCCACACATAAACTTACACATGAATAATAGCATCACTCATAATAGTTCAAAAGCAGGAACTACCACAAGTGCTCATCAACTAATGAATACACAAAATACAATATGGATATCTGTACAATGGAATAGTATTTGGACATAAAAATGCAGAATGATACATAGTATAATAAGGATGAATCTTGAAAATATGCCAATGAAAGAATCCAGAAGACTACATACTGTATGATTCCATTTGTGTAAAAAATGTTCAAAATGAGCCAGAAAGTAGTTTAGTTGTCAGGGCTGGAGGTAGGGAGAGATGGGATAGTGACTGCTAACATCCGTACATATTTGGAGAGATGATGAAAATGTTCTGTATGTAGATAGTTATGATATTTGTATAGCCTCATGACTATGGTAACAATCACACTGTAAAAGATTTATCCTTTAAATGGATGAATTTTATGGCATGTGAATTATATATCAATTTTTTAAAAGATAATAAAAAGAAGTGAGTCTGCTCTAGAATGGGGCAACCGTGAGGAACCAGGAGCACAGGTGGAGAGGGACAGGATCCGCTGATACTGCCTGAGCCCTCTTAGCCGGGACTACCCTGGAATCTTTCAGCTGTGTGAGCCAACACTTTCTCTTAGGTCACGTTGGATCAGGTTTTCTGTCACTTACCCCCGAAGCATCTCAGGGTGGGACACAGACCTCTGATCTCCTGGGGCAGTACTCTTTCCTCTGGCATTTCAACTTCTACCTATTGGTTCCTTCTTTATGCTTCTCTACTTAAAAAATAATTCTTCTCTGATCCTACTTTGCTCTCTTTTCTCTTCCTGGTTTCACTCAGTCTCCCAAAATTTGGTTTGCACTTGTTGTTTCTCTGTTCTCCTCATCTTTTTACCTCTTACCTGATTTTTCTTACATTTTATTACTGGGTGTTAATACTGTATAATTTTGGGGGTTTTTTTGGAAAGTTGATGTAGCATTTAACATGTCTTACTCAATTTCAATCCCATTAGCCTCCTTCCCCCTTTTCTCAACCTTTCCATTCATTCCCTTCCCCATCTCCAAAAGTCTACTGGTTTCTAGTTTTATAAAAGCTTCTTGTTTTATTTTATGTATGTATGTTTGTACGAGTGATTTTTTTTTTGTTTCTCACATAAGAGAAAGAAAATGTGATATTTAACTTTGAATCTGGGTAATTTCACTTAACATGATGGTTTCTAGTTCTGTCCATTTTCCTGCAAATGACACGTTTCATTCTATGTGGTTAAGTAATATTCCCACATTTCCTTTAGCCATTCATCTGTTGATGGGCATCTAGTCTGTTTCCATAGCTTAGCTATTGTGAATTGTGCCATAAACATGGGGACGCGTGTATCACTATAGTATTTTCTTTTTAATTATTTCAGGAACGTGCCCAGGAGTGGTATAGCTGGGTCAAATGGTATTTCTATGTTCAGTCTAGTTTATATTCCCACCAACAATGGAGGAGGGTTCCCATTTCCCTGCATCCTCACTAGCACTCATTGTTTTAGGTATTCTTGAAGATAGACACTCTGACTGGGGTGAGATGGAATCTCTGTGTAGTTTTAATTTGTATTTCTCTGATGGCTAGAGAAAAAAACATTTTTCAAATACTTTTTGTATATTTGAATTTCTTTTGAGAAATGTCTATTTAGTTCATTGGCCCACTTTTTCATTGAGTTCATTATTTTATGAAGTTCTTTATATATTGTTTTTGAGTTCTATATATATTCTAAACATTAATCCTCTCTCAGAAGAGTGGTTAGCAGAGACTTTCTCCTATTCAATGGGCTGTCTTGTCACTCTGTTAATTGTTTTTTTTTTTGCTGTGAAGAAGCTTTTAAATTTGATGTACAGTAATCCCATTTGTTGTTGCTTGATACTATTTCCTGTGCTATTGGAATTCTATTCAGAAAGTCTTTGTCTTGGCTATAGCTTCAAATGTTTTCCCTATGTTGTCTTCTAACAGATTCCGTGTTTTTGGTGTTATATCTAGGTCTTTGATCCATTTTGATTTGATTTTAGGACAAGGTGAGAGATAGGGATCTAGTTTTAATCTCTTGTATGTGGATATTCAGTTTTTCCAGCACCATTTGTTAAAGGGATTGTTTTTTCTCCAGCTTGTATTTTTGGACCCTTTGTCAAAAATCAGGTGACTATAGGTGTATGAATTTGTTTCTGTGTTTTTGATTCTATTCAGTTGGTCTACATTTTTGTGTTTGTGCCAGTACAATGTTGTTTTTGTTACTATGGCTATATAGGATAGCTTAAGATTCAGTGACATCTCCATCATTGTTCTCTTTGGTCAGGGTTGCTTTGGCTATTATGGGTCTTTTGGGTTTCCATATGAAATTCAGTGTTTTTTCTTATGGTTCTGTGAAGAATGTTGTTGATATTTTAATAGGGATTGGATTGAACATTTTGTTGACTTCTCTTTGTGAAGATCTTATTGAGATGAAAATTTTTGCATCTACATTCTTCAAAGATATCCCATTTTTGTTAAGATCTTATCTGTTTTGGTGCAGGGGAGGCTTCCAGGCTGCCATAGCACCACTTCCAGTGCAGAGGAGGCTTCTGAGCTGCTGTACCACTGCTCCCAGCACAGACGAGGTGAGCTGCAAGGGTGCCAGCAGCACATACACAAACAAACACACCCGTCAAAATGAGAAGACACCTAAACAAGTCTCAAAACCAGACTTCCAGATCACCTACAGCAACCTCAAAGGGAAACGAGATGGAACACTCTGATACTCAACCACCTGGACTCCCTGAATTGGCAACAAAAGAGGATCTGGAAATAATGAAATCAGAAATAATTTCTCAGATAACAGCATAGATTATGCTCATAGTGCAAGACATGATAAATAAATCTAGAGAGTAGCTGAGGAACATGATGGAATCCCAACATAGGAAACAAATGGAATCCATAAAACAGATGCAAACAGATTCTCAGGAGATTAAAAACTCCATTGAAAGTCTACACAGCAGAATGAGCCAATGTGAGGACAGAATTTCAGATACAGAAGATAAGATTGTAATTGGTGAAGAGGAAAAGAAAAATTACTTTAAAATTGTAAGTGACCACAAGAAATCAATCCAGCAGCTGCTAGAAAATGCAAAGAAGAATAAGAAGACTGATTGGAGTCAATGAAGGAGAGAGTGCAGATGACATTAAAAAACTGCTCAAAGAAGTAATGGCAGAAAACTTTCCAAGCAGGGGAAAAGAACTTGGCATACAGATAAGTGAGGCATATAGGACTCCAA
>NW_004624730.1:10989257-11029065 GCF_000247695.1 Heterocephalus glaber
AACCAAGAGAGATTATGTAAAGGTGCAAATTTCCAATGATGAATGTCATTATATTGTATACCTAAAATGTACCAATAAAATAAAATTTAAAAAGACCGTATCTCTTTTCAGTATCACAGTAATGTTGGCTACATGGAATTTGGGAATATACCTTCCCTTTCTATTACGTGAACAAGTTGGAGGAGAATTGGTGTTGGTTCTTACCTAAAAGTCTGGTAGAATTCAGTAGTAAATTCATCTGGTCCTCAGCCTTTCCTAGTTGATAGAATTTTAATTACTTCAAAATAATTGCTTTGTATAGAACTAGTTAGATATCTTCTTGATTCACTTTAGGTTGGTCACATCTACTTAGGAATTTATCCCTGTATAGATTATCTAATTTGTTGGAATATAAATTTTGAAAATAATTTCCTAGGGCCAAGGATGTAGCTCAGTGGTTTCGCCGCCTGCTGGGCAAGCGTAAGGACCTGAGTTCGATCCCCGGTACCAAAAAACGAAAACAAAAACAAACAACAAAAAACAGGTTGAAAATAATTTTCTGTGAGCCTCTGGATTTCTGAAAAATCTACTTTAATTTTGTCTTTTTATGCTTAATTTCATTACTTTGGCCCTCTTTTTTGGGGGGTAAGTTTGGCTAAGGGTTTATCTATCTTGTATATCTTTTCAAAGAACTAAGTCTTCAACTCATTAATTCTTTGTATATTTTTCTTTCAGTTTCAATTTCACTGATTTACATTTTGGTCTTTTCATTTTTTTCCTTTTAGTGATTTTGGCTTGGGTTTGCTTTTTTTGCGGGGGGGACCTTCAGTGGTATCATTAGGTTATTTATTTGGGCTCTGTTATGGTTTCTAACTAAGAGTGTATTATTCAGTCTCCATGTGTTTGTGTCATTTTCGTGTTTTCTCTTGTTGATATGTAGTTTCATCCTATTGTTATCTGATAGCACACATAAGATTATTTAGACTTTTTGTTAATTTTTTATTGAGACTTGCTTTATGGCCTAAAGTATGATCTATTTTGGAGAAATTTCCATGGGGTGGTAAAAAGAAAGTGTACCTTGCTGATGTTGGATGAAATACTTTATAAATTTCAGGTAAGTCCATTTGATCTATAGTGTACTATAATTCTGATGTTTCTTTGTTAATATTTTGTTCTAGTTGCTCTATTTGTAGTAATTGGGTATTGAAGTCCCTAATTATAATTACATTAGGGCTTTTATGTCCTTCCATGGAAGGTAGTGTTTGTTTTATGAAATTGGGTTCAGTGTATATACGTTTATTGTTGTTATCTCTTCTTGGTGAATAGTTCCCTTTATGAATATGTAATGGCCCTTTTCTCCTCCAACCAGTTTTATCTTGAAGTGTACCTTGTCAAATGTAACTACTCCTGCTAGCTTTTGGGCTCAAGCTGCTTGAAGTATCATTTTCTAGCCTGTTTATAATTAGTATCATTTTCAGTCTGTGTATGACTTTGGAGATGAGCTGTACTTCTTGAAGATAATATATAGACAAGTCTTGTTTTTTGATCTACTCTGCCAATCTGAGTCTTTTAATTGGAGAGTTGAAATCATTTATATTTAGTGTTGTTATTGAAATGTGTGTAGCAATTCCTGTCATTTTGTTATTTTTCTGGTGTTTGATTTATTTCTGTTGTTCATTTTTTAAAACTTCTCTCTCAATGAGATTTGTTCTTTTCCTTTGTCTCATAGTTCTTGTTTTTTTGGTCTGTTTTTAGGATTTCCTTACTTATTTTCTGCAATGCTGAGTTAGGAGGTTATGATTTTCTTTAGTATGCATTTGTCCTGCAACATCTGTATTTCTTTGGGGGATATAGTAATCTGGGTTGGTAATGCTTGTCTTTTAGGTCTTGGAAAATCTTGTTCTAAGCCCATCTGTCTTTTGAAGTTTCTGTTGAGAAATCTGCTGTTATTCTGAAGGGTTTGCCCTTATAAGTGATTTGATACTTCTCTCTAACAACTTTTAATATTGTTTCTTTATTATGAATTTCTGCCATTTGGACTATGATGTGTTGTGGGAAGTTTTTTTCTGGTTGTGTCTATTTGGGGTTCCAAATGGTTTCTTTACTAGACTAATTATTTCATTTCCCAGATTTGGAAAATTTTCTACAATAATTTTAGTGAATAGATGAAAAGAAAAGACTATTGGCTTGCATTTCAGAGCCTTTCTCTAGGCCAATGAACTTAAGCTATTTCTTTTAGATTTATAAAGGAATTTGTGCTTAGTCTTTTCAGTGCTTCTTACTCCTTTTTCTTTGATCCTCCTGAATATTCTACCTTTCAGCCTGTCATCAACTTCTAAGTCTTTTTTCTGATTCATTTTGTCTACTGACTATATTTTCCATTTAGTTTTTTGGTTGACTTATCAAGGTTTTCATTTCTAGAGTTTCTGTTTATTTTTCCCCAGAATTTCTATCTCTTTACTGAAGTGGTCTTTCATATCCTCCATTGTCTTCCATAATTCAAACAGCTGCTTATTTGTGTTGTGCTTGTACTTGAGCTCATTAGTCGTTCAAGTAATTGATTCATTCAGCTGCTTATTCATCTCTTCTTTGATCTCATTGATTAACTGTCAGTTTTATAAATTTTTTGTCTGGAGTTTCATCCACTTTAGTATCTGAGGATGCCTTGTTTCCTCATTTTAGTTGTATTTCTATGTCGAGGTTTGTAGAACAGTTGTGCAGAATGTCTTTTCCACTGTTGGGCAGATTTTTTTTTTTTTTGGATCTGGTTTTCTCTTTGCATCATGCCCTGGGTTGTGGGCTGTCTCTGTGTGAGTTTTGCTCAGTTTGCTCTGGGTGCTAGGTTCAGCCATTAGTACTGCTTTGAGAGGACACAGTAACTACCAGTAACATCAACATTTAAGAAGCTAAACATAGATTATTTGGTACTTCAGAACTTGATAGAAAATGTCCCCACTATTTCACTAACCCAAGAGAAGACAGAATAATATCATATAGTACTATAGTAGGCTAGGAAAAATGAAAACTTAATGATATTCATAATATTTCAGATTATATATAGAGAGAAAGAGATAGAAAGGAAAAATCAAAAAAAGAGAATACTAAGAATAATGTAATTTAAAAAAAAAAAAGAAAGAAAAAAGGAAAGGGTGGGGGAGAGACAGGACCAGGTATGTAGAAGTAAGAAAAGAGAGCCAAAAAAGGGAGGCAATTTAAATGGGAAGTGAAAGAGGAGAAAAGAACATTATATCCAATTGTTGTTTAAACAGTCAAACAAATTTAGATACTACTGAGAGGAACTGTTTGTGTGGAAATATGTGACGAAACAAGTTAGGATGTTGCAGAGTGAAAGCAGGAAACTAATATAGCTATATTCACATATAAAAAAAGACTCACCTTGCCATAGGAAACAAATTATCTTTAACAGTGTAAAAAGGCAAAACATGAGAGAAGAGAAAGAGAGAACAGAAAGACAATTGTCCTGCTATGTTAGTAGTGATAAATATCCCAGTACAGCCTTTTTCTGCTGCTGTCCTTTAACCACTGTGTTCAGAAGCCTGGTTCCCAGCCACGACCTTGCAGGAAGCTTTACCCCACCCTTCCCTCTCTGTCTCTGAACTCCTGGCTCTGAGTCTAGGAACACCCACTCCCAGATTTCAATGGTATCAGGGGTGAGGAAGGAGGTTGTTTCAGCTACCATAGGGTATCTCTCCCTATTTCTGGTGTCCACAGGTCTCAGCTACCCCAGACCTCTGTGTTTTGCTATGGCTCTTGTTTCCTACTGTGCCTGGCTCCAGGGAGGGAGAAGCCTGAGCCAAGAGTGTCTGGCCCATCTCTCACTGCTCCCATCTAGCCTAGATTCAGTCCCTTAAGACTCTCTTTGCCCTGTGGTTCCCTGGTTCTGGCCTGGAAGCCCAAGTGTAGACTGTTCATCCATTTCATCTTACTCTGCCCCTGACAGTTGCCATGTCACAGAATGGCTTGATTTGCACACTTGTGCTGGGAATGGAGACCTGAATAGGGGGGCTCTTTCCGGTTATTACCTCAGACTCCAGGCCATGTTCCTGGGAATGAACCACTGGGCTCAACTGGCACTGAGGGCAATGGTGCCTAGCATGAGCACCTGGCTTCTTCCCCCAAAAGAATTGGCCATTTCCCAGAGTAATGGTTTCCAGACTTGCACTGGGAGCAGCACCTGGGTTGGGGATGGGGGGCAGCTTTGCTTCTTATTCTAACTCCCTTTTTCTACATTTTGCCTTTTTGCTATCTCTTTTAAATTTCATTCCAGTGATTGGTGTCTCTATCACCTCACAGTAGCAGCACACTGACTGACCAAGTGTGCACCTTGAACCAATAAGGGAGTACTGTTTCCTCTCCATCCACGCCACCATGAAGCATCCTTTTACCTACCTCTAAACCCTCCACTTCTGTGTTCTGGCCCCACACTCCCTGGGGGACTCTACTGCCCTCCTGTGGCTAAATCCAGAGAGCTAGTCTTGACCCTCGTCTTCTTGGTCCTCCTGACTATATTGGACATGGTTGATTCCTACCTGTATCTGGGAAAGCTCTGAGGTCTTTGAGTGTCCACTTTAACTCTCCTCTTTGGTTTCCTCAGCAGTTCGTGCTTTCTGTGGTCCCCCTGGACATTTGTCATCCGTTGAGTCTGGGCTAGGTACCTCCTCTGATCTCCTACCCCCCTCCCTGGCTGCTGCCTTCATACTCAGGACTTGCATACTCAGGACTTCCTCATGATGGGACTCTTGCCTGAACTTTATATCAGCCCTCCTCTGCCTCCTTATCTTTTGAAACTACCCCAATGATCCAGTCACTCATGCTGGGAGTGTTGCTTCTTCCTCTCCATTTCTTCACATCCAGTCACTCAGTCATCCATATTCCCTCTGAGTCTTTTCTGGAATCCTTTCTCCACATCCTCATCACTAATCACCATCTATGTCTGCTTGTTGGGCACTTTGTCACCAATGTTCTCACTGCAGTTTCACCTCTTGCTGCATTCTGGTTCAAAACACAAGTCTAGGTATGCCACTCCTTGCTTAAATAGGATCAAGCCCAAGTCCCTAGCAGGGGACTTGGCACCAGATATGGTCTCCTATCTGCTTCTTAGATGCACTTCTAACCATTTCTGTTCACACTATGCTTTTTTAACCTAGGACTCCTTGTTAGTCTCCAGGGGGATTATGCAGGTCCACATCTCTGTAACATGGTACTATCCTGGCCCTTATCTATCCCTTCCCAGAATATTCCTACCCTTCCTTTAAGGTTGGACTAGGTGACATCTTGGGAATGCTTTTCTGGATACCCACCATCCAGGCCAGGCCCTGTATTCTTTTTTTTTTCAGGCCATGTATTCTTCATCCAGTTTCCACTGTTCTGTGGACAGTTCTGTGTGAGACACTGTTTAGTTAGATAGGCTTCATACTTATACTGTGTGCTTCTGGAGGGCAACACTCTCCCAGAGCCTAGCACAGAGCCAGCACATCCCAGTTGTTCAGTTCATGTTTAGTGAGTGAACAGAGTGAGCCATGATGGTAACATTCTCTGATTAGTCATTATATTCTAGACATGCTTAGAATACCTCTTCATATATTAACCATTTGAACACTACACTAAAACTTATGAGGTGGGTACCATCATTGTCTTCATTTATAGATGAAGATACTGAGGCACAGAGGGTGAGTAACTTGCCCAAGGATGTTCAGCTAGATTCAAGCCCAGCTCTAGGGTCCTGTTCCAAACCTTCCATGCTGCATTGCTTTTACAGCTCTGCCTATCCAAGGCTGACTCACACTCACACCTTCCCTCCACTTGGAATGTTAGTGCCCAGTCACCTCTGCCACCTTGTTTAGGACACAGCTCAGGCTGTACCTCTGCATTGAGCCATGCAGAGCTCCCCAGTGCAGTAGTAATTCAAACTAAGTGTATTTTCCCCAAAGCTCATTCAGGTCCCAGCACAAATTGCCTTGTATTGTAGCATCCTAAAGACAGCAGATGATATAGCCCATCTATATGGGCTATTATGAAACATTGCCATTGATATCCTGTCTTGTGTTTGGAAATGCCATCTTTGTGTGTGTGTATGTATGGGGAGTATGGTAGTTTACTCAAAAGGAAAGAGAAACATACATTTTACTGTCTCATATGTTTAGTGTAATTATAGCTCACAATTCACATAATGCTGTTACTTGCTTTATCTTCTTTTGTGTGTATATGGTACTGTGAATTGGCCTCAGGGCCATTCCACTGAGCTACATCCCTAGCCCTTTTTATTTTATTTGTTTTAATTTTGAGATATGTTCCTTCTAAATTATGCAGGCTGGGCTCAAATTTGTAGTCCTTCTACATCAGCCTCCTAGAGTCCTGGGATTGCAAGCATGTGCCCCCATCTCAGACTTATTTCCTTTAACTTATTTGAACTTCCCTACTTTCCTAAGAAGTAGTTAAGACAGACAGATCAGCTCCAGTTTATTGAAGAGAGCACTGGATGTCAACAACAGTAAGTAACTTGCCCAAGGCCCCACAGTGGATTAGGACCCAGGCTGCCCTAGTGCTTGAATGAATACTTTGTTTGCTATAACCATCCAAACACTTCTGGCTACAGAGCAGATGGGCAGTAGAACATCATTCAGCTGTGGTGGCAGAAGCAGTCCCACACTGGGGAGTCTCACAGCAGGCTGGGCATTGTGCCCATGCCATGCTGTTGAATAGCACTGGCTTCTCACAAATGCTTCTCCATGCTCTTAGTTTACCTTGTTAGGTATGATTTTTCTTTTATGAACATACATGTTGTTGTGAGCTACATTGTGTACCCCCAAATTTATACACTGAAATCCTAACCCCAGGACCTCAGAGTGAGACTGTATTTGAAGACAATCTTTAGAGGGGGAATTAAGTTCAAGTGAGATCATTAGGGTAGATTCACATCCAGTGTGCCAGGTGTCCTCATAGGAAGAGGAGGTTAGGGCGTAGCTCTTTGTCAAGAGCTGTCATTGCAAAGTACACAGGTAGGGCAGATCCTGTGAAGATACAAGGAAAAGATAACCACCTTTCAGCCAAGGAAAGAGACCTCGAGAGAAACCAACTCTGCCAGCACCTTGATCTTGGCCTTCCAGTTTTAGAATTGTGAAGAAATGAATTTCTGATGTTGAAGCCACCCAGTCTGTGGTACTTTGTCATGAAACCTCTTGCAAATTCACATACATATATATTTTAATTCTCTGTTGAATCATGGGACTGCTTATGTATGTTTAACTTTTCAATAGTCTTAGTCTTAGCCACATTGTTGAGTTCACTAAAACAGTAGCCATGAAGAAAGGGGTGTGGGGAGAGCTTTTCCTCGGAGGATGCTGTGCACTGTTAGGCATGCTGAGGAGCCAATAATTCTGGTTGGTCATGTTCATGCCCACTAACTCCCAGGGGGGTCTGGGGAAGCAAGTGAACTTCACTGAACCTCAGTTTCCTCCACTTCTAGGAAACCACATTGGGACATAAAAGTTTAAGGTCTCTTCCAACTAAAAATGCCATCATTCCCCGATGAGAGAGGTGTGGAATTTCTGGCTTAGTCATGCTATGCGAGACACATATGTTAGATTGGGAGGGCCCAAAGCCCCCATCAGCCACTCTCCATTGAAAGACCCGATTTAAAAATGGGCATCTGAAATGAACAGACATTTCTCAAAGAAGTAAAGGCAGCAAATAAATATACGAAAAAACATTCAACATCACTGGTCATTTGAGAGATGCAGATGAAAACAAAACTGAGATTTCAGAGGTTAGCCCAGAAAGAATGGCTGCTATCAAGAAATCCACCAATAACAAATGCTGGCAGGGGTGTGGGGAGAAAGGAACCCTTCTCCATTGTTGGTGCGAGTGCAGACTGGTGCAACCACTGTGGAAATAAATATGGAGATACCTCAAAGAACTAGGACTAGAGGTCCCATTTGACCCAGGTATTTCCCTGCTGGGTATCTTCCCAAAAGAATTAAAAAAATCATACCACAGCAATATATGTGTACCCATGTTTATAGCGGCACAGTTTGTAATAGCTAAAGCTTGGAAACAGCCCAAATGCCCATCAACTGGAGACTGGATAAAGAATATGTGGTTTTTTTTATAATAATGGAGTACTACTCAGCCATAAAGAACGAGAAGCTAGAGACATTTGTAGCTAAATGGATGCACATTGAGGCCATACTCTTAAGTGAAATAAATAGGACACACGTGTAAATACCAAATAGTTTCTCTGGTGTGGAAAACTAAAAGTGTAAATAAGGTTCAAATGGTATAATTGATAATGTGAAATAGGAAGTAAAGGTCTAAAGGAGTAGGGGAAGTGGGAAGGGTAGGGGAAAGGAAAGCAGGGAAAAGAAAAAATATGAGAAAAGGAAAAAATGGAAACAAAGTCTCTGTAAATAGGGAAGGGTGGAGGGGGTGAAGGGAGGGCAGGGGAATGGGGAAAAAATAAGAACTAAGATACACCATGTAAAGGTACAAGATCCCAATGAAGAATGTAACTATATTTTATACCTAAAATACACCAATAAACTTAATAAAAAAAAAGAAAGATGAAATACAAAGGCTTTCTGGTTCCTTCGCAGGACTCAGAGCTAGTGGCAGGATGAGGAGAGAGCTCAAAGAGATCCAAAAGAGCTGGGGACTGCCAGCTCACAGAGGAGGTGGTGGAGTTTTACAAGGACTTCAACGAGTGCCTTTGAAACTTTCTGCTATTCAAGTCTGTATAGAGCTCTCTTTTGAAGCCTGATATCTTTCAACTCTGGTGTCTTAATTCTTCCCTCCTGACCTGGCAGCTGAGCTTGGAGGAATTTTACAGGACAGTGGCACTTGTTAGTGAAACCACAGGACAGGTGGCCTTTGGGACAGGAGCCTTGGAACACGCAGGGGCAGGTCTTAGAGCAGGACAGGACCTAAGGGTGGGGAGAGCCAGGGAGGGGAGAATAGTGAAGAGATGGGCCCCTTGCAGGGCCGTCTTCTTATAAGGGAGCGTGTGGTTTTGAAGAGAGAGCCAAGCAACATAGCTTTTGAGGCAATCACCATGAAAAGGGAGCCAAGGAGGGATGAAACCAACCTCTTGCAGCTGTTCAAGGGAGCACATGTCACTTTGCTCTGTGGCACTCTGTAAACTGTGAAGTGAGGGACAGTTACCCTCAGAGAGGATCCATGAGCACGTGGCTCACAGGAGCACCAGCCTGAGCACGGACAGTAAGGACAGGGGCTTCTGAAGGTCAACTAAACAAGGATCTGAACTTAGGGCACATGTGGCCCCGGGAAACACACAGAGAGGCACCGTGGAGTCTATGTTCTCCTGAAAATCACATGCAAGTACCCAGAATATTTCCTACAGTGTAGGTTATCGGTGAATACATACTAATAATTGTGTTCTAAAGATATGAGTATCTTTTCAGAAGGTTGAAATCTCACAGCCCTGCTCCCTTTGCTCCATTCCTGCCCACTCCCTAGACCTCAACATATCCCTTATTTCTGGGGAGATTTTGCTATTGGCTTCCAGCCTAGTCATTTTCATTACATTCTCAATAGATCTGACCCCAAGAATGTAAAGAGTCTCTAATTTAGGGTAAAATGTTAAACTAGAGCCTGTTCATATGTTTGTGAGAGGCACAGGTGAAATGAAGTTATAGCAGGACACAGTAGAGTCTGGGAAAGGGGGTTTTAGCAGGAAAACTGAAGTTCATCCATTACTGTTGGTGGCGGGAAAGCAAGGGGATCCAGTGCTGGTGCTGGTTCCTGGTACAGCAACACTTCATAAGATGAGAAAGAAAGCTCAAATCAATCCATTTCCTGTGATTTGTTGATGGGGCATGCACGATCTTATTAAGCTCTCATTACTGTTCCAGGCAGCATCACCATCTTATCTCATGTTTAAAGAAACTGAGGCTCAGAGAAGTTAGAAGTTTGCCCAGTCAACCAGCAAGCAAACACATCTTGCTGGAGTAGCAACCCAGTCCAGCGGAACCCTTTGGCTGCTCCCCAGCAAAGCACTTGGAGGGTTTGTACCTCTGGTTCTCCTAGCCTTGTCTAGCTCTGTACCCTTTTGAGTACTTGGGTGGTGTCTTCAGAGCAGCTCTGCCTTTAGGAGGGAGTTCTCAAAGCAGTGCCATGGACTAGGGTCTGGTCTATCTATCTCTTATATGCCTGATAAATGATCTTTCTGAGTTATCAATTGATTTCATTAAAAGAAGGTCAGGAAAATCACTTCCCAAATCCTGTTACTTTTGAATGCCCTGGAGAATTGAGTCCTGGGGTCATCTGGTCACTTTGGGTACCTTTTATCTAAAACCTGCATAACTGAGAGATTAGTCTGCAATTATATTGAGAGAAATCCAAATTAGATACCAAGAAGAGCAAATTTATATTAAGAGTTTCATATCATTAACTCGGCATCCTAGTCCTGCAAGCCAATAAATAGCAAAGTCTCCCCAAAAGGGGAAATTTTGAGGTCTATGGAGTGGGCAGGAAAGCAGGAAGAGGGGCAAGGCTGTGGGACTTAGTCCTTCTAAAATGATACTCATATCTTTAGAACACCATTGTTAGTACGTATTTACCAATAACCTACATTATACAAAATACTTTGGGTACTTTACGCTTTAATCCATTTGTTCATTCCCTACTCAACCAACTATTCAGCCTGCACTGCACTGAGGAATTGATTAGGAATAACACCAGTGAAGATGAGTACTACCATTTACACTGTGCGGTACTATACTCATGTCTACAAACAGCAGTACTCAGAGGAAGGTCCTGTTATCCCATTTTTCACATGAGGAAACTGAGGCACAGAGAGATTGAGTGATGCACTGTGGAATTCAAGGATTCAGAACCTAAAGTGATAGACATTCAAGGGCTTTAGTAGGGGCCCTAGGCTCTATGGACAAAGCAACCACAGCTCTGCTTTTAAAGTGCTGTGAAAATTGCTTATTAAAATGTTATGCCTCTCTTACCTATGAAACAGGTTGCAGCTTAGCTACAAGGTAGATTAGCAGCAGCAAGCCCTGGGTTCTACTCATGGGAAGAAGGCAAGGGAGTGGAATAAGCACAGAACTGAGGAGACAGCTCATTTGCGCCATGACTGCAGCAATGTGCTTTGCTGCCTGCCGCGAAGAGGCCTTGCGTGGTTTTCATCATCTCACACGTGGTGAAATTTTAAAGGTTATTTCATGGTTTGCACCCACACTCTTGAAGAAAATAGTTTGGTATCTAATTCTGTGAGTGCTAAGGTTGCTAGGAGCCTCTTCGTAGATGTGTACAATTTCAGAACCTGAAGGAAGTTGGGAGATGGAGTGCAACACCCTCATTTTACCGTTAAGGACGCATGGATGTGACTTGCTCAAGGTCAGACAGCAAGAATTTGATGCACTTTAGGTGTTCTGTATATGAGCAAGAAGTAAGAGAGAAGGAACATCATTCTTTTCTAAGGTTGAGAATTGTAATCAATGCAAACTCCATCTGTTATAAGTAATAGAAAAACCTACTACAGCAGTGAAGCCAAAATGCTATAGAGAGAGTTATCATTTGCTCATCTAAGTAAAAGGTCTAGGGTGCTGGTTTCAGGCTTGGGACTTGGATGATGTAATCAGGACTCAATCTTTTTTTCATTCTGTTTTCCTTGGTCTTGCTTCATTTCTAGCCAAGTTTTCCTTACAAATTACCCAAATGGCCCCAGCAGTTATCAAAGGCACATGTCTTTATACAATTAGCAGATAAAGGACCCCGTCTCAAGCCCTCCCACTGCCAGTTCTCTCATTAGTTTTGATAGGCTCGATTGAGGTCACCTGTCCACACTTGGAGCAGTTAATATTAGCAGCAAGATGCAGCATTCTCATTGGCCAGACCTTGGGCACATGCTCACCTGTGGATCTGGGGTTGGGGTCAGGCCCATGGCAAAATGTATTGTCTCAGAGCAAAATGTGGTCCTGTTAATAGATGCAGGATAAGTGGATGTATGGTAGGCAAAACAACTGGTGTGCACTGCAAAGTTTCATGACAGCAAATAGTTTTGACATTTTCCCTTCTCACTGGGCTTTTACCATGAATGGGGAGATGGTCCTGACTGAGGTCATGAGGAAGGGGTAAGAACACCTGTTGGTTTGAGGGGAAACTAGTAAGATCTCTCCTGGGCATGTCCAGGGATAGAAGGCCCCTGGCAGATGATACAAGCTGCCGACAGGGGCTTTAGGTTCAAAATTGTTTGGAGGCACTAGAAGCTTTACTAGAAGCTGGCTGTGACCATGGGCAGCAGGTTGTAGACCCCTTCAGTGACCTCTCTTATGTGGGCTCACTGTCTGGTCCCTGTTCTCATTCTCCCTTTCACCTGTATAATGCAGGTTCAGGCCATTCTGAGCTGAGTATACAGAACTCTACTTAAAGGTTCCTCCTTTTCCCTGGGGGAATAGGGCCCAAATCAAGTCTGTGCTTCTCTGGTCAAGCAATACTATGGGGGAAATATTGTTGTTTAAGCCTAGGCTCCTTTGCTCATCCCTTGCCTTCATTCCACTCTCTTCTTCAAGTTTTGCCTAGTTGTTTCAAGAAAGTTCCCTCCTTTCCATTCTCCCCTACACACACCTCCTGCCAGCAAAAGGATGCTTCCTTGATGTAAGTAGTAGGAAACTCCCTGGAATTCAACAAAAGAATTTGCCATCCTGCAGAGTAGGAGGTCCAGGGATGCCCTGGACACACCACAGTGAAGGCAGTTTTGGTGTTCCTGTGGTCTTCCTGGCTCCTGCTCATCTTTTGTACCTCTGTCCTCAGGAAAACCTCAGTTATGCTTGCAAGATGGCCTCCAGCAGCCATAAGGACAACAAGCCTCTGTGTTCCTATTCAGCAAGACAGCAAGGAAACCTCTCTTTCACGAACAGGATAAAAGAACATTCTTTCAGTTTAACTGGGCCAGTTTAGGTCTCATATCTCTCCCTGTATGCTAACAGTTGCCAGAGGGATGCCAGGTGCTATGGAGATACTGAACCCAACATTGGCACAGATGTGTGTGCTATGGCAGCTGCGTGAATTGGGACTCTCACTGGGGCGAGGGCCGGTTCTCAGGGTCATAGGGCCTGAGGGAACGAAGGAGGAAGGATCAGATACCAGTAGATGATGTTGTGTTTAATTGTACATGTTTCATGTGTTCTAATATATTTTCCATTAAAAGACAACATTGCTGACACATTTGTGACACATTTATGACTTAAATATGAGTTAAATGTATAACCTAACCATCATGTACTCAGTTGTTTGGAGAAAACGTACAACCTCTTGCCAAACAGCTTATTTATTAAGTGAATTTATACTAACCTAACTTGCATTGAGATGAAGCAATGATCAAAATAATTGAGATAATAATAACTGAGATGAAGCAATGATCAAAATAATGAAGGCTTTGTTTGGGGAACTGGTCACTTGGACCCTGCGCAGAGCTTTGGCAGCACCCTGTCTGCCCATAACATCAGTGTAAGCACATGCAGACACACAGATAGGCTGGGTTCTCCCTGGGATGCTCAGGACCTGCCATGTATGAGGACCCTCATCTGATTTTATCCTTTGCCCTTTGTCCAGAGTCTGGGCATAGACATGTGGTCTGTGGTTCTGTGTATATTGATTATAGTCTGTATTTGGATAACTTGGCTTTTCATCTCCAGGTGCTCACTTTTATTTCTTTCTGAAGAATGTGCTGATTTGGGGGCTAGAAAAGAGCTTGAGCAATAGATGATTGATGAAGTCTGGGGCCGCTGTACCACTGAGCTACATCTTTAACCCCTTTTTATTTTTTATTTTGAGGCAGGTTCTCATGAAGTTGTCCAGGTAAGGTTCAAACTTACCATCCTCCTGCCTCAGCCTTCTTCAGTGCTGGGATTGTAGGCCTTCACCAATGTGCCTGGCTTAGGCTAGATTTATGAAGCCAGGGGATTACCCCTCTCTTGTCTCTCTGCCAGCAGTTACCAGGGCTGGGAAGTAACCAGGATGCTATGTGGGTGGTGTACACAATGGATGAGAGCATGAGCTCATCGGACAATTCAGATTTGGCCAAATGGGCATCAGTGTCCTCATGGGGAAAGTAGGAATGCTTCCCTGATAATATCCTTGGCTCTTATGTATTGAAGGTTTACTCTGTTTCAAGCTTGGGGCTACTATTGTTACATATATTTCTTCATATAATTCTTAAAAA
The DNA here is from genome assembly GCF_000247695.1 of Heterocephalus glaber. The sequence goes on from NW_004624730.1 coordinate 11,003,446, forward strand.
GCATAATGTAACCGATTTTTAGATGGTCAAACAACAAGCCTAAGGCCTGTCTGTCCCAATGTCTGTGCTCTTAGTAAGCATCTTGCTCACACGGCTACAGAGAGGAAGAAAAGGGCAAGGGCATGAAAAGAAGCTGGCTCAATGTCCAGCACCAACTGGGTTTTCAACAAGAGGTGGTGGTGGGGCTGCCACTTTTGCTACAGAAAGCAAAGGTCCTTGATGATCCCAAATGGACAGCTGGCCCCATGCAGCCTGGATCTGGGCATGCTCTCCCTGAAAACTTGTTTATTGGCCTTGTGGTTGTCTGAAGAAAGAGTTGTCTGTCCTCTCTTGGTTTCTCAGGCCTTTAGAAGGTAGGCTCAGATTACAAAGCACACACACACACACACACACCTGTTCTTCTGGGCCGAGAGGGCTGGACAGCTCAGGAGTGCAAGGACACTCTGACCTGGGCTTGGGTCAGCAGTGTCCTTGGCAGGCTGAGGTGCAGGGTGGCCAGGAGCCTTCTACTGGAGGTGGTGGCTGGGAGTTGGCAGCCAGAGGCCTGGGAGGGGAAGTGGGGGTTGCTCTGTGCCCTCCTGCTTCCTTTGTCTTATCCAGCCCCTACACTGTCCATACCAGACATAAACATGGCTCTTCCCAAGAAAACTCCACATCAGCAGGATCAATGAGGCCAGAAAAATGCAAATAGCATCAGCTATGAAAACAGAAAATATTGATGAGGGCTCCTTAGGACTAGGAAGGTGCTCAGGGTCTCTCTGTCACTGTCTCGGGTGAGCCTCATGACACTGCTGTGGGTGAAACAATATTACAGGTACCATTTTAGGGATGGAGAAACTGAGGATAAAGGAGAAGGGACAATTTGCCTGGCTGCACACAGCAAGCACATTGTAACTTGCACTACATACATCTCTCCTGGAAGTTCATTCATTTAACTATGATGCTGAAGTGCTTCCCCCAAAGCAAAAGACTGAGGGAAGAGCATTTTATCTCACTTCTGTTCAGTAAACTTTAGTGCAATGCCAGAGTTGAGATAAAGTGTCAACCATGATGTTTCTTTCTTCACCTTCAAGGCTTCAATGGTCCTTCAAGCTCAAAGAGGCCAAGTGACTCACTCCAGATTATACAGCTCCGTGTATCAAAACAGGAAAAAAATACCATCTAGAAGATCTCAGAATGTATCAGGCCACATGTTTTCTCATACTGAGCAAGGTTACCTCCTTCTTCATCAAATTTCTCAAAGCCTATTAGCTTCTCCCACCACTAAGTATTCTTTTGTGTCTTATTCGCTGTCTTATCATTGGAACAGGATATCTGAGACCCATAACTTCAAAGAGAAGAGGTTTATTTTGGCTCATGTTTTTATAGGATTCAGTCTATAGCTGGCTGGCTCCAGTCTATAGCTGGAAGAAAGGGCATAGTGGAAAGGTCTGGTGGAGGAAAGCTACTTATATTGTGACAACTGGGAAGCGAAGAACAAACCCCAGGGACCCACTTCCTAACAGTCAGTCAGTGACAGTATCCACATGATCCAATCACCTTCCAAAAGCCCCACCTTGAACACATAAGCCTTTTGGGGGATGTTCTAGATCTAAACCATAGCACATGAAAAACATGTGAAGGAACTGTAACTCTAACTTGACTCAGACTGCAACAGACCCAGAGAAGTGTGCTGTAGCCTGGATGCATTTGCTGCTTGTCACCCCAGAGGCCTGAAGGTGCCTGAAGATCTGGGAGACAGCACTGTACTCCTTATTGCTGAAAGCTTCCCCAATTGTTTTATTGTGAAGAGCAAATCCTGATGCCCATGATGTTTGCCAGGCTCATTTCCAGCAGGCAATGCTCAGGTCAGAGGTGGGGGATGGAGGCTCCCTCTGGAGTCAGGGATGGAGGGCTGTGAGAAGTGTAAATGGTGTTGTTGCAAGTGACAGAACACTATTCTGCCTACCTTAAATGTTTAAAAAAATATTTTATCAGAAGGTTATAGGAGTAATGTACAGACCCCAACAAGAGTAGGATGATCAGTCCTCAAAAAAGATGAATGCAGCAGGGAGCCCAGGACCTGCAGTAGGATGGGGGCAGCCTCTTACATATGTTGCTCTTAGGATGGGTCCTCCACAGCTGTGACCTGCTCTTGGTGTAGCTGGCTCAGAATTCAAATTTCCAATATACAAATGTCTAATTTAAAAAAGCAGACAGTAACAAATATTGCATGTGGAGCAACTAGAATCTTCAGATTGCTGCAGGAAATGTAAAATGACAACAGTTTGGTAGTTTATCAAAGAACCAAATATGGATTTATCATATAATCCCCAAATCCTTCCCCTATGTATCTGTTCAAGAGAAATGAGAACCGAACTTCACATAAAAACTTGCATGAGAATGCTTATAGCAGAACTAGCCATGAGAGCTACAAGATAGAAGCAATCCAAACATACATCCATGGTGAATATATAAACAAAATATGGTATATCCACAGTGAAATGCTACTTTTAATGAAAAGGAATGAAGAATACACGTTATAACACAGATGAAACAAAATCAATATGTATATTTTATGATTCCATTTGTGTGGAATGCCCAGAAAGGCAAATCTATAGAGACAGAGTATAGATTAATGGTTGCCTTGAGCATAGACAGTACTTTCCATTGGATGCAGGGTTACTTTTTGGGGTGATTAAAATGTTCTGAAATTAGATTGTGATGATGATTGTACAACTCTATAAATTTACTGAAAACCATTTGAATTGTTTATTTAAAACAAATAAATTTTATAGTTTATAAACTATAGCTCAATAAAATTGTTGAAAAATAAAATTAGATTTCCAGCAGAGTCAGAGAAGACTCTTGTGCTGTCCTCTGGCATGGCAGTTTACTTGACAGATGCACCAAGATGATCACAAGGGACCAGAGCTAATCAGGGTGCTGCTCTCTCAGCAGCATAAGTAGGACGAAGGGTTTCTGGGCAGATAGAAACTTCAGGATCTCCATCACTCACTCCCATGGCAGCAGGTGGCCGTGACTATGATTTTGACTTCCTGAAATGTAGTCCCTGGCCACTGAGTTCTCTGGTGCGTCAGAGGTGTCAGGCTCAGATCCTTGTAACAAAGATCTAGAAACTTCTGCAGGACTTTGCTCCTGGGAGTGGAACTGTTTTTTGGTGTGGAGACTTTGGAGATCACTTCCATAGACAAACATTCAACTGTTAAGCCTAAAGAAGTATAGTTTTGCTCATAAAAACATAAAAGGCACTTAATGATGGTTGAACACAACACAGGTATCTACAGAAGGAAGATATCCATGCAGAAGGAATAGTTATCTATGCAGAAGGAATACATGGAGTAGGCACTTTGACCCACTGATTCAATCCCCTGTGAGTCTCTCTCCTCTCTCTGCCCCATCTGTCTCTCATAAAGCATCTAACACAGTGCTTGCCATGACTTTCTGTGTTCTCTTTCCCATCCCATAGACAAGATAATGAAGCTAAAATTAGAGGAAAGAAAATCTATGAGATAGAAAAAAAAATAGCCGGTGAGAAGAATACAGATGTTAGCAATAGAAAGGTAGGACTTTCAGAAAGCAGTTGAGCCACATCAGTGTTGGGACCATGAGCAGAGCTTCATAGGCTTTGTGAATAATGTGAAGGGCTATATTATTTTTAATGATTACATTAATTATTTTATTTAATCTATTAGTAGAACAACCAGTAAGATGTTACTAGGGTGAGAAGGGAATCCAAAATTGGATATAATTAGAAATCAGGAAATAAGTAAGCAAATGGAGGCAAAATTAGCCTCTCCCATTGTGTGGAAGAGAAATCAGTTTTCTGACAGAATTTTCACGTCTATATGCAGAAATTATTTTGCATTGCTGTTAGTTATTTACAATATATAAGATTGCAAAATAGCTCACTAAAGGGCTAGAAACAGGAAGGGTGTGCTATAAATTCAGTTTTCCCCTAAACACAAAGTCGTCCATGTAATACAGTGCTTTGTCTCTTTCTTTGCTTGACTAATTAGTATTTACCTAAGAAGCATGGAATGTCTATATTTCCTAAAATTTCTAATGCATAATAGAATACTTTTATAAAACACAGTAAAAATAAATTGCTAGAAAAAAATGAAAGAAGATATGCAAAAGACAAAAGGTAAGTTCAACTTTTCTTATTTGTCTCAACAGACAAAGTTATTTTGTCAAGTTGCTATGAAAGTTTCTATAGGCTTCTCTTAACTGTTGTTACTTAACAGTTAACAGATGACGAACAGTTCATAGCCTGCCCCTGGTCATAGGCCACATTTTGAGATGTGTGGCAATAGAGCATTTGTTCACACTCACTGGGGCAGAACTCTGTGAAGCTGCTGCCTTCTTATTCCAGTCTCCATGTGAACAGCCTTTCCCATGTTCCCATGTGGTAATTTCCAAGAGATTCTAGACCCTAGATCCCCATCTTCACAGCCTTCCTAGTCTAGGGCATCAGATGCCAAAATTTTTTGTCTCAGGATCTTTTAAACTCTTAAAGATCATTGAGGATATCAAAAAGCTTTTTAAAAATGTAGGCTATAGCTATTAATATTTATAACATTAGAAATTTAGACCAAGCAATTTAAAAAGATTTCTCAATTTAAAAATAATGAATCATAAACCATATATGAATAATTAATCATAATAAATCATCACATGTTAGCATAATATATGTTTAATGAAAAATAGCTCTTTTTTTCCAAGCTAAAAGTAAATAATAAGAGTGGTGTTCTTTTACATTTACTGAATATTTCTTTGGAATGTTTCTTTTCTATTTTCTTTTTCTAAAAGACCTGAAGGCAACTGGATTCTTACATTTGCCTTTGAATCTAATCTGTTGCAATATCACGTGTCATATAACCTCTAGAGAACTAATTCATTTGTACACTAGTGAGAAAAAAAGAGTGAAATATGCAAATAACTTAGCTTATTAGAAAAATAGTTCAACCTCACAAAGCCCCTGAAAGGATCTTGGGGACCTTCAAGAGTTCTTGGAAAACACTTTGACAAGCACTGATCAAGGATATCTAGTCTAATGACACCCCCTTTACATCCACATATGCACATTTAGGGTGCTAAGCTGTCCCTGTATGCCTGGAACTGCCTGAGTTTTGTCAGTGAAAGTCCTATGTCCTAAGAAAACTATGACTATTGTTCATTCTAACTCGCATGTTCATGCTTACTTTCATTGGAGACATTCTAGTGCTGATCTCTTGCTTCTATTCCTCTTTCCTCCTCCCCTTTCCTCTATTTCCCAGACAATTTAATTTACTGATTGAGGCAAGGGCTGTGAAACAGATGCCTAGTAGAGACAGCCAGCCACCAACTCCATATACTTTATCCTCTCTTCCTTACTAACAGAAACCCATTTTGCTGGGGCAGCAATGTGTCCAGGAAAAAAATGTTTCTGAGCTTTCTTTGTGTCACGTGGCACAGTCTTGGACAAAAGTATGTTCAGGAAAATCGTAGGGGTGGGCTTCTGGGAAAGCTCATTTAAAACAGTGGATTCATAGCACATGCACATGTTATCCTTCCTCCTCTTCCTTTTTCCTTCCTGGAACTGCTTGGAATGACTGGAATTCCAGAGGCTTCTTGTAGACCTGCTGACCAGGGTCCTACCTGGAGGGAGGTCAGTGTGGCTGAGAGCCAGAAGGAGACTAGGTCCCTAATGGCTTTGTGGAGCTGCCTAAAAAGCCTTGAGTGAATTATTTCCAGACTTCTTCTGTAAGTAAAACAATGAGATTAAAAATTTTAAAAATCTATTGTCTTTAAGTCATTTACTTTTCAGATTCTGTTTGCTGAACAATTCTTAATGTAAGAAACTTTTTTGTTATTCTGTAGACAGATTCTTTACATAAAATGGCAGGGAGTAGACAAATATGGACTCCAGCACTGCATCTAGGACACAGAATAGACGTGCACACCAGCTGTGGCGTGGCTGCTGCTTCTACAGCACTGTTTCTCATGGAAACTTCTTCTGGGACTTCCTGAGTGTGATCTTACTTTACTCTCCTTTTGAGGGTTCATTCCAGTTTTTCACTGTGACTCCACTGATTCTGGCACTCTGGAGCCTAGACAATAAATAATTTTTTTCCTTCTCAAAATATATAACAAATTGGTGCTTCCAAGTTTCATCATGGACAGAGAACCAAGTATTTGCTGTGTGTGTGTGTGTGTGTGTGTGTGTGCATGTGTGTGAGCACTTGTGTGTGCATGTGCATATCAGGGGTTTCTTCCCATTGAGGAGAAGGCTGGATGAGAGTAGTGGTGTTCAGGACAATGATGTGAAGAGGGACCCTGCAGGAGGTGCTTGCAAAGGTGGGGTAGCCAAGCTCCTGACCAGACAGCACAGGTTCTGATAGACCAAAGAGCTTCAAGTCAGCCTTCCAGGACCTGCCTGAGCTGGGGGAGGGGGTGAGAGGTGGGGAGCCCTGGGCACTTTGTGCGCCAGGTATCTCTGAAAAGTCAAAAGCCACTAATGGAAATAACCACTGGGGCATAATTTTTCATGCCCTGATTCCAATCACAGACTTGTCAACCAAGAAGAATATTGAAGGGGAAATCCCATTTCCTTTCAAGCCCAATGTTCCCCACGGAAGCAAAATCTTGTGGAAAAAGCCCTGCTTGGGAAGAGTGCAGCATATTTTATTCTGGCTCCTTGAGAGGTGGCAACACTCATCGTTATTGAGAGATGAGTTTTCAGAGAGGAGGGGCTGCCCATATACAACAGTGACCTATCTTGCTTCCAAGGAGCAGACACTTGGCTCACAGCAGAACATGTGGCCCATCTGATCTTTATGAGCAGACAGACGTGGATCCTGGCAGGTGATGGCTGTTCTCATGTGCTGGCTGCTGTGGGGAGAAGTAGTGCACAGCAGAGGCATGTAGAAGAGTCCTGGGGAGTCCTGGAGGGAAAGAAGGGGTTCTGGTCCACACCCAGAGAAGAGCACAAAGGGCAATGTGTGTGCCCGTGTACTTCTGCAGCTCATCTACACATGGGAAACTTATTAGAGGACAAGAAACAAAGAGAGAGGCAAACTTGTTGACCTGAGCACTCCAGGCAGGGCCAGGCAGCTGTCTCCTGCCTAGTCTGCTACATACAACCTGTGACCACTGATGGTTGGGAATCACTGTTCTATAACTCAGTGACTCCTCACAGCAACCTGGGGATGTAGTCTTACTCGTATTTCCACCTCACACTCGTGAAAGCTGAGACTTAGAGAGGTTGAGTAACTCTTAGCTAGTAAGTTCCCCAGAGCTCCTCTCCACCTCACTGTGTCCTGGCCTTGCCCTCCACACATTGCTTTCCACCTCTAGTGAGGCAATCACCTTGATGCACTCTTTTACAGACTCAGGAGAGCCCATATATAGGTGAAATTTGTCTACCTGGCCACCCTTAATATAAATAAATGGTCTGGGAAAATCTGGTTCCAAGGGGGAATATTTGGAATGCACCTGTTGCTATGGGCATGAATTTACACACTCTCCAAGCATAAATTATCCTTGAATTACCACCTTCATCTTCTGCTCTTTGTACATTCCCTGTCAGGGACAAGCCTCACATTTTGGTAAAAATCTTTATCCACATGGCATCACTAGCAGAGAAGGCTGGGTTAAGGGCAGATCCTGTCTCAGGGTTATTGGTTGAGAGTGAATAAATAGGAATCCATAGTGCCTGTCAGGCTTCAGGACAAGACCAACACCCTGTGCTGACCAGACTGTAGGAGGCACGAAGTGTCCAGTTCCAGGCACCATGTTTTTAAACAATTATTTTTGTGTTCGTGAATTAGAAGTAGTACATGATCATTGTAGGATATTTGAGAAATATCAACAAAATATAAAAGAATTATGATTAATAATATCACTGCTATATATCATATGTTACCACTAGTCACATATAAGGGTGTTTCTTTCCTGTTTTATGTGTGTCTGTGTACACACATGGGCACAGATGCAGGTGTATGCACACGAGGGCATACGTATGTCTAATATTGAGTATCAACTATGATTTTTTCTTTACGCTTCAGAAATAGTATTTTTATAGTTGTATAATTTTCTATGATCATTTTACTATTATTGCATCTTCTTCTGGTATAATGGCTGATAATTCAGAGAAGAGTTGTAAGGGTGAAACTCAGGTACACGTGTGATCGTTTTCTTAGGCTGGATTTCTAGAAGTCAGATTATGGAAATAAAAGCTAGGTATATTGTTACATTTTTCAATATACATTGCTGAAACACCAGCCCAGCTTCAAGGGGCTTGATATAATAGAATCTGTCCAGAGGTGAGGGACAGGCTGGTCTGGATTTCATCTCCTCTGAGGAAATAGAGAGCATCTTAGTTACCTTTCTCATCGCTGAGACAAAATATCTGATGCCCAAAGTTAAGGGAAGAAAGGTATATTTAGCTCACAGTTTGTAGATATTTCGGTCCATAGTTGGCTGGCTCCAAGGCAGGGCTGCATGACAAACAGGCATTGGAGAGGAGAAAGAGTTCATGGCAGGCAGAAGGTAGCAAAACAAGCAAGAGACAACCACAGCTCTTTTTATCCCTTGTATCTTATCCAGGCTACTTAGGGGACTCACACCCTTAATCCTAGTGCCCTTGATCCTAGCATTGCACCATGAATAAATTCCAGCGTCACACACTATAGATCCAGTTACCTCTGCAAAAGCTCCACCTATGACTGCATGAGGCTTTGGGGTGGGGCATCTAGACACAGGCCATAACAGAGAGGGAGTGGGAACTCTTTCACTTTGAAAAGGGAGGTGGTATGAACACAGTAGTTCTTCAGAGTTTCAAGGGATGTCCTGTAACAAAGGGGGATTTCTATAGATGCTGCTGTATGGTGAAGTGAGCACGCTGGAGAGATGTGGAGAAGAAGGAGGACCAGGATTAACAAAAGAAGAACTTTAAAAAAAAATTAATTTAGGTGAGACGAAGGTTTTGTCTTAACAGTGCAGGCTGAAACTTGCCAAGGTGTTTCAGAGGGAAAGACAAACAATACCCTCCAAAGCATATAGTTTTTAACATACACCTTTTTCAACATATACACATGGGTGGGGTGTATATAGGCCCAAGAACCAAGAGGGGAGTGTTCCAGGGGGCTAAACATTACATAACATTCTTATTAGGCATGATTTTTGAAAGCATATTTGTTAGTACTTACGTTCTTTACTCTGTTATTTTCTACACGCAAACACACACACACACACACACACACACACACACTCCAGATGGTCCTAAGTCTAATAAAGCTCAACTTGAAGTCACTGATTTGCTTTAATGTCTATAGATTCCCACTTTCATATCTTCTGTGTTGAGCTTTTGAGATGTAGTCTTCTTATCAATATTGTCCCTTCGATTTTCTTCTCATTTCCTAGTCACTTTTACAAAATGATGTAAGAGCTACATACAATAAGCTATTAAACTATTTGGGAAAATCAACAGGAATGAAACTGATGGGGCTGGGAGAGCTGCAGTGGGCTGGCAGGCAGCACTGTGGAGCAGATGTGAGCTGTCCCTGTATGCACACATGTCCTCACATTCAGGCAGTGTGTCAGTGTGTGCAGCATAAGTGTGCAGGCTATCCAGACACAGGATGCCACCTGCACATGCTTGCTGTCCTGCACACATTGTGTGCTGGAATGATGGCACCCATGGTGCAACCTGGATGGCCCATTTCCCAGCTGCCTTTGCTCCCAATCCCTAAGCAGGATTTGTGTTAAAACCAGCAATCTGTATCTGTGTGGTTGTGCCCAGAAATGCCCAAGACAGCTCTGACTGCAGTGGAGACCATCTCTGGGCCTTCAGGGGATAACAAATGTAAGAGTTTGCACAGGACTGGCAGAGGTAAGCACCAAGCAGCCCTCTGCTGAGCCAGAGAACAGCAAATGGGCACCTTTCATCTGCTAGCTTCTCTGGCTTCCATGTGAAGAGGGCCGGGATTTGAAAAAAGCCAAGGGTGCTGTTGAGTGTATGGGGAAGCTGCCCTCTCCATCCTCCACTTCAGGGCCAAGTTCCATAGAGATGGGGTTGGAAGGCCAAGACTGACCCAACAAGAACGTAGACTCTTACTAGCTTGCAGCTACTGTCCATCAGGCTGGGGTTGTTGAGAGGTGGCTCCAAACTGCTGTGGTGAATGGAGTCCTGGGCTAACTCCAGGCTGTAGCCTCCGCAAGTGTCAGAATGCAGCTGGTGGGGGCAGCAGGTCCACACCCTCCACCTGGACTGAGCAAGTCTAAGGGGGAGTAGCTCTATGGGCTGCCCTCAGCTACCTTGTCTCCAGATAGGCTGACATGGCTCACCCCTCCCTCAGGCCACCTCCATGTATCTCCCAGAAGCACATACCTTATGTCTGTTTTTGCTGCTGCCAAAGGTCATCTGTATTTTAACACTAGGCAAGTACTTTCTTCATTTGCCAATCATTTCAGGCATTACTGTGTGCTGGACATTGTACTGGGTTCAGGGCCGGACAGGCACATCACTAGCTTGTTCTTCTTTGACCATCCTGGGCATGCGTTTCACCTAAGTGGATGGTACTCTTGCCAGTGAGGCTGCACCTTGAGGGAAAGGAAATGTTAGGGCTCTCAACTCTCTCTATCCCCAGGTTCTATGGGCTTGCCTGGGACTCTGTCATGGGTGGGGCTGGAATTCAGACTTTGGCAGGTTGCAGATCAATCTGAATGAGTCTATAGCATAGAGTGTCCCAAGGGAATGTGGGCCCCTCTGGAAAACCAAGCCTGTTTTAAGCACCTCTCTTTCCTCTGTGGCTAGCACCACTCTGCACATTAGATGTTTAAGAGAAAGTTGTTGAATGAATGACTAAGGCCCAATCCATAAAAGAAGCAGGGTGAAAGCAGGAGTTGCTGAGCTGGACTGTGAGGTCCTAGGGAAGGGGAGAGCTGTGTACTCCAGCAGTAGGCGGTAGCCTGGAGGCTGGGGGTGAGATTGGAGGAGAGACACTGCTGCAGGTGGAAAAGTAGGTAGATTATCCAGGTTCCAGGTGGACACACAGGTGCTAGGCTTGGGCAGGACAGAGCCCCAGAGCATCCGGCTGCTCCACACATATACTTTAGTGAATAGTGAAGACGAAGGATTCAGGACAGTGTCCCCCTTCAAAAGATTTTGTCTTGGCTTCTGAACGAGCAGGCTCTTCTTGTTTCTCCTTTACTTTGCTGGCTTTTCCTCCTTTGTCCTCCTTGTTGGATATCGGAATGCCTCTGATCTGGCTCCTCCTGTCTGTATCTTCATAATTATTCCTTCTGTGTTATCCAATCCTCACCTGGTACTATAAGCATCATTTCTATGCTTGAGGCATCTGAATGTCTATCTCCAGCCTTGACCCTCCCTGACCTGATCTCTAATGCTGATGACTTCATATGGATCACTAATAAATGACTTGATCATGAGCTGTCAATCCTCTTTGTGACCTTTGTACTTTTGTTACTAATTTTTGCCATCTCAGCAAATGCCACTGGAACCCACCAAGGCAGGGCTGGATAGAAGCTCCCTCTTTCAGTGCCCACCCTGCACCTGCAGGATGTTGAGAGCAACAGCGTCCTTGTATTTCATACCCTTGGTGGCTTGACTTATCCTACCTTCCTGTCAATACCAAATTGTTGCAGCCAAACACCTAGAAATTATATTTGATTCCTTTCATTTTTTCACTGCCTATATTCAATCCTTGAAGAAGTCATGTTGACTGTACCTCCAAAACTGAAAATGCATCCATTCCTCACCACTACCATTCCTAGCATCATCTCTTCCCAAGACAACTTAATGGGTTTCCTGACACCATCCTCTCTCTCAACCAATTCTCCACACAGCAGCCAGAAATTCAATTATTTTTGTAAAAGTAATACATGGGCATAGTTTTAAAAGACAAATAGTTCCATAAAGTTTATAATGAAAAACAGCAGGCTCTTGCCTCATCTCTCCTCAGTCACAATTCACACTTCCAGAGGTGAACACATTCAACAATCTTGGCAGTTTCCATCACCTGTATACTGCTAATATTTAATTTTTAGGTTTTTAGTTATTGTATTGGATTCCAACAGTTATTATTTAGATCTAAAATGTCCCCCCAAAGTCTCATGTGTTCAGAGGTAAGAATTTGGAAGGTGGTTGGCTCATGGGGGGATTAATCCGTGGCGGAGTTCAGAGTTGTTTGTGCTGTTAGGAGGCAGGGCCTGGTTAGGAGGCAGGTCACTGGGGCCAGAACCTGGAAGCTTATACTTCCCTCAGTGGCTCCTTTCTTCTCACTCTGCCTTCTGGCTACCATGATGTGAGCAGCTTTCCTCTGCCCAGGACCTCCCATCATGCTTTTCCTGCCTTGGAGCCAGCAGACTAAATTGAATCACCTAAAAACTATGACAAAATAAACCCCTCCTCCTTTAAGTTTCAGTAGTTAGGTATTGTGTCTCAGCAGTGAGAAAGTAACTAAGACACCAACCATGAGATAATACTTATCTTTCAATCATCTCCCTATCACACAGGCACCTACCATTAACATCTTTCCAATACGATGACACCACCTGGCAAATCAAACCACTAGCTCATAAGCAGTTGCTGGTATGTGTGCAATGAGAGGGGTATGGGGGTTTCCCTGGCTTTTAGACTCAACCTCTCCCTGCTTCAGCCTCCTCTGCTCCCCCACCTTTCAGAGCCTCCCATCCTTGTGGATCCAGATTTCTCAGCAGAAGTCAGCTTCCTTTCTGGCCTCCCCCCAATTCAGAGGAGTATTGCTCCGTTTTGACTATTTCATCAACATGCCTGTCCCTTACCCATCTGCTTTCTGTGTTACATTTTGCTATGTCATCTGCTGTCATCTCTGTCCATTATTTTTGTCTCTACAAGACAATTCTATGTTTATCTCTCTCGATCTCTTTGCCATTTTATTGGGGTTTGGAGAAATATGTGTGTTCAATCCACTGTGTCCAGCTGGAAGCCAGAGCAGTATGCATTGTACGTCATAGATGAGACCTTCAACAGGCAATGTTGGAAGCTGGACTCTCTCCTTCCCTGCCCAAGGAAGAGCCAGGTGGGGAATCTTAGTATTTTTCCCTTCTCTTTTCCTTCAAGCTAGAAATACTGGTGTTGGAGAGAAATGAAGAGCCATTGTGTGACTGTAAAATGGGGATGCTTCTCACAGGAACTTCTGACTTCACATGCTTTCAGTTGAGTAAATCTGTGAGGGAAAAGAGATTGCAATATGGTCCTTTGCTTGGATAGAAGGAGAATATGCTTTGAATGCTGTTTGCACCTCTCCTGGCTGCTCTTAGATGACTTGAAGAAGTCATCTCTACCAATCTGTCAAGATATTTTGGCTTCAACTTTTGTCTCCTGCAATCCGTCTTGTACTCTGCAGTCAGAATGATCTTTCAGATAAATTCCTCTGTGCTTTATTTTGGATACTTTTTATTGATTTATTTTTGGGTTTTCTATTTGTCTCTTCAGCTGTGTCCACTTTCTTTAATATACTGACCGTAGCTGTTTTGAATTCTTCCAACTTACTTCTATTTGTTTTTTTCTCTTTATTGTCAATCACAATTTCCTGATTCTGTATATCTAGAAATTTTTAAATTGCATATTGGTCATTGCCAATAAACAAAACTATAGTGACTTCAGGAAATATCTTTAACTGGCAAAAATTCCCTTTTTTGTTCAGTAGATAGGATAAAAAGACTATCAGCTCAATCCAACAGAGATTGATCTGGGATGGGAAGGGGTGGCAATTTTGGTAGTATTCTGCCATCTTTAGTTTGTCCTTCTTCCTTGGAAAAAATCTTCCGGAGGCTTTGACTAAGAATCTGATGGCTCTCCAGCTCCTCAGCCCTGAAACTTCTCCCACGTTTTTGGAGGGTACGTCACAGAAGCAGCAGACTATGGCCTGCAGGCAAAATCAGGACCACTGCCCATTTTTATATGGGTCACAGGTGCAAATCCTTTCCTTCTTTCTCTTTCTTTCTTTCTTTCTTTCTTTCTTTCTTTCTTTCTTTCTTTCTTTCTTTCTTTCTCTCTCTCTCTCTCCCTCCCTCTCTCCCTCCCTCCCTTCCTTCCTTCCTGATGAATATTTGTTGTCTATTTAATGGTAGGAAATAAAAACTGAATTTCTATTAAACAAAATATCATCCTGGCCCCCCAAATGTGTTTTTCTCATAAGTAGATCTGTATTACAAAAAAAATTCTGTTTTAATTATATTTTGAATTTAGTAAAAACATTTGTGGGAATTTGTTTTCTCTTTTGTAATTTAAATACCTTTGTAATATCCTCAGTTTTGCCTCTTGGCAAAATATTTACATAAAAGGCTTGCTGACATCTGGTGTATCAGCTAGGATCTGATCAGAGAAGCAGAACCACTAAGAATTATATGGAATAAAGAATTCATTGTAGGGATTAGACCTAATGAAGTTGCAGGAGCTGGAGTGGATTGCAGGAAGTTGCAGGAGCTGTAGATTTACAGAAGGCTATTGCACCAGTGTCTAGTGAAAGGCCTGAAGTTACTGTAGATGGAGAGAGTAACTGGGGCCTCAATCCACTTTCCAAATTGCATTTGAATTTATCTTGTGATCACCTTCAATAGGATGGTATCAAATAGGGAAGGGGATTCTGGGAAAGATACTTTTAAGTTAGCCAAGTTAACCCAGTTTTTACTACCACTGATACTTTTGCCTTAGCTCTTTATCTTCTTATTGGGTGTGGTTTATAGTGTGGCAAGTAGCCTAAGAACTACTGGTGTATGTATATCATAGCCCTCTTCCCTATGATAAAGGAAAAGATTTCATTTGTCCCAACTTGATGCTCAGCCTCCCTGATAGCCCCAGAGAAAGGCCAGATTTATCTTCAGGGCTCCTCTAGTTTTTAATCTATGGAGAGTGACCATCAGCCTGCATCCTAAAATGGCAAGTTCCCAAAGGAGAAAAGAGCAAAAATTCCTTAGTTAACTTAAATAATGCTCTTACTTCTCTGGAATTTTAGTTCATGTAGCTCTTATTGCTTCCACAGCTCTATCTTTTAAAAGGTGTGGTTTCCCCCCAATTTATCCTTTTATTTTTAGATTTTGCAATAGGAGCATTAGATTGCCACAAACTTCTTGGATATAGAAGTCTCTCTCAGGTAAATCTGGCTAGGCTGCTCTCCTTCTCATATTGCACTTTCCCAGTATCTCCTGGATTAATCCTATTTTAGCACACTTATCTCTCCATGATCTCTACTTACCTGTCCAGCTTCCTTACCTGTACCTACCCTATAAGGGACTCTGGCAGCAACCTACTTCCCGACCTGACATGTACATTTGCATAGAGAGAATGAAAGTAGGCAAAGAGACAGAAGCAAAGAAGGCACACAGAAACAGTTGCATAAAGAAGGAAAAAGAGAGAGATGATGTAAACCCATCTTAGAAATGCATCTTAGTGGCATACAGAAGTAATTGGGATTAAGATTGGTTCCAACTCCAGCTCTATAATGGGCAGATGTTACCAACAGTCTCTGTCTTTTGGAGCCAGGGCCAGATCATGCCTATTTACAGAGGGAGTTTCATCCTAGACATGGGGCAGTGCCCCTCTCCTGTAAGCCAACCTGCCTTCATGGCCCCCAAGTGCTTTATTTGGACTAAGCGGGCAAGCTGGGACTTGTTCAAGGGCTGGAAGCTTCTTCAAATAGAGTGTGGATCCAAGAATGGAAGGGCAATGGCTTGCTGGAGAAGTAGGGCCTGGCAGGGGGTTTTGAGCTCTTTTTGGAGGGAGACAGCTCAGAGTCTGCCAACTCTCTAGGAGCAGAGCAGAATCAGCTAATTCTCCTCTAACATCCTAGATCTTATACCCAGTTTCCAAAAATGACAGGTCCCATACAGCATCAGTAAGGTTTGTCTTTCTTTTCAGAGTCTCTTATATGGAATGCTTCAGGAAGCTGACCTGCAGCCCTGAAAAAGCAAACAAAAAATAGCCTGCAAGAGGCTGAGACTCCTCCTACACTCTCCACTCTGAGCTCTAGCTATGCAGGGCCTCAATTCAGCCAGCCCTATTCTTCTTTCTCTTCACCTTGAGAGTATCCACAAGACACCAATCTTTATTCCAGGAATTCAAAGTTTCTCACCTATACCTTGGCCTGAATGCAATGGGTAGCTGATGCTAGACACACCTGGGTGACTGTCACTGCCCTGAGGGTTTTGGTGGGACACACTCAGGATCCAAGTGGGGAAAGGTATGGATTTCTTTGTTCTTTGATTATACTTTTGATTGAGCTGAAGTCTTCTGATTCAAGTCCTTTATAACTTACTGTGAACTAAGTAACTTCTTTAGTTAAAAATCCAAATAATTGGTTACAAACCAAGAATATTTGAGCTGGAAAAACCAGAAGCCACCAGCACTTAACCCTCTATTTCACAGATGGGAATCTTGGAAGGGTTCAGGGTATAGTGGCACAGTGAAGGGAATAGGGCCTAGGGGTAGAAAGAAGAGAATTTAGTGTTACAGATATTAGCACCTTGACTAGAATCTCTAACTATTTTAGCCCATCTCTTTTTATTGCATCATGAAAACCTTGCTAATGTAGTGGGAGACCTTGAGCAAGCTACTGACTAGCTTTTGTTCAAACTGGGTGGTGGGGTCCATTTGATCTCTAAGATTTTTTATAGGTCCATAGTCCCCAAATCAATCTATCGTCTCAGATCTTCAATTAAATGGTTTGATTACTTGGGGAAAGCCATTTTACCTATACAGTTTCCCCTTCTACAGAATGGTGAGTTTGTACTCAGAAGCCCTCCAGCTATGAGAGTCTAAGAGGGGAAAGGGTGTTTTGGAAGTGGACTATTAGTTCCAGGGCTGGGACAAGGTGAGGCGGCAACTGTGGGGCCTTGAGAATGACTTCTTTTAAGGGCTGGCCCTAGGCTGTTCTCCTGCCTCACCCTCATCCTAGCCTGCTTAACTCTCCCCTTGGTGTCATCCCTTGGTGGGTGACATTCTAAACATTCACTTCTAAGACTGTGTATTAGTTTCTTGTCACCAAGGGAGCTGCTAGGTCCACCTGCTCTACATGTTTCCTCGAAAGTTCAATGTCCTTTGCCGATCAGGATAAGACTTCCTCCCCTTCAAGGGCGATGTCAGAAGCAAAATGGATATCCAGGGCAGGAGAAAGGTTAATCTAGGGCAGCCACTAATCCTAAAATGGCCCAAAAGCAGCACCTACAATTCCATTGTCCCTGGAGGGCTCAGGGCTCAGACATTGCAAATCAATCCTGGCACTCTTGCTTGCTGAGCTAAGCTCTGGCCACAGTCCTTCTCAAATGAGCACTCTAGGTGGCCCCCAGCAATCAATCACATTTGGCAGCAGAAATGAAACCCATTTGCCATCCTTGCATTAATCTTTTATCAGAGATTAATTTGTCCGATTAGTCAGGGATTTCCAACAACAATAAAGCTTTGCCTGGCAGAGACCAGAGTCCCAAGGGAATGGGCCGCAGAAGTGGGGAGAGTTTTATTACCTTGATAGGTCATCTAGGGAATGAGCAGAGATCTGGAAATTTACAGGCTCAGTGTGACAGAATGGGTCAGGGAGGGCCATGTCAGTGTGGCTTCTCCAGGCTGGGAATTACCCTTATACTTTTCCTGACTTGCAGTGTTTACCTTATTAAAAAGTATGTACCTCTTGGTGCACTACAGCAGAGTTCTGGCACATGCATCCCATATTGTATATCTTGTTCCTAGATTACCATGTTTTATGTCATAGCTGTCAATTAAATATTTTTATCCTTCAACATTTCAAGGTTCTCCTGAGATGTGGCAAGAGAGGATGCAGGGGAGGCACACTTCTTTCTATTACCTTTTATATGCAAATGATAAGTTTTAAGACTGCTGGCACTTGGCCATGGAGGGTTGGCCAGGCAGGATGATTCAGGGTGGGGTGGGGGTAGAGCTTTAGTGTGGGTTGTCTGTATGTGTTGGGGGTTGGCTAACCACGGGCACTTAGCTGTGTCAGTGTGTGCCTGGAGAATGGTAGGGTTGGGGAGATTATTTTTCATGAGAAATTGAAGAGCTTTCTGGGAAGAGGGAGTCAGGTGGGAGGCTTATAAACAAAACATCTGTCTTCATGATGTTGTCACTTAGATATGCCCCCAGCTTGGTGCTCTGTGGACACATATAAGACCCAGGAGATTTTTCAATGGAGACTTTGTTAACTTTAGATGCAGGAGCAACCTTGCTTTGGCACCAGGTGGCACAGAGGAGAGGAAAGAACAGCGGAATTTTCTTTAGGTATTGACCACCTTGTGACTTTATTCCCTGGATGCCAGGACCTATAGCTCCTCTTTGGCAACTTTAGGACTCCAGAGCACTGGTCATTGCTGAGGTGCTAGAGGTGGGACATGGCAAGGGTGGCTGTACCTAGAATTGGGGGTGGTTGGAAATACTCAAATACATCTGGAAAGTAAACGATGGAAGAGGAGGCAAATAACAGCTCTTATATGAATAGTCATGGGACATGTTACACCTGAGAACTCTCAAATAACCAAATGAGGGTGGAGGCTCAGAGATATTTAGCAGAGAGTGGGGGTAATTTAGTGTCTTACAGCACACTGGATTTGCCATCTTTGAGGGCAGGAAATGTACATATCATAGGTTTTGCATAAATACTTCTTGGGTTGACAAACATTTGTGTAGTGGAGTACTTTTTCATAAATATTTTCCCATGTAACTCTGAATCCCCAACAGGGAAAATGGCCAGCTGGTCTCTCCTTGGAAGTTTTAAAGGCTTCATTTGTTCAAAGTGAAGAGTACTGCAGCAACTGGGCTAAAACCATGTGCTGTTCCCAACGAAAACATGTCCACTCTTGACCCAGGTCCACAAGCTCACTGTGAGAAGGCCAGATTTTGGCAGAATCTCATAGAACAAGTGGCAGTCATTTCTGTCTTCAAACAATATTTTTACAGAAATAATATGAGCACAGTTTAGTAATTCAAAGAGCACCATTTGGCCTTGGCTTATAATGAGTAAGAGTCATTCCCTGCGTCACTGCCTTCTACCGAACCCCACTCCCTGGAGAGTCTCATCATCTGCTTCTTCTGTTTACCTTTGTATTTCTGGATTACACAAATATACTTCTGCTTTTGAATTTTCCAATTTTAGATATTATCTATTGATTTTTTTGGGAGGGGGGTAACCGGAGATCAAACTCAGGACCTTGTGCTTGCAAAGCAGGCAGAGATCTATTGATTTTTTATTTCAAGAGTAGAATTTAGCTGTTTTATACAAACACATACACATACACAAACACACACAGATACACCTACTCTTCCCTTCTCTCAGTATATTCATCTCTCAAGATTTGATTAAATAAATATTCCATGCTTACAATAGTAAGGCTGAAAATATAATTGACAGCTAAGAAATTTGTTTTCTATGATTATATTTCCTTTCTTTAAAAACTTATTGCTCATTCTTTTTTCAAACATTTGGGAATTGGGACTACTTGTCTCATTTTTCATTTGCTTCAACTTTGTGTCTCTATCATTTGACTTCCCAACTTTTCTTTCCAAACATGGCAGATAGCCTATCAGTTCCATGTTTCCTCAGGGAATCTACCCTGGATTCTTCCACACTTCCTGGTTTCTCTCCAGGCTTGTGCATATCTATGACTATGATCCTACCACCTCATTTCACTGTCTTCTCAGAACTCACCTGTGTCCTGGATCTCATCTCTTCTTCTTTCTTAGATCATTTCCTTGTTTGGTGACATGACTTCATCAGGCTTCCCAAGAAAGGGTATATAATGAGACTATTATTGTTTGAGAATGTCACCTGACTAATAAGTTGACTATAGATTCCCATTAAAACACCATTTTTTCTTGTTTTGAAGGCATTGCACCATTGTCTTCTGTTAGAAGTTTCTATTTAGGAAGATCTGATGCCATTCTCATTTCTGATGATTTATATATGACTTTTGTTTGTTTTTCACTGGAAACTTTTGACTCAAGTTTTAAAATTTCATAATCATGTGCTTTTGTGAGGATAGATTTTTTTTCCCCCATCCATTCATTGTGCTGGGCTTTGGATGAGCTCTTTTCATCTGGAAAATTTCACCCTCAGTCCTAGGAAATGTCTTTGTATTCTTTCTTTGACAATTATACCCAACTCTTCATTCTTTTCATCCTTCTGGATCTTCTGAGGTAGAACTGATACAATTATTTTATTTTTTACATGTTCTTCTAAGTTTTCATCTTTTAAAAATATTCTACTTTTTTGGCAATTAACTTTATCTTCCTTTTTATTGACTTAAAATTTTAATTACTTTTATAAATTTCATAATTTCCTCTTCTCTTTCAAAAAACAACATTATATTTTTGTATGTGAAATATTTTCTCATCTCTAATTTTTTAAAAAAATTTCTTCCCCCTGGGTTCTCTGATTCCTCAGAGTTCTTTTATCCTTTATTCTGCTTGCGGCTATTTGATTTGGTCTCAGCTTTTGCTCTACTGGTAATCTTTGGCTAGTGGGTCACATTTAAGAGCACGTGTTATTGATGCTTATAATTTGATGAGTAGGGGCTTTGCCATTGGAAGGTCTGGTAGGAACCTGACATTTTCTGGAGGGAATTCAAATTATAGAATTTTATCTTGGGATAGTTTTTTCAGAAGCTATTTCTCCTACTTCCTGACGGGATATAAACCTGGCTTCCTGGGACCCAGCTGGGGTTGTGAGGGAGCTGGGATATTCAGAGTGATGCCTCAATCCACCCATTGTCATCCCTGGTATTTTTCAGTCCAGAGTGTGTCTGGTTCCATTTCTCTGCAGTAAAGTCCTCCAGTTCTCTGTCTGTGCAACAAGGGAGCAGAGATTCTGTATCTGTATCAATTAGGTCTGATTTCTGTAACAATCACTACAGAAATTTCAGTTACTTAACAGAGATTTTTCACTCTTGGAGCTGCACAATAGGTTAGTGTCCCCTGTACCACACGTCCTAGTGTGAGCTGCAAGGGGGGACTTGGAACAGCAGTCATTCTTTCCTCTTCCTTGTTGGCTGAGACTTAATAGTTTTGTATCATCTACACCTCAACCTCTTGACCAAGCTAAGGTAATCAAGTCAGTGTTGTTTCCCATTACCAGTAATTAATTTAGAGTGAGCAGGTCACCTGGCTCCAGCCAATCAGTCATGGGGGAGGTCTGCTGGGAAATGGATGGGGAAAAGTAGTCCTCTCTTCTTTCTATATGGATGTAATGCCACAAACTTTGACTGTTATCCTGTGACCAAAAAGGAAGCTGGTCTCTGAGGAGAGAACTACATGCTAAGACTATCTGAGAGGAAAGAAGAAGGAACCTGGACCCTTGATGGCACCTGGAAGCTTTGGACTACCCCATTATACAGCCACTCTGCCTGGAAGTCCAATAGGTGAAATGATAGATTTTCTTTTCCATGTAGTTGTTCCTTGTCCCTGGAAGCTTCCTAAATGATGAGGAGACAAAGAATAAGGCATAGCAGCAGCTCCAAAGCCCCCATATTTGATCAAATCAAAAAGTTGGGAACAGGGGTCGAAGTCAGGTGCAGGCTTGGGTCTGGGATGTGAAATCTGTCCTGGGTCACACTGTCAGAGCCAGACAAGGGACAAGACTGTAAGATGATGCTATCTAGTAGTTAGAGCTCATACTCCAGGATACCAGAAGGCCTCATCCCCCTTGCTGAGGAGCTTTCTGCCTCTGGCTATTGAAGCCACCTGACTTTCTTCAGCGATTGGTTTCTTCCTACAGTCTGCATGCATCTTCCTCATCCAATTGTTAGGATACCACTGTCCATCTCCCCTTCTTCCCTGCTGTCTCTTGTATGAGGAAACATGGAGGAGAGATGCATGGATGGCATTGTTTGGAGCCAGCAAAAGGTTGGAGGTCAGCTGCTCCAGGACTGAGCAACATTATAGCTCTCTGTCCTGAATTTCCTCATGTATTACTCTGAGTCACCTGGTGATAGATTACACTCCTTCTCCTGGTTTATGTATAGAATCTGGGTGATTCTAGGATACCTATCTTTGTGTACTGTCAACATGGAGTATCCTGTACAGTGGCACATGCAAGGATGTGGTTGATGTCAGACAGATGTGTGGGCAGAGAAAGGGCTTTCTCTTTCTCAAGAGGTGTGAGAGGCAGATAGACCTGGAGCTCTCCGATGCATTGCATGTTGCAACATCAAAGCAATCTCCTCAGGTTCTAGAAGAAATGCTGGGCTGGATCTTCTTTTAAAGGGGACTTTGGCCACTTAAAGTTGCCCTGGAACTGGTATCAGACAGGGAGCCCTCCAAGGGGGAGGAGTATAAACAAGCTCTTAATTGATGTTCTTCTCCTTTACAAAAATGTCTGTATGCTTAAAGTCTCTGATCACACTAGAGCCCTTTCTTCAAGATCTCTCTTCACATAACTGGATACAACTTACCAGTTTATCGTCATCTTTATATTTAATTAAATTCCTGTCTTCTGTTTAATATTTTCAATTAAGCTTCTTAAACCAGATCTTTCTTATAGATCTAAGTTTTACATTGTAGTTTCTTTCAATGGCTTTGTCATGGGAGCTATTTTTTTTTAGTACTATTAATCCATCCCTTATAATAAATAGCACAAACTCCAATAATGCTATAGCAGATATTTCCCCTGACTCCTGTCTCCTTCCACATTTATTATTGACTCAATTTATGTTCCTTTAAATCGGTTTTAGTCTGGGTGGCAATCCTATAATTTACTGACTGATCAATTTGAATTTGTTTTATAAGATTCCATTAATTACTATGTCCAATTCTGTTGCAGTGCCTGGAAACATTCCCTAGCATTCCCGTCAGCCCCTCTGGCTATATATTTTCATGGAAAAGATATCTATGGCTAGGGCTGGTGAACCCTCAGATGTTCAGATTGTCAGATGTTTTTAGTCTTATTCTCAGCAAGGAGCAGGGAGCTGATCTACTCTGTGGTCTGGCTTTTCCTGATACATAAGTCCTCTACCTATGGCCCCTTCCCCAGTGAGTCCCCTAAAAGTCCTACAAGAAAGAGAGTGTAACATTTGAGGAGAGGGGTGTAAATTTCTGAGCAGGGAGATATGGGGGATCATATACCCTTCAGTCATGCATATCTTGTCATACCTCCAGCCCCTCCCTGGAAGAGTGTGGATAAACAGAGACCTTCTCCCAAGGGCCAGCAATGCAGAAAACACCTGTGCTTTGATGGATTTCTTTCTTCTTAATCTTCATCTGTCTCCTAGCACTGTCCTCAGAATTATGAATAACAGCCCCCAACCCAGCTTCCTCTGCCTCTGCCACTTAAAAACACGATGATTCCATGCTGCTTTGATCACTGAACACCCTTCCAGTTGGCTGGTTACTGTGACGATGTGAGGCAAATCAGGTAATCTTCTCGGCAACATACAAATGCACTTGACTAATCCAGGGTGCTGGCTATGTGAGCACCATGTTCCAAAGGTGGTTGACACAGACTTAATCAGAGCAGCTCTCAGCTGCCAAATCTGTGCCAGGCATCACCCTCCTCTGGGCATGGATGTTTGGAAAAGGGAGAGAGATTTAGACAATGGCTGCTTTTTGTCTGGAGCAAAACAGGAGCTAGTCTAGTGAGATTCCTCTTCCACAAAGGCAGTAGTTGGTAGTGAGTCCGAAGAGTCAAATGTATGGCCAATGGTGAGCCTAGTGAATAATGGCAGAGTGTGGGGTGGGGCTATATGAACTTCAATGATGAAGTTCCATGGCCATTCTGACTATAGAAGCTCAGGTGGTTTCCAGCATCCAGGAGGTCTGGCAAAGGTTCCTGTTCCAAACTCCCAAGCACTGCAACATCTTCTCAGTGTCACCCTGATCCTTCTCTCCATGCATATGTGCACCTGTACACACACATACACACACAAGTGCATGTTTACATGTGCACACATGCATACACAGGTAAAAAATCACACACTCTTTTTAGTTGGCTTGAGTGATCTTACTTTATGCCAAAATGAAATACTTTTCTACAGAGTGATTTGCTGATGGGTAATGTAGAAGAAATGATAATACTGTGCTGAAGTTTACCAGGCCTCATTCCAGCAGCTCTTGAGAGAGCCTGTTAATGAGAGCAAAGACATAAAGCAAAGTGTGGTGGTCAGGGTTGTCAAGGGAATAGATTTAATACAGGACATATAATTTATAGGATTATTTTATAATATTCACCCAAAAAGTCAAATGCAGAGGAGTGCAAGAGATCTGTCCTCTCACTAGAGACCTGAAGAATCCAGCTCAGGGCCTGGATCTCATGGCAATGTCACTCACAAGTCCAGCTGAAGGCTTAGAATCCAAGGCAATGGCCTCCACAAGTCCAGCCAGAGGCCTAGAGCCCGCAGCAATATCTCATGCAAGTCCCTATCAAGGATCTGCACCGGGAAGGCCCAAAGACCAGTGGTGGAAGCTAGAAAGCCTGCCCTGGTGGGGTGAAGGGTCTGAGGGATCTGCACTGGAGCCAGGAAATGATGCTTAAGGCAAAGACCAGAGCTCCTCTGAATAAAATAGCAGCCATTCTCAGTGACAGCAAGGACCCAAGCTCCTCTGCTGATAACAGCCACATTGTATCAGGAAAACCAGCCACGGCAAGCTTCTCCAGGAAAATCAACAGCATACAAACTTTCGCTCCAGTTCTCCATTTATGTTATTGGCAACAATTCTCAAGTGGGTCTTCCATGCCCAGAACCATGCTGACTCAGTTCAGCTGGGCATTCCAAGTTGACCATTAGTTAATCCACCACACAAGGCCAGAAACATAGACAGAAGGTATATTCAGGCCACCACGCTGATTTAAGAAGGCAAGAGGAAATAAGGCTGTTTCCAGCTAGGTCTTAAAGAATTCTATGCAATGTGAATTAGAAAGCTTCTTTCATGATGAAAGTCATTTTGAGACAGAAGCAAGTGCCTAAGAGTGAAGATAACAGAGAATCATTGTCCTTATAAGAGAGATGATAATTTATGATTTGACCTCCATTCACTGCTCCATAATGGACAAAATTGATGGTGGTCATTCACCCTCTGCTTTGATACCTCCAGGGATGGGTAACATCACTTCCTCCTCCCCAAGGAGCCTCTTTAATTTGTAGATAGCTTGTGGAATTCTGTTGGCTTTATTGACAAAACTTCTATTCAGGAAAGAGCACCCAGGTAATGTTTTTCTTGGAGTAACATCCCTTCTCTAGACTCAGTCTTCGTGGTTTGGCTGATCTTATGTCCCCCCTTTAGTGGTGAGTCTGGGAAATCATCATGTTTTATACTACAGCCATAATGACTGGTTCAAGAATGGGCATGTGATCCAGGCTCTTCAATGAAAATCAGCCCTGAGAATTTTAATGGATCATTTAGGAATGGAATGCATTCATTCTCCTGGTAAACTGATAGAATATAAGTATGGTGCTGCTAATAGCTGTCTCACCCCTCTGAAGAAGACTATGCCTAAATACGAAGCCAAGGCAGAGAAAATAGTGTGGAAAGACGGAATGCCTGAAGCTTATCTCTGGACTTTCATGTTATGTGAACAAGTAACTTTCTCATTTGGCTTAAGCCAATTGTGTTTAGTTTATGAGAACTAAATAAAACAGGAA
>NW_004624730.1:11041048-11089414 GCF_000247695.1 Heterocephalus glaber
CTGGGGTGGAAGACTCTGTAAACATCTGTTATGTTCATTTGTTCAAGAGTTTGATTGAATTCTAGTATTTTGTTGTTTATTTTTTGTCTAGTTGATCTATCTATTTGTGACAGTGGGGTGTTGAGGTCCCCCACTACTACTGTATTAGAAATTTTATGATTTTTCAAGTCCATTACTATTTGTTTTATATAGTTGGGTGCAGTAGTGTTAGGTGCATAGATGTTTATGATTGTCATCTCTTCTTCTTGGATTGTTCCCTTTACAAGGATGTTGTGTCCTTCTTTGTCTCTCTTAATCAGTGTTGGTTTGAAATCCGCTTGATCGGCAAAGAGGATAGCTACTCTTGCTTTTTTTCGGGTTCCTGTCACATAGAGTATTGTTTTCCATCCTTTAACTTTCAGCCTATGAGTTTGTTTTTGAATTAAGTGTGGTTCTTGTATGCAGCATATTGTTGGATCTTGCTTCTTGACCCATTCTTCCAGTCTTTTTCTTTTGATCAGTGAGTTGAGAGCATTAACATTGATGGTTATAACCTGTATGTATTGACTTATCCTTGTCATGACTTTCTGTTTTTGTTGGATTCTTCCCCTTTGCTTTTAATTGTTTATCATGCCCAGTGGATTCATTCTGCTGGGCTTCCTGGGGTTGTGATCCTCATTGTCTTTTCCTAGGATTTTGTCTAAAAGTTTTTGGAATGCTGGTTTGGTATTCATGAAGTTCCTAAACTGCTCTTTGTCATTAAAGTATCTTGTTTCTCCATCAATTCTGAAAGATAGTTTTGCGGGGTACATCCATCTGGGCTGGAGGCTATTTTCCTTTAGGAGTTGGAATACTTCACTCCAAGCTCTTCTTGCCTTGAGGGTTTGTGTTGAGAAGTCTGCTGTGATTCTGATGGGCTTTGCTTTGCATTTGATGTTTTTCTTTTCTCTATCTGTTTGTAGAACTTTGTTCTTCTGTTGGGTTTCTGGAATCTTAACAATTATATGCCTATGTGTACATTTTTTTTTTATCAAGGCTATTTGGAGTCCTATATGCCTCACTTATCTGTATGTCAAGTTCTTTTCCCCTCCTTGGGACGTTTTCTGCCATCACTTCTGTGAACAGTTTTTAATGTCATCTGCACTCTCTCCTGTTTCTTCATGGACTCCAATCAGTCTTATGTTATTCTTCTTTGCATCATCTAGCAGCTGCTGGATTGATTTCTCGTGGTCCCTTACAATTTTAAAACAATTTCTCATTTCCTGGTCACTAATTGCAATCTTGTCTTCTATATCTGAAATTCTATCCTCACATTGGCTCATTCTGCTGCATAAACTTTCCGTGGAGTTTTTAATCTCACTGAAATCTGTTTGCATCTGTTTTATGGATTCCATTTGTTTCCTATGTTGGGATTCCATCATGTTCCTCAGCTCCTCTATTTTTTGTCTGTATCTTCTCCAGATTTATTAATCATGTCTTACGCTATGGGCATAATCTCTGCTGTTGTGTGAGAAATTATTTCTGATTTCATTTTTTCCAAATCCTCTTTTGTTGCTAGTTCAGGGAGTCCAGGTGGTTGAGTATCAGAGTGTTCTATCTCATTTCCCTTAGGGGTTGCTGTAGGTGATCTGGAAGTGTGGTTCTGAGGCTTGTTTAGGTGTCTTCTCATTTTGACTGGGGGAGGGGTGGTGGTGGTGGTGCTGCTGGCACCCTTGTGGCTCACCTCCTCGTTGCTGAGAGCAGTGGTAGGTTTGCCCAGCAGCCTGTTACTCTGCCCTGGGAGCTGTAGCACATCGACCCAGAAGCCTTCTCTGTGCTGGGAGTGGTGGTAGGTTGGACCGGAAGCCTCGGACTCTGCACTGGGAGCTTTGGCACATTGACCTGGTTGATTTCTTGATAGCAGCCATTGTTTCTGGGGTGAGGTGGAATCTCAAGGCAGGCAGTGGAACCACTGAGCTAAATCCCCAGCCCTTGGAATCTCAGTGTTGTTTTCATCTGCACCTCTTGAATGACCAGTGATGCTGAATATTTTTTCATATGTTTATTTGCTGCTTTTAGTTCTTTGAAAAATGTCTGTTCATTTCAGAAGCCCACTTTTGAAGTGGGTCTTTAAATTTGGGGGGTCTGATTTTTTTAAGTTCTTTGTATATTCTAGATAGTAGTCCTTTGTGGTATTGCTGCTAAAATTTTTTTCCCACATTGTAGGTTGCCTCTTAGCACTGTTGGTGGTTTCTCTTGCCATGAAGAAGCTTTTTAATAAGGTGAGATCACAGTTGTTGAGCATGGTGATAGATATGTGTCTAGTTTTAATCTTTGGCAGGTTGAAATCCAGTTTTTCCAACACCATTTATTAAAGAGGCTACCTTTCCTCCAGTGAGGATGTTTGGCTCCATTGTCAAATATGAGGTGGTGGAGTATGTCTGGAGTTGTTTCTGGATCTTCTAATGTATTCCATGGATATGCAGGTCTGTTTCATTGTCAGTACCATGCTGTTTTTATCACAGTAGCTTTGTAGTATAGTTTCAAGTTGGGGATTGTGATACCCCCAGCCATATCTCTGTTGCCTAGAATTGCTTTTACTATTCTAGATCTCTTCTGCTTCCAAATGAGTTTTTGGATTGATTTCTCTCATTCTGTGAAATATATTGTTGGAATTTCAAAAGGCATTGCATTAAATCTATATAGCAGTTTTGGAAGTTTGGCCATTTTCACTATGTTGGTTCTTCCTACCCAGGAGCAAGGTATGTCTTTCCATTTTCTTATATCCCTTATATCCTCTTTGATCTCTTTTTTCAGAGTGATGTTTTCAGTGTAGAGGCCTTTTGTTTCTTTTGTTAGATTGATTCCTAGATATTTCATTTTTTTGGATGTTATTGTGAAAGAAATTATTTCCCTAACTTCTCTCTCAGTGAGTCTGTTCTTTGTGTACAAGAAGGCTATTTTTTTTTTGAGTGTTGACCTTGTATCCACCTACTCTACTGAGTCTGTCAATTAAGTCCAGAAGTCTTTTGGCAGAGTTTTTTGGGTCTTCTATGTAGAGTATGATGTAATCTGCAAATAATGACAGTTTAACTTCTTCCTTTCCTATCTTTACTCCTTTTATTTCTTTCTCTTTTCTAATTGCTGTGGCTAATGTTTCCAGAAGTATATTGAATAGGAGTGGTGATCCTTACCTTGTTCCTGATTTTAGCATGAAGATTTTCAGTTTTTGACCATTTAGTATGATGTTGTCTGTTGGTTTTTCATATATAGCCTTAATCAGGTTGAGATCAAGACCTTCTATTCCAATTTTCTGTAGAGTTTTTATCATGAATGGGTGAGGATTTTGTCTAATGCTTTTTCTGCATCTATGAAATCTTTATATGGTTTTTGTCCTTGACTCTGTTAATATAGTGTATTACATTTATTCATTTACATATGTTGAACCATCCTTGCATCCCTGGGATAAATCCACCTTGGTCAGGGTGTATGATCTTCTTGATGACCCTCTGTGTTCTGTTTGCCAGTATCTTGTTGAGGATTTTTGCTTATATGTTCATTAGGGAGATTGGCCTGTAGTTCTCTTTTTTGGTTGGGTCTTCCCCTGGTTTTGGAATCAAAGTAACACTTGCTTCTAGGAATGAATTTGGAAGTATTGCTTTCCTTTCAATTTGATTGAAGAGTTTAAAAAGTAATAGTGATAGTTCTTCTCTAAATGTCTTATAGAATTCAGCAGTGAAGCCATCAGGAACTGGGCTATTCTTTGTTGGTAAATTTTTAATTATGTTTTCAATTTCACTGATTGTAATTGGAGTGTTTATAATTTTTATATCTTCTTCATTTAACTTTGGCACTTCTTATGTATCTAGGAATCTGTCCATTTCTTCTGTGTTTTCCATTTTATTAGAGTACAAGTTCTCAAAGTAGGTATTGATGATCTTCTGGATTTCTGCTGGATCTGTTGTGACTTCACCTTTTTTGTTCTTAATTGCATGGATTTAATCCTTTTCTTTCCTTTTTTTGATAAGATTGGCTAAAGGTTTATCCATTTTATTTATTCTTTTGAAAAACCAACTCTTTGATTCATTGATTTTTTTGTATCATTCTCTTAGTCTCCATAGCTTTGATTTATGCTCTGATCTCTATAATTTCCTCTCTTGTAGGATCCTTGGGTTTGTCATGCTCTCCTTTTTCTAGAAGCTTGAGGTTCAGTGTTAGTTTGTTTATTTGAGCTCTCTCTGTTTTGCTAATATGGGCATTCACTGCTATGAATTTCCCTGGTAGAACCGCTTTCATTGTGTTCCATAGATTCCTGTGTGTTATATTGTCATTATCATTTACTTTTAGAGACTAATTTCTTCTTTAATTTCCTCTGTGACCCATTGGTCGTTCAGGAGAGTGTTATTCAATTTCCATGTGCTTGTGGGGGTTTTGTGGTTTCTTATGATATTGATCTCCAATTTTATTGCATCATGGTCTGATAATATACAGAGGGTAACCTCATTCTTTTTTGCATTTACTTAAACATGCCCTATGAGCTAGCATGTGGTCTTTGGAGAATGACCTGTGTGCAGCAAAAACAATGTATATTCTGATTTTGTGGGGTGGAACACTCTGTAGACATCTATTAAGTCCATTTGTTCAAAAGCTTGGTTCAGTTGTAGAATTTTGTTGTTGATTTTTTGTCTAGATGATCTATCTATTTGTGATTATGGGATATTGAGGTCCCCCACTACAATTGTATTAGTGCTTATTTGGTTTTTCATGTTCATTTATATTTGTTTTGTATAGTTGAGGCCATTCATATTTGGTGCATATATATTTATGTTTGTCATCTCTTCCTGTTGGATTGTTCCCTTCACAAGGATGTAGTGACCATCTTTGTCTCTCTTAATTAGTTTTGGTTTGAAATCTATTTTGTCTGCAAATAAGATTGCTACCCCTGCTTTATTCTGGGTTCCTGTTGCATGGAGAACTGTTTTCCATCCTTTTACTTCCAGTCCACGAATGTCTTTTTAAATTAGGTGTTTTTCTTACATATAGCATATTGCTGGATTTTGTTTCTTAATCCATCCTGCTAGTCTATTTCTTTTGATTTGTGAATTGAGGCCATTAACATTGATGGTTATAATTGATAGATATTTACTCATCCTTGTCATGATGTCTTAGTGTTGTTGGCTCTTTTATTTTTCCCCCTTTCCCTTTAGTTTCTTTCCTTGCCTGGTGGCTTCGCTCTGTTGGGCCTCATGGAGTTGTGACCTTCATTGTCTTTTTCTAGGATATTGTTTAGAATTGTTTGAAGTGTTGTTTTGGTGTTCATGAAATTTCTCAGGTATTCTTTGTTGTGGAAGTATCTAATTTCCCCATCAATTTTGAAAGATAATTTTGCAGGATACAACAGTCTGTGTTGGAAGTTATTTTCTTTTAGGGCTTGAAATACTTCACTCCAGGCTCTCCTTAATTTGAGGGTTTGTGTTGAGAAGTCTGCTGTGATTCTGATGGGCTTTCCTTTGCATGTGATTTGTTTCTTTTCTCTAACTGCTTGTAGGATTTTGTTCTTCTGTTGCTTTTCTGGGATCT
Source organism: Heterocephalus glaber (assembly GCF_000247695.1). The sequence continues at coordinate 11,046,587 of NW_004624730.1, forward strand.
TGACTATTATACATCTAGCTATAGCTTTTTTTTTGATTGTGGCTAGTTGGAGTTCTATATGCCTCATTTATCTGTACATCCAATTCTCTACCCCTGTCTGGGAAGTTTTCTACTATTCCTTCTGTGAACACTTTTTAAAATGTCATTTGTACTTTCTCCTGTTTTTTCATAGACTCCTATCAGTCTTATGTTATTCTTCTTTGCATCATCTAGCAGCTGCTGGATTGATTTCTCGTGCTCCCTTACTATTTTGAAGAAATCTCTGTTTTCATGGTCACTAACTGCAATCCTGTCTTCTATATCTGATATTCTATCTTCACATTGGCTCAGTCTGCTGTGAATACTTTCAATGGAATTTTTAATCTCCTGGATATCTGTTTGAGTGTGTTTCATGGATTCCATTTCTTTCCTATATTGGGGGATCATGGTTTCCATTTCTTTCTTATGCTGGGCATTCATGGCTTCAAGCATGCTTCTGAGCTCATCTGTTTTTTTTATCTGTTTCTGTTCTAGAACCTCTAATCATGTCTTTCACTCTGCTCACCATCTCTGTAGTTATCTGGGAAATTATTTCTGTTTTGAATTTTTGTAGAGTCTCATTCATCTGTTTTGTTACTTCCTGTGCTATCAGTTCAGGGTGTCCATGTGGTTGATTATCATATTTTTTCACCTCATTTCCCCCAGAATTTGCCTTTGGTGAGCTGGAAATCTGTGTTTGTGTTCTACTAAGATGTCTTCTCATTTTTAATTCTGTTTGTGCTGTTTTTTGCTTTAATTCTTGGGCTGATACTCCAATATATCTTATTTTGAGTATCTTTATTATTGGTGTTTAGAGCCTTTATGGAGTGATTGCTTCTCAGAGATATCTTCCAGGTATAGCTGAACTTTTTAGGCTTTGAGTCTTTAATGACCCTTAGGCAATCTTGTTTTCAGCATACCAGGGAAGACAACTGATTAGATCAATCACAACACCTTAGCCCAATTGTCACAATCAGCATCAAACACAGCTTAGAAAATGACAATTTGTTGTAGCAGTTAATCTGTCACCTTTAACTGGGTGAGCTAGATCAAAATCTAGGGCCAGCCCAAAATATGTTTGTAGTAAGTAGACTCTTCAATATGGCAAATTTACCCTTTGGGATAAGGATTCAGGAGGGGTTAGGGAGAGAGGGGTAGAGAGAGGGAGAGGGAAAGGTTAGAGGTGAGGCTAGAGGAGAAGGGAAGATCACACAAATTGTGGGGATCTGTTAAAGACAGGAGGAGAAGACAGAGCGAAAGAACAGAGACAAGTACAGAACAAACTGACAACAATAGGGAAGCTAGAAATTGTATTCACCTTCCTATAAATGTGACAGTCGAGAGGACAGAGAGAAAAAATTCAGAATGGGACAGGAACAGGAACAAAGAGGAAGAGAAATATAGAGCCAGAAGTTATATATAGAGAGAGATTAAAAAAAAGAAAAGAAAAAAGTATATATATAAAACAAACAAACGAAGGTCTCCCTGAAGATATGTCTTTGTTCTGGTAGGCAATGTGGGCAGCAGTGTGGGGGTCTAAGTTGATTAGTTTCAGCAAGCCAGCTGTAGTCTGCTGAGATTCAGACTGATTTCTGGCTGCAAGGTTCAAGCAGAGGTTCCTGACCTCCTAAAGGATTAAAATCTGCAAGGTTCTACTGCAGGTTTCAGCTGTCCTCCCCACTATGCGAGTCTGGGTTTCTATAGGAGGTGGGAGTCCCACCAACTTACCAACCACAATGGTCCAGTGTGCTTTTATTGAAGAGATTTTCTTCACTTTCCCAGTGGGCTTCAATTTTCATTGAGGAGCATCAGAAAGGCCCTCTCTGTTGTTCACTTCTGCTCTATCTTCTGGGGCTCATAATCATGGCCTTTATGTTCCCCCTGGTGCCTCTGCTGTGCAGATTCAGATGCTGTGGGGCTCAGCGTCTTTGCCTCGTGGTGGTCTCAGGTGGGGCGTGGCCTGCAGGCGACCCCGCAACGGAGGGTCTAACATGATAGCCGTTTTCTATCATGTGTTTTTTTCAATCTAAGTGAGCGTTTATTTTGCACCTAACTTTGTGCTGGGATTTGAATATCTTCACCAAAACTCCTGTTGAAATCGAACTCCCAGAGTGAAGTATTACCAAGTAGAGCCTTTAAGAGATGATTAGGTCACTAGGGCCCTGCTCTTGTATGTACAGTAATACATTCATGGATTATGGATTAATGCCTTAATGAGTTATTTTGAGAGTGGATCTCTTATAAAGGTCAGTCTGGCTCTGTCCCTTGTATGTTTCCCCCTTGTTATGTGATGCCCTGGACCTCCTAGCCTATAAAACTGTAAAAAGTTATCTTCTTTATAAATTACCCATCTAAGATTCTGTTATAGTAACAGAAAACAGACTAAGACATTTTACATATGCAAATTTTTTCATAAAATGTGCTACATAAATTTATAGGTTTCAGAGGCCAGGAAACTTACTTCTGCCCCTACTTGGAATGGTCACACCTCAAATGCCTACAAGAGGCTGGCAATGCCTTCCAGGGAGCTCACCATGTCTGTCAGAGAGTCCGCTCCTATTGAAGGGGCAGGGCCACCTCTTCCCAGCAAGAGTTGACCCCTGGGCCTGTCAGTCCTGGGCTGCCAGGTTATTGCTTTTCCAAGAGAAGGTGACAGAATGGAGTTTGATGTCCAGTCTCCTGAATTTTAAGTTAATGTATACACATTGTGTGGGCTGCCATTTTGCACACTCTCTGGAGGTAACTTTGGCCTACTTTACTTGGGTAAAATAAATGATCTATGAGCAGCACACTTTATTGTTGGTAACAGTCTCTGTCATAGGCCTCTTGGGGAGGCCACCGAGTCAGGACACTGCCACAGAGACCAGGACCTATGGAGCTTCTAGGATCTGGTCAGCTTGCTGCTCTAACATCCCTTGCTCCTCGCTCTCTGGCATTTGTGCAGATGAGGAAAGACCCAAACTGCGGTGGCCAAGAGGTTTTCCCAGGCCCAGGCAGGCCAGAGGCATCAGGGGAGCAATGGCAGCAAGGGCCACACCCACTAGAACGGACTGTGTCTTTCTGTGGCTCTGAAGGGCAGGAGTCTGTTTAAGCAAAGAGGGGTGGTAAGAGTTAATGTGATAATGTCTGTTGATTATTTTAAGCCACATGGAGGAAAAATACATTATAAATAGCAAGGGTCAAAACAGATTCAAAGGGTAAGTGTATTGATAGCCTTTTCCTCTTCCTAAGATTTCTGATGTTTCAAAACAAGATTATTTTGGGAGTGCATCTATTTTAATTCGAATGATTCTTCTTTAAACACGTTTCATGGTGAGAGAGACTGTCTCCTTCTTGTTCTCTCTGGCTTTTTCCACGGAAAGGCAGAGCTCTGGTTTCACACACCTCGTGCCGGCCTTGAGCCGTTCAAAACCTTTCCGGGCATCACCCGGCCACCACCCAGTCACTGTGAACATTAGCAAAGGCCTGGGTTTCGGTTGAGCTTGACATTTTAATCCCCCAGAATCCTCCTTGTTTACCACTTGACAGCGGGATTCATTTTGAACAAAATGCTTTGTAACTTCCAGCTCCCAGAGCTTGACACACACATGTGCACAAATGCACACACAGGAAGAATGTACCGTGATATTATTGGAAGGCTGAGTGCGCTCTCTCTCTCTCTCTCTCTCTCTCTCTCTCTTTCTCTCCTTCTCTTTTTCCCTCTCTCTCCGTGTCACACCAGGCCAGGAGATGCTAAAGGGCTGGCAGGAGGGGACAGCTTGACCTGAATGATCAAAAAGGGCATTTGGATTTTTCTGAGAAGGCTTGGGATCCCAGCCACGGCTGGTCTTGGGCCTTGACAAGCTGGTATTTCTTCACCCACACCACATAGCTTCCCCAGATCCACAGCCTGGCACTCATGCCAGATGCTGAAGTCAGGCAGGCAGCTCAGATTCCAGCAGCTCCTGTTGCTCTCACCGGGATTAGCACAGGGAATGGCTGGCCAGAGCATGGGGCTAACATGGCCTTCTCCTCTTCCAGCCTGGCTGTGGTTATGTCTTTGTAAGCATTTATTTTTTAAAATACTTTTGCTGTCTTGTGGACAAGTCTTCCTCATACTCTCCCTGCCTCTTCCTCTGTCTCTCCTCCTTTTCCACCCTGCTCGCCTCAAGTGTGAGGCCACCTGCCTAGATTCTGATTTCTACTGAGATTTGAAATCAGACAAATGGCTCCCACAGAGGAAATGAAGACACTGCCACTGTTTTGGAGTTCTGCTTAAGACATGAAGCCCAGTCTGCAAAGGAAAGAGCAAGGGGGTTTTCTGCTTCCAGGATGACATTGAAGCCCTATATAATGGGAGAGGGGTGTGTTTGAGCCTGTTTCCTCTCTAAATGTGAGCTATTATTTAATGAAGATGAATTAAGACTTAACAGTGTTAATGCTGTTGCATTATAAGTTTGATTAAGGTGGATGATCAGTTAGCAAAACACAGGCCTGGGGGATTTTTTATTTGTGTTTAGCAAATACAAATTGATGATTCTTTTCTCTTGCAGATCTGGAGGATTTTGATAAGGCCCTGGCCCTTATTGTCCTAATGCATGGCTGCAGTATTTCACCAGAGGACCTAAAGAAGGACTGCAGCTGGTCTAAAGAAGGACACAAGTCACATGTTATATAAAGCAGAGTAACGAAATGAGGAAGCATGATAAAGGGCAGAATTTTGAAATGTATAAACATTCCTTCACTGCAAAGTTAATCCATGGATTTCATATAGAAATACTCATGCAGCAGCTTAAAATTATTTGTATGTTTATAGGGAAAATGCTATGATGTCTACAATGTGCTTAAAATACTCCAGCAAAAACAAAAACAGAAAGTCTGTATGTGTGTCAGGGAAGAAACAGATAAAACATGATTCCTAAAGTGCTCAGAATTGTTGAAATCAGTGATATGAAGATGGAGGTTCATTGTACTGTTCTTTTGGTTGATACGTCTGTCATAAATTTTCCACAACATATATCCCTCCATACCTCTAAAACAATTCTCTAGAAACAGGCAAACTATGAGATGAAACAGGTAAGAGTCTGAAAATTGAAGAGAAGATACAGAAGAAAAATGTGGAGGGCTGACTAGATAACGTACATGAGCATGCAATTCATTAAAAAAGAAAAAAAAGTCATGCCTCAGAAAAGTTGAAAACCCATTCAACCTTACTAAAATAATTAAAGAAATGTAAATGCAAGCAAACTAGTACCTTTTTACTTTTTTAAAACAATTTTCCCAAGGACTATATATATTTGTGGAGAACCATGTGATGTTTTTGATACATGTACATATTTTATAATGTTTAAATCAGGTTAAATATAGCTATCTCTTCATTTATCAATACTTTGTCATGAAAACATTCAAAATTTTTCTTATAGAATTTCTGAAATATAGATTTTTCTTATCTATAATGACTGTACTATAACAGAACTCAAGAATTTATTTCTCCTATCTATGTGTTACTTAGTATTTTGTGACCTGCCTCTCTCCATACTACCCTCCTTCTTGCTCTCCCTAGTCTCTAGAAACCGCCATTCTTCTCTCAACCCAAATGAGGTTAATGTTTAGATGTCATGTGTTAGTTAGATCATGCAGCACTTGTCTTTCTGCCCCTAGCTTATTGGATTCCATTCTCCAACAATGAACAAAGATTGAAGGAGTCTGCTTTCCTAATTCAGGGAGCATCAGTACCTGGTCACCCCTAGGCAGTTGCTGAGACTGCAGACTGGGACAGCTTTTTGGAAGGTAAATTCGCAATGCGATTTCAATGACCCAGGGCTTTTTCCTACACGCTGAGCCAGGAATTCCACTTCTAGGAATTTCAAGTAAAGATGTGTTCAGTGATTTGTGATTTAAGTAGACAATAACTGTGCTAACATTGTTGAAGGGGCTAAAACCACTTGGAAATCACCCAAATGCCCAACAATAAATAACTACAGTAATTTTCAGATTATTGATTTTTAATTTATTTCATAGGCATTTATGAAAATTTCCCTATATGCCAGACACAGAGGACACAAAGATAAATCTGACACAGCCCCTATCCTCAAGGAGTTGACAGGGCACTGGGGACAGGGACAGGTAACAGGTGACCAGGGCTATTTATATGGGGGAGAATCTGCAGATAGTAAGAACAGAGGTTGCATGGGATGGCTTTGGTGAACACAGGATAAATAATAGTACATCCAGCCTTATATAAAAATATTTACATAAATATAAAAAATTAATAAGAAATAGGTAAAATAATAATAGATTTACTTCTAACTGCTGGGATGACTGATTATTATTTCCTGAGCTTTTTCTCTATGCAAAAGGTGTAATTTTTTAATTAGAAAAAATAACCATAGAAAAGGGAACTACTACATTTAATGAATGCTTATTATATGCTATGTAGATTTCTGGCCATTAAACACTGATACACACACGTGCACACACAGGTACACACATAAGCACGTATAAACCACACACATGCTACATACATATTCATAGTCTATTTATCTAACAACTTTAAAAGGTAGATTTCTTTTTAAATTTTAAAAAGCTCAACTTTTAATTCTCATTTTTAATAAGCTATATATTTACATGGTTCCATAGTCAGAAGGATATAAAATGTTATACAGTGAAAACCTTAATTCCCGCCCCTCTCTGAACCACTGTACTCACCATCCCACGTCCTCACGCCAGATGTAACAACTGTTAAGTTCTTGTGAATTACAATGAGCCAATAAACTATATTTTTAAATTTCTCCTTTATTACACAAAAGGTAGCATGTTGTATATACTATTTTCCATCTTATTTTTCTTACTAAAATAAAGCCTATCCCTTATAGTTGTAAGGGTTAAAGAACTTGTTTATTTTGTTATTGCCTGCATGGTATTCTACTGAACGCAGGGTTTGTAATTTGTCTGATCACTGCTTAGTTCTGCTGCAAATGAGATTTGTAAAGTTTTTCCTGTTAATCTACATGGCTTCTAAAAGGTTAAGATTTGGCTCAAATAGAGTTTGCACACTTTTCTCCTATTAGTCTGAATGCTTTCTAGTAGAATACGATCTGGTTCAAAGAAATCACTTGTACTCTTTCCATTTTATAAGTGAGAGAGAGAGAAAATTCAGAGAAACTCTGAATTGGCCAATATCACACATCTGGAAAACAATGGCTCAAGATCCCCAAGCCAAGCCTGTCAGGGTCAGAGCCTGTGCCATTTCTGTCTGAACTGTACTGGGGGATAACCATCCCAGACACAATGGAAAAATGAGCAGAGAACACAAAGTTTGCACAAAATGGGAAATTGTTAGCTTATCATAATTATTTAATGATAGAAGAGGAAGTAATGGGGGTTCCTAGTAAACTTCCAGCAAGAAAGCTTGTGGAAAAGGATTGGGGAATGGTTCAAAAACCCAGGGGACTTTGGCAGGGATCCATACCCACTGGGATCAGGAACTTGTTTTTGAGCAAGAAAAGTCCTGTGTAGGAAACTGGTTACCAGTCTTTTCTTGAACTCAGAGTGAAGGCAATGACTGCTCACGATCCTTCAGTGTGGTGTTTTTCCTGGTCTGGGCCAGAAAGATTGAGAAAGAGGCCATGGGGACTGTGCTGGAGTTGCTGATGGCGGGGTCAGATGGGAGCTCTAGGATGTTGATTTCACTGGGGTGGAAACCACACTCAATAGTGACCTAATTCTCTGGTGAAAATGAATGAAGAGATGAGGAAGCTGGGTGTCCAAACAGAGAACACATACTTCTATCCCTCAGCTTCATTTAGTGAAGGGAATCTAAGGGATTACAAGCAAGAGTCACCTTTCTTCCCTTCACTCTCCCCTGCACTGAACGAGTGAGACTCCCTCACAGGCTAGGGTTGTCAGCTATAACGCAGGACGGCCTGTTACATTTGAATCTTAGATAACAACAAGTGTTGGGTGTTTTTTTTTCCAGTTTATCATGCAATATTTTTATATGTTAACTCTGTCCATTCTACCAAAGGGATTTAACTCAGACACTCTTGGCCACATCCATTCTTCTTCTGAACCCACTTACTAAGCATAGGTGAAAATATTTAGGGGAGGTATGATGAGGAGGTTCTCTCATGTTTTCAGATCACTTCTGTTATATGTGGGCTGTAAACCCACATATATGGATTTCCATATAAGTATCATTTATTTATGTATCTATTAACTAAACTATCTCCAAATACTCTTCAGGTTATATAAATAAGATATCCTGGGAATCATGGTGAACATCTATAATCCCAGCTCCTCAGGAGGCTGAGGTAGGAGAACCACAAGTTTGAAGCTACCCTTGGTAACTTAGTGAGACTATCTCTCAAAATAAAATTTTAATAACAGCTGAAGATGTAGCTCAGTGGTAGAGTTTTTGCTTAATAACTAGAGCCCATAGGTTCAAACTCCAGGACTGCAAAAAAGTTTATTGAAAGGAAAACATATAATTAGATACATGTGCTTATATGCCTACATACAAATATATTACAACACATTAAATTTTACTTGACTTAGACAAAAGAAAATATAACATGCAACTAATAGAACTACCAAACTCCAGACAGATTTTTTTTTTATGAAAGAGTCTCTTACATCTATAAACTTAAAAAAATATTTAAAATAGGGTTTAAATGTACCAATAAAAGAATTTAAGCAAAAAAATAAAATAAAATGGGGTTTAAAAAGAATAAAACAGCATAGAAAAAGTATTCTGTATTATATGTCTATGATCAAATATAAATGCACCAAATTCTAGTTATTCATAAAAGATAAAATTACCAGATTAAATTTTAAAATTCATTATTTGTCAATTATATCTTAATAAAGCTGGGGGTGTGGAGTCCATATAGATTCTGCTTGCGAGAAGCATACTAAAACACAAGGACAGGAGCAGGCTGAAAATAAAAGAGTGAAAAAAGATATTCACAAAACAACTAAAACAGAACTAGTTCAGCTATACCAACATCAATTTTTTTGAAGGATTAAGAGAGTCAATATATAAGGATAGTCTTTAACACATAAAAAAGAAATAGTCATTGTAAACTTGAATATATCAAGTAGCACAATATCAAAATATATAAAGTAAAATTTGACAGAGCAACAAGACTAAATTGACAAATACACATCACACTGGGACATTTTTTTGTACTTTTTTCAGTAATTCATAGCTCAAGTAGATAATAAAATTTTATGGATATTTGAATAATATAATTAACAAATTTGATATATATATAATTCTGTATCAAGAAATTGGAGCATATACATTCTTTTCAAGCACACAAGGATCAGTCACAAAAATTAGCCAAAAAGTAGGCCATTGATTAGCTTTCTATATCTTTCAAAGAATTAACAACAGAGATTCCATATCTGATCCCAATGCAATAAAGAAACAGAAAAGCAAAAATAATTTAAAAACCTCACCTATTTTGAGATTTAAAAATATACTTCTAAATAACTTATAGGCCAAAAAAGAAATGAAAATGGACATTTAAAGTTCTTAATAGGGAGGAGAGCTTTCAGGGCTGGAAAATAATGTCAGTCACTTGAATCTGTTTAGCTCCATACATCATCTCCAAAATCAATTAAGCCAAATGGGAGATAAAATAAAACCACTCATGACTCATATTTTAATATTACCTGCAGACAGAGACTGCAACAAACTTAGCCAGCTGTAAGTTGAGAAATAAACCCCATGTTCCAATAGAGATCTGTGGGCAAGAGAGTAGAGGAGGCTTAGGAGAATCTGTGAAAAGGGAAATAGTGGAGAAAAGACTTAGACAAAGCACTTGCAAAATCATTCCCAGAACAAGAAAATCTGACAGTAAGTGTCAAGTACCAAACATGGGTCTGGGACATGATAATTCACAGCATCAGCCAAAGGCAAAGGAACTTGAAAATGTAGTGGGACTGGAATTGGCATCCTCAGAAAATATAGCTTCTAGGAAATAATCAGGTAATTACAGATAAATAATGTCCCTTGTAGAATTGGCAGTAGAGGAACAAATTTAAGAGGATAAACACTGATCCTGCAGAGATGAAAAAGGAGCAAAATATGCCAACCCTTTCTACCCCCCTTATTGTCATCCACGAAGAAGGTGCACTTCATTAAACCAACGGAAGAGGGTTCTGTAAATAGCAAACCTGCCCACGAGATGCTTAGGAGGAAGGACAAAAATTGAGCCAAATCTACATAAGACAACTAGCTTATAACAGTTCTTTCCTAACAAACACCCACAAAGTGGAAGAAACAGATAACATAATGTTCTGATCCGGATTAAATATAAGTATAAAAGCATTCGAAGTTAAAAAAAAAACTGGAACTAGACATTGAAACACTAAAAACAGAAGCAAATGCTACATGAGAAGAAATGCAGCAAGAGTTGAGTAAACTCAGGAAATTAAATGACAGAAAAAACAACACAATTTCTGAAATCAAGAGTGAACTACAAGGTTTTCAAGAAGAGATACATTTAAATAAAAACCGAATACTGAAAAAAAGGAAAAGAAACACTGAAGAATGGAAAAAGCAGCCAAAATAATGAAAAGAAATAAAATTATTCTAAGAAAATGTGAAATGAAAGCTGGGCTAAAGAATCAGCCTACATATAGTTAGAGTGCCTGGAAAGAAAAGAAAAAAAAATACAAATGAACGACATCACCATTTAAAACACTGTCTAGGAAGACATTTCAGAAATAGGAGAAAATTAAATAATACTAAAGGGATCGTTAAGAACTGTGGTCCTATATTTTATCCTACTAATAAACTAACAGGTTATCTTGCCACCTTTTTATAGATACAGAAAATATGAGACTCCTAGGTCAGAGAGAAAAGATAATTCATTAGTTGCAGCAAAAGTGGTACCCAAAATATTGCCATTTTACACACTGGTTCCTTGAGCCCCTGTGTTCACAGGGTGACATAAAGAGGGCCAGATGACCATCTGCTCATACATTGTTACAGAAGAACTCTGAACTTACAGAACTTAATTCTTACAATGGGTAGGAAGCCTCCCTTCTCTTGACTCTGTTATACTGCTCAGCAAGCGCATCTTACCTTTGTTCCAAAGCAAGACACTGACTCTTTTGAGATTGCCATACAAGGTTACCTGAAAAGATAGTCTAATGCCCCATCTGCATTATGTACAGAAATATGAGGAACCCATGGAGAACTGTCTTCCAACACAGTCACTTGGATAATTGTCCCAGAATGATTAAATTTCAAATTTGAAAACTTTTCAGTAAAACTACAGACTTTTAAGACAAAGTTTAACATTTCCAGGCAAAGTGATCAAATTTCTTAAATGTGTAAGAAAATTAAGTGTTCATCAGTCCTCTCAAGAACAAGATGCAAAGGGAGGCAGCAACAGGATAACTTTATTCAGAAATGGAGTCACTACAGATATAATTAGTTCAGATGAGGTCATGCTAGATTAAGATAGGCCCTTATTCCAATCTGGGCAGTGAGATTATAAGAAAAGAGACACAGGACACAGATACAGGAGGGAAGGACATCATGTGACAAGGGAGGCAGGAGGAATGCAGCTCCAAGCCAAGGAATGCCAAATGTGGTTCAACAAAGCACCTAGAAGCTGGGAAGAAACAAGGAAGGATTCTCCTCTTCAGGCTTCAGAGGGAGGATGGCCTTGCCAGCACCTCTATTTCATGCTCCCAGCCTTCAGAACACACTTCGTTTCCTGAAGCCACCTAGTTTGTGGTACTTAGGACAGCCCTAGGAAACTAAACAGACAGATGCTTTTGCAATATGATAATATACCACACTTGCTTCATGAACTTAATTCATTAAACAATTCTGAGAACATGGCCATGGTCATGTTCCTCACCTGATGTGGAGTTTGTGAACGAAAGCAAAATTTTGCAAATGTTTCTGTTTGCAAAACAAATTGTTCACAAACAGAAGCGTTGGTGAACTGAGGTATTACTGTTTATGAACTTCAAATACCCAAGCCAGAATCTTAGTTGATAGGGAAACACTGCAAGTATTGCCACTAAGGCAAAGATGCCTGCTATGCCCAATATGATTAAATGCTGTCCTTGAGGTATTAGCCAAGTAACTAGAGAAGAACAAACATTTAAAGGTGTAAGAATTAGAAAAGAAGTGAAACTATCACTGCGTACACTTACCATAAGACCTAGCAATGATATTATGGGCAAATACCCAGATGTGAAAATTTATGTTCTCACAAAAACCTCCTCCACATGGATACTTGCAGCAGCTTTATTTGTAAGAACCCCAAACTGGAAACAACCAAAGTATCCTACAAAAGGTGAAAGGTTAAACATTCTGTTCACATCATGCCACATTATACTATTCACTATAAAAAGAAACAGACTGTTTATATACTTAAAAATGTGGATAGACTTCAAGAATACTATGTTAAGTGAAAAAAGCTACCATTAAAAGGCAGATACTGTATGACTGGAAATATTTCACAAATAGATGGAATTTAGGTATAAATTTGATCAAGAAAAAGCAAGAAGACACAAGTAAAGAATATTATTAATGAGAATAATAATATTGGACATTGCAGACATTTAAAAGATAATGAAAAAATATGAACAACTTTTATTGATTTTAAAATTTAGACAAAGTGGGTAATTTTTTGGAAAAAATATTCACCATTACTGACACAAGAAACAGAAACTCAAAGTTGTTTCATAATCATTGAAGTACAGCTGATTCTAGTTGTCATGGTATTTACGTTGTACAAAGCTGTGACAAAGACTGAATTAATGAATACTGAACTACCCATTGATCCTGTGAACCTCTGGTCACAATGGTCTCATCAGCAGAAACTCTATTTATAAGCTGATCTACCAATGTCTTTTTTGACAAGAAACTCCTCTCGATGTTGGAAACCTGCTTCTCGGTTTGAAATAACCATTCCCTGAATAATAATTAGCAGGTGATTTAAAAATTCTTCTGTAGGTTTCTGATCAGGAGACACTTCCACACATTCAAGGTTAACATTTTCCACATTGTCTTGTCTTTTAAATGTTCAGCCTAGCTAGCTGTAGCTGAGAAGGGCTTAATGTTCTTCTGACCTGAGTAACATTACTGCAATTTTTTTCTCAACCCCACAACAAGGCTGTTGACCATGCTTTAAAAAAATCTATTGTTGTCTAATCAATCCACAAATTTAACTGTTTTCTGTCTTTTCCATAACTTCATTTTGTCCTTTCTGGAGCTGCTTCATGTACGGATCATTGAATTTCCTCTGCTTTTCTCTGGATGTGCTGAGTTATTGACTCATTAACACTGAGCTCACAGCACTATAGCTTAGGCTGGAATTAAGTTTATCTAACACACAAATTTTCTCCATAGGGCTCATCACAGCTTTCTAAGGAACACTAGGCAGCCCTTTAACACTATCATCAGAGGTCATTTTAAATAGCAAAATCACTAGCAAAAAGCCCCCAAATGTGAAAAATATGGTAGTAAATAGACTGTGAAAAAAAATACTTGTATACAGCATGAGAATTGAAGCAAGAGGCAGAGGGCCACTTTGTTTGACCTCAGTGAGGATGCACATGTGGGGTGACTCAACAATTTTATCCCTTTGTGCATTTCTATCAATGCCACAGGTATTGATTTGGGACTTATAGATACTAGCTATGTAGAAAAGGGAAATTTTTGAGACAGCATCTGCAAATAATGAAGATCAATTAATAAAGCCTATCAACTAAAAAGCCTAAAACACAAAAAATAAAAACAAAATGCAGAATCAAGTCAAGTGATTCTACAGGCAAGTTGCAGAAGTTTTTCTTTGTATTAACTGTTCCAGGAAAGGGGCTGGTGATTCCCTAAAGCATTTTAGAGACTAATATTTCCTTGATACTAGACAAGGATAGTACAAGAAGAGAAAATTATAAGCCACTGGTACTCAAGGAAAAAGATTAAAATTCAAACAAAATACTAGAAATCTGAATCCAAAAGCAAGTAGGAAAAAACACAACATGTTAAGTTGGTTTTATCCAAGGAATGCATGACTGACTTAATGGTATAAAACTGAAATTCACTGTAGTCACAAATAAAGCAGAGAAAAAGCATATTATCATTATTCATATATTTTAAAAACTAAAAAAATCATGCTGAATATATATAGATGTTCAGAATACCAATTTAAGTATGTTGAAGGCACTGTGCACTTTGGTGGAACATTAGAAGCAATGCACTTAAAATTAGGAATGAGAAAAGAATGTCCCATTCACCACTTTTACTCAACATTTTACTGGAGTTTCTGGCTCCTACAGAGAAAGAAAAAAAGATAACTAATTGTAAACAAAGAAAAGAAAATTATTAAGAAAATAATTGTAAAGGAAGAAAAGTAATGTGGCCATCTACATAAAAACATTAGAATTAGTATGATGGATGTTAGAACAAGGTCAATGTATAAAAATTAAATGCATTTCTATTTACCAACCATGAAAATACAATTTAAAAAATACCACTTGCAGCAGCAACAACAGAAATGTAAGGTATAAAAGAATAAATCTAAGAACAAATGCTTGTGACCTTTCTGAAGAAATTATTTCACTTTATGGAAAGACTTTGAAAGGAGTGATATATCACATTCACGGATAGGAAAATTCAGTATCATAAATATAAATTCTTTCTACAGTATTCTATAAATCAAAATCTTTATAGGGTTTACTTTGGAATTTGCCAATGTGATTCTAAAATTTACATGGAAGAACATTTATTCCATGTAATAAGATATAGATAAGATAAGAATGGGCTCAAAATAATCAAAACAATTTTGAGAAAGACTAAGGGATGGTAACTTCTTCTAGAGACAATGTGATATGGTGCAGGACCGAAGGAACACACAGCCCAGAAAAAACAAACAAACATAGATTTAGCTTCCCAGACATGTGACAGAGGTGACATTGTTATCAGTGGAGGAAGGAAAGACTATTCAATAATACAAGGTCAATTATTGTTTACATGGAAACAAAGTAAAATTGAGTTCCTACTTGTTAATATAAGCAAAAGCTATTACAGGTGCATTTAAAATGACATGGAAAAAAATCACATTAAATATTTTAGAAGAAGATATAGAGAAAGGCCTTTTTAAGCAAAACACAAGCACAAAATCTAATGGATAATATTGGTGAATTCAACTACATTATAATTTAAAACTATGGTTTTAAATATATTTAAATTTATGGTTGTCAAAAGAATACACAAAAGTGAACTAAGAAACCAAAGAAGACAATTTGCAGTGTACTCAACCAAAAAAAGTATTCATATCCAGACCACACAAATCATTTCTGTAATCCAAAAACAAAAGGACAATCCCATTAAAAATAAATAAAAGATATAAATAAATAATTTACAAAGGAGGAAAGCACATAGATAATAGGTCCATGAAAAGAGCTTCAATCTTACTAATAGTCATCATTCAATTATCTTCTCTTGCTTATAACAAGAATTTAGTGGCTTACAAAAAACATTTTACTATTTTTCACACTTCCAAGAGGACTAGTGAGGACAGCTTCCCTCTGCTCAACATCATGTCTGCGGGATCTGGAGGTTCAACATGGCTTCTTCATTCCCTAATCTGACACTTAGCTTGGGGGATTGCCAGTTGGTGCCAGTTGGAGCAACTCAACAGTGCTCATACACCTGGGCTTTCTGTTCTCTTTCAGCTAGATTCCTTGCTTCTTATGGCCATCCTTTCCAAGTGGCTCCTCCAAGTGGCCTCTCACTGTGGCCTCCACATGGCCTCTCAACACTGTGTGTGGACATGTTACATGATAGCTCCAAGAGCACAAAAATAGAACTCAACAGGCTTTCTTGAGGCTTAGGCCCAGATCTTTCCCTGTGTCTGCCATATTCTATTGGTTAAAGCAGATCGCAGGGGCAGTTCAATTCAAGGAGAAGGATTTATATAAGGGCAAAAATTTTGGGATGTAAAATTCATTGGAGGCCACCACTTTAAACCTAACACATTAAGAAATGCCATATAATGTGATCAGATGAAAATTCCTGCCCATCAGTTTGGTAGAAATTAAAAACAGTATCAGGAATTATTGAGGATGTGGAATCATTGCAACTCTTATGTACCATTCCTGTGTATATGAATTGGTTCAGTTATGGACAAGAGATTCTATGTTGAAGATATGGCCACCCTATGACCCATTAAATTAAAAAAAAATTCAAGAAACTCTTACACACATGCCAGAAATGTGCACAGTAGCATCACTGATAATAACAAATGGTGGAAACAGTCTGTGCCTGTCAAAAGAAAACCAGACACTTTACATATCAGCCAATGATAAAAGTTAGTGAACTGGTTATGCACATCAGCATGGATGAATCTGCAGACAGAAGGTTGAGCAAAAAAATCCTTCTGGGAATACAGATGTCCAATATGATCCCAAGAATACAAACTTTAAAAACATGCAAAAACAACACTTTTTTCTTAAGGGTCACAGATGGACATTGTCAAATTGAATCATATAAATGATACACAATGTCCAGGTTGTGGTTACAGACTGGAGGAAGGAATTGAGAAAATGGTAAAAAACATATCCCCCCAAAACCCACTCTGGAATTCAGTAACTGGGGTTGTTAAGTATTTTTTAACACTGTGCTTCAAGATTTAGACAAAGCTCATGGCCTCCTGCTTTTCTTATCATCTCTGTCCATCCAGAGGAGAGAACCGGAGGCCCCTCTCAGCTGTCTGGCAACTTCCATTCACCCCTTCTCCACTTGACCACAGTTTGCTGTTTCCTGGGCGACATGGGGAGTAGGACATGGAGAGTCTTATGCTCAGACTCCCAAGTGACTCTCTGGGGTCTCTTGACATTATCTGTGCCCTGCCCTCCCATTTAGCCACTGTGTCTGAGGAAGTGGGGGTGGTCACATATTCTTCTTCCTCTTCTTCCTTGTCCTGCATCCAGACCTTAGATCCTCACTCCCCAAAGTGTGATCTGCCTGCCAGCAGCCCAAACTCTCCTGAGAGCTCTTGAGAACTGCAAAAGTTCAAGCCCTGTCCTATATCTTCTAAAGGAAAATCTTCCCTTTAACAAGATCTTCATGTTATTTCTTACTACATTAAAGTTGAGAAGTGCTGATGTGGAACTCAAAGCCAAGAATTTGTCTCCTTTGCTCCCTGGTCCTCCCCAAGCTAACTCTTCTAAAGCAAGGAGGAGGAGCCTTTGAGGAGAGGCTCAGATGGGCACACCTTGGGAGAGAGAAGTCAGCTGTGAGGGATGTGCATAGAATTAATTGCACACAATATTTCTCAGCACATTTTATTCCTTTCATTCCCTTTTTGGAGGACCTTGCCAGGATTCTGAGCTGGTTCCTGTTTGGATGTTACTCTGCTATTTGGAGAAGGGTGATGGATTGGGTGTAAGCTGAGGGTGGCTCCTAATTTCAATTCATACATTGATATTCTTTCAGCAGATGTGTGATATCTGTCTGCTCTCAATTTTTATTTAGAAATTTCCATTTCTTTCCTTCCTCCCTCAGTCACCCCTTCTGTCCTACAGACCCTAAACCATCTGCATCTGAATTTCTGAATCCCTAATTCACTGGACACAGCCCCCCAGCCTGACCTTAAGACTTGGTGTCTATGCCCTGCACATCCTTTTTCTTCCCTATAAAAAACATAAACCTGGAGGTTCTATGCTCAGTTCTTGAGCCTCTGAAACTCTGACAGACAGGCTTTCATTCCCTACAGGCTTCAAGTCCTGTTTTTTGGGGTGGAGGGTGGTGAGCAGGCTCTGCTCTAGCTGAGACTTGTGCTCTCATGTCCTCCAGGGTGGGTGTGTCCCTGCCCCTCACATGCCCACACTTGGCTTCTGCTCCCAGCTCCTTCCCTGCCTGACATTTGAGTTGTAGCTCTGGATTCCATGGCCCTTTAGCATGATGTCATCTCCTCTCATGTGTGTGCTACTCTCAACTTGCTGGTTCTTGAACTTTTTAGGCCTCATCTTCTTTATCTGCAAAGTGATTACAGTCAACCATAGCCAAGTCCAACAATCTTCATGAGTTCTGCCTTCACTCCGTGCTTAGAAAGCCCTCCCTAGCAATGACTGAAAATGAAATATTTACAGATGTTTTCCCTAGTTACATTATGGTTTTGTGTTTCCCTTAAACTTATCTGGATATATTTTAGTTTGTGATGTGAATTTCCCTTTTTAAATGTTTCAGGACAACTTATTAAATAGCCTATTACTTCCTCTACTGATTTGGAATAGCTTGGAATGCAAACTAAATACTTAGGTAGGTTGGTGTCTGTTTCTGGGGTTGCTTATTCCTTTCTGCCATACATTCCTTAGGCCCCCAGGGGCTTGGCCTCTCCCTGTCCCCTCTCAGGGAACCCTCAGGACATCTGTGTTTCTGCCCAAGAGAGGCTTGGATTCATCAGGAGGAAGCCAAGCCAAGTGCTTTAAACTGGTAAGGAACAATGACAAATGGCAAGGGGGTGGTGTGTGTGTGTGTGTGTGTGTGTGTGTGTGTGTGTGTGTGTTCTCAAAGGATACAACCCATGGAGGTGCACATTTAATTTGATCTCATTTCCTCCTTAATTTGGAGTATAGGGGCTCAGGGCTGATCTTTACTTCTATCCTCCCATTTCTTACCCATGAGGACATGGCTCAGGAGAACAGGCTTTCATATCTGTCAGCCAACTCTCCTCTTCCTTGGCTCCCCAGCTCTCATTAGTTCTTGGACCTTTTTCTGCCTGCCATTGTTTCACTCTCCTGATTTTCTACTTTCTCTTCTTCTGGTTTTTTCCCACCAAAACATGGAGAGGCTTTATGTGGAGCATGCTGACCTGTCAACCTGTACTTGTGGGTGTCTGTGAGGTGTGTTTTCCCTACCCAACCATGTAGCCACATGTACTGACTCCTGGGGCTCAGACTCCCAGTGGAAAATAACTGGCCCTGTCTACAATTGAGGGTAGTACATAGTTCAATTTTAGATTGAGGGTAGAAATATTGTCCAGAATGATGCCAGGTTACCATAAAGGACAACAGAACCCCAAGAGAAAAGAAATATCACACTCATACAGATGAGGGTTGACACAGTAGACATACAGCCTTCAGGTCTTGAAGAGAAGGAGATGCTAGGCTGCTCTTCTACCCACCCAACATAGGCCCCTGAGGCTACTTTAAATCTTTTTACATAGTTGATTCACCATTTATTCAGGAGTGTGGGAGATCAGTTGAGCTGAAGAAAGAATATTGGGTTACATTGTGTCATTTTAATATATGCATATAGCATACTTTAATCATGGAGACAGCTGTAGGTAGTTATAAGATCAAATCGAAAAAATTGCGTTTTAATTCTGCAAGGGAAATGGGTGGAAAATTGGAATGAATCATTCACTAGGCCTCAAGCAACTCTGCAGGGACCCTCTTCTTCCACGCAAGCACGGGAAAGGAGAGGTGTGTGAGTGGTCATGGAGCAGCAGGTCCTGCTGCCTCCATGTAGGCAGCCCCAGTGGACCATCAGCAAGGAGGCACATAGGGAATAAAAGTTAAAGACCTTGGAAAGGTGGTGATGATGATCCTGGGGGCAAGGGGTCTTCTCCAGTGGAAGTGGTAGAATGTAGGGAGCTGGGCTGGAGCCCCCAGATGAAAAAAAAAGCCAAATGTGTGGCTTTGTGAGCTAGATGCGTTCTTCCGGGAGCAACTGGCTCTAATCTTGGTGCGTGAGTGACTCCTGAAGTACTTATGAATATGTTTTGGGTCCAAGGGGCTCCTGACAAAAATCTTGAATTCCAGATGAAAATGGGATTTAAATGATAGACAAAGATTATGTGTCATAAAGCAGAAAGTTAAGCATCTTACTAGAAATGTGTTGCTTATATATTCTTTTTAATGAGTTCTACATGTATTTTCCTAATGTAGATTATCTTCCTTCACTTGGAAATAAATACCAAGTCATCATCTTTTCTTTTGAAAAACTTTTATGAGGGTACAAGCACATACAACAAAATGGCAGTCTTTAAAGCATGCAATTTGGTATGTTTGGACATACGTATACTCTCATGAATTCATCTTTACGATCAAGACATGAATCCATCACCTCCAAAAGTTTCCTCATGTCCCTTTGTGATTGTGTCCTTTGTCCCTGTACCTTCCTGTACATTGCACTGCTGCCTGGAGACTTTCTCCAAGCACTCAATGGGGGCAGACATGGGGTGACCCCCTTTGTTCTCTGTCTCTGAAGGGCATCCTTTCTATGTTGTCCAATGACTTCAATACCATCGATTCATACATTTTGTCCAAGTTTTCAGTTGGATCAACTCTTAGGGTGGACCTGGTCTCTGTTAGTTCATCTTGAATGGAGGAGGAATTCCAACCTGCTCACATTTAATGATTCTCTGTAACATGATTACAAAATAGTGCATTCTCTCCTTCAGTTGGGAAAGTCGGAATATTGTTGTAGTTCATTGTCTTGAGTATCCATTATGTGAATACTTTCATTCATCCAGTCATTTGACAAATATTTCTGAGACTGTTGCCTGTGTCAAGAACTCTCTGGTGTTAGAGATACAGTGATGGGCAAGACAGACACCGTCCTTCTGGGTAATCACTATGAGGTGAGGACAAAGACAGCTAACCAGCAATCTCAAGTCAGAGAACAAAGGGTTGTATTGGTGAGTCACACACTGTACAGGAGTGCTTCTCACAGACTGTAGCAGGTGCTTTCAGGCCCCCTTTCTCGTGCCTTCAGCCCACCTGATTATTTCAGCTGCAGCTGTGATGGGAGGTTCTGGGTAAGCTCAAGCTGACAGCCACGTGTCCAGGGCACCCTGCACTTTTGGACTTCCTTGCCTCAGGCCTTCCTGGAGCTTCAGAATCCCACACACCTGGGAATAAGCAGCTCCAGTGTCTGGGAGTGGAACTTGTGTGGGAGTGGGCAATGGTCATGTGAGCCCTTAACCGGAGACGGCAGCTGTGAGAAAGGATTCCCCTTCCCATCCTATGGATGACAGTTCTGTGAGAGGGTCATTCTATAAGCTTCTTAGAAGTTTCTATGGGGTGGAGCCCTTTACCCACAGCAAGAGTTATATTGGTGTTTTTTCCTTCCCAAATCTTCCCACCTGTTTCCTAGGATCACATCTTAAATAAATCACTTACATCCAAGTTCTTGTCTCAGGTTCTGCTTTCAAGGAAGATTCAAGGCATATACTTATTTATATTTAATATAATTTCTGAGAAGCTTTTAAAGAAACCACTTTACAGATGAGAAAGCTGAGTCTTGGAGCTTTTCCTGAGAGATCACAAGGATAAAAAGAGGCAGAACTAGGACCCAAACACTGGTTATTAGATCCTTAACTCCTTAGTTCATCTTACACACTCTGGATGTCCCACAAAACCATGCCGTTGAGAACATTTGACCAGGAGAGCTGCAATGAGCTTTCTTGTTTTGAAGGGCCTGATAACAGTAAACGCAACAGTGAAATGAAATAACCAGGCTTATGCTCTGGGGTATGTCTTACGATCCTGTGATGGCATGGGGATGGTGGTGATGCCTTGTCTTTGAGTCAGGCACTACATATGTACAGGGTCCTGGGGTTCTCAAGTGCAAATACACAGCCCTGTCCTCAAGAAGGAGTGACAGGCTGACAGCTAAGTACAACAGGGATGTGGGTTAGTTAGGGAGAGAGAGACACCACAAAGAGGGGCAGATAGTGTGCTCTGCGGAGGAGGAGAGGGCATCTGGGCACAAGGGAATGTGGCACTGAGGCTTGAAATAGCCAGTGTTCAGGAAACCGTGGGGGGTTAGCTGAAGCAAAGTATGTTGGGAAGGGGCGGGTGGAGGGGGTGGGAAGGTGGACTCAGAATTCAGCAGATAGGCAGGCAATGGGTCCCAGAGGCTTTGCATGCTGTGCTGAGGAATCTGGGCCTGGCGGTGGGAGCCTCAGAAGGCCTTTAAGTAGGTCAGTGGTTTTTAACTTTTGCAGGAAACAGAATCACTTGGAGAGCTTCTTAAAACACAGGCTGCTGGACCCTCCCCCAGATTCAGAACCAGTAGGTAGGGATGCGTTCTGAGAATTTGCATTTCTAGCCAATTGCCAAGGCATGCTGATTCGATGGTCTAGGAACCACATCCAAAACAACTGAGGCAGGCAAAGAAGGTGCTCAGGTTTGTGGTGGGTGCACTGGAGAGGGACCAGCTGGCACAGAGAGGGGGGTTAGAAGGCTGCTGGCTGCTGCAATGACTTGGCAGAGCAGAGAGGACCCGAAATCAGATGTGCAGGAGTGAGGAGGACAACTTGAAGGAGAAACATCAAAGAGCAAAGTCAATAGGAGTACAGTAGTTGAGGCAAAGGTAAGACAAAAGTCCAAGTGGATTTTATCACTGCCTGATAATTTTAAGACAAGGAGTCATTGTGTCCAGCCAGAGGAACTGTGTAGACAGGCACACAGATCCTTCCCATCCTTTGGGCCTTTTCCCTCTGCTTCCTCCCAAGCCAGAAGAAGAATAGCGATCATTCAGAGAAAGGCAAAAAGCTTTAAGGAAGATAAAGTGAGATGATAAAATAAAAAAAGAGACAAACAGAGAATCAGTCACCAGCTGAGACCCAGACTCTCAGAGAGCTCAGCAGATGGAGAGGTGGAGTGAGGAGGACAGATAGACAGACCAGAGCTTCCAGTGCAGTGCCATTCAGGTGGGGGACAGGTGCTCCAAGATGCTAAGGGGTTGGTTGAGGTGCTCTGTGGTGGAGTCTTGTCTTCTATCAGTTAATCAAGCCCTTACTGCCAGCCCCTGCAGGACTCAAGCTTGGTGCTGGAGAGACAGGGAAGTTGTAAGCAAGGGATCCCTTGAGCTGGGTAGCACTCCATCATTTCACCTACTTTGCCAAGGCTGGTTTCCCTGGGTCTTATAGCTTGCAGTTCTGAGGAATGGATCACCATTAGCATCCCTTGGCCAACATTCCCAGTGAGAGTTAATTAGGGCTTCTTCAGGGAGGGCCATTTTTATCCAAGATCAGGCTGGATGTTGAACAGAGGAGTCTGGTGTGATAGACAGGGCCTCTATCTATGGCCTGTACCTGCAATTTTTGCCAAGAGCCCCTCCTCCCTGCTAATGTTCCAGCCTTTTTAGGTACCTTCTGGGGGAGCAGACCCAGAGAGCCCACCCTCGTGCTCCTAATCCTGGTGACTTTCAGAGGAAGGTTGTCCCAGCAGGCTGGGTAGAGGCAATTGACCCTAGAGCATCAGCTTTCTCTTGATTCATTCTCATTCTCTCTCTCTCTCTCTCTCTCTCTCTCTCTCTCTCTCTCTCTCTCTCTCTCCAGCTTATGAGATAGGGTGGCATTGCTGTGAGACTCAGGTAGTGGCAGGGCTGCTCTGAGCCTCCTGGTGGCTCGAGTTGCCCAGGTGCCAGTGTATACATGCAGGGATAGTCCTCTTTCCCAGCACCCAACAGTACACTAGCAGCACTGCAGCCTTCCCATGGTGGGCAGAGGGGGTTGGCTTATCTGAAGAAGGATCTGGAAAAGAAAGAAGATTCCTACTTCCTATGAGCTGTATCTATCTTCTGGCCTTACTTGCCACATGGCCTCAGCACAGTGTCTCTCTTGTCTAGAGGTACTGGGCTATATGTCTAAGACCACAGATTCCACAGAGAAAACTTTATATGCTTTATAAAAAGTTGAGATGAAAGTCATGCAACACAATTATCTATCTAAAAGTGAACAACTTAGTGGCATTGATTACATTTATGGTGTTATGCAACCATCACTTCTGTCTAATTCCCAAATAAAACCCTGTACCAATTAAGCAGTTACTCCTCATTTTACCTTCTCCCTAACTCTTGGCAACTAGTAGGGTTTCTGTCTGTATAGATTTGCCTACTCTGGACATTTCATATAAATGGAATAATACAAAATATGACTCTGGATATGGTTAATTTCATTTAGCACAATTATGTCAAGTCTCATTTATGTTGTGCTACTATGAACATTTCTGTACAAAGATTTGTTCAAGTACCTATTTTCAGTTATTTGGGATATACACATATAAGTTGGAATTGCTGGTCATATGCTAAGACACTTATTTTTGGTGGAACCCACATGCTTTTAGTTCAGGGGTTTTTCTACCTCTGCCTGACACTGTGGGAGTTCTCAGGACTCATGATTGGGTAGGTGTGGGTGAGAGAGGGCCCCCAGGTTCTAGCTCAGGCAACAGAGAAGTGGGTGAATGGTGGCACTGTCCCTGTGGGAGCCCCCACTGTCATAGGGGTATGCCACAAGGGCATGGCGGGGGGAGGTTGGGCATGCTTACCTGTAACCACAGGGAAAGGCCTGGGTTAGAGACCAAGGAGGGTTTCATCAGTGACTCAGGCTGTCAGGTGCATCATAACTCACTGAGCATTTATCATTTCCTGGGCACTATTTTCTGCGCTTTCATTATTAATCTTCCCAACAGCACTGAAGCTCAATGAAAATCCTCCTTTTCCAGAAAAGGAAAAGAGTGCCAGCCTCCCTTGGCACTTCTAGCATTCCTCAAACATGGAGCTCATTGCTTTTATCTGTCTCTATGTTTCTGGCTGCTCTTCTGAGAGGCTGAGCTCCTGGAGGGCAGGGATTGGTCTTTCTTCTCTGACCCTGGGCCTGATTCAGGGATGCTATGCCTGTCCA
This sequence comes from Heterocephalus glaber, assembly GCF_000247695.1. The sequence goes on from NW_004624730.1 coordinate 11,071,258, forward strand.
TTGGGTCCCCAGGATGAGTGGACTTCTAAATGAGTGCTTCACAGTGAGCAGAGAGGAGGCCCAACAGAGATATCTTGGGGTTGCTGAGGAAGGGGTACAGGAGGAGGGAATAGAATAATTATTAAAAGAGATCAAGAAAAATGCTCAGATACATAGGACAAAATCTGAGAGTACCCAAGAGGAAGTATTTTTGGGGGAGTTACCCCAACCAAGGAGCATTTTGCATGTGAACATTGTGAGAAAATTCCTAGGGTGGTGGAGGCCATATCAGGTATGACCATCACCACCATCCCTGTGTGTGAGGGAAGTATTCAGCTCACAGGAGCTGTGTGTATGACACATGACTGGCCTCTCAATCCAGGAGGGAAGCAGGAGAAGGAGGGGTGACTGGACTGGACATCCTGGCCTGTGTCCTGCTTTACCACCTCTACTTCCTCTACCCACCTTCCATAGAATGGATGGCAGCCAACTGCTTTCATAGGTAAATTCCTGAAGGGATGGCAGATTATTACATATGCAGACAGTACATTCATTTATCCCCCTTGGAAAGAATTAATTACAATCATCAAAAGAAGACAGGAAGAATTTCAGTGTGCTGCCCCACAGAGTGAGCAAAGCCAGCACAAGAAGAGGTGCTGCCTCACAAGGCCCAGAAGCATAGAAGAAAATCACCTGATCCAGGGAGAAAATTGCAGGAAGTGTCATTATACCATTGAAATTCAGGGCTGACAAGGGAAGGCTCCTTGGTAACCGCCTGCGGCCACACCAGGAAATCAGTCCTGTGGAGCAGCTGTAACCCCAGAGCCTCCTCCTCCTCCCTCAGCTTTGTTGGTGACCTGCTCTGCCACACTCCCCAACCACCCCCTCCAGACTCCATTGCTGCCCAGGCACGATGTGGATCTGGTGGCCAGCAGCCTGGCAGAAACCCAGCTGCCCAGAGAGAAAGGCCTGTAGGCACGTAGTGGACTCAAAGGTCACAGGCAGACAGGCATCTGTGTTCCCATCCTCTTGTCTTTCTCCTCAGTCATGGGTGTCTGTGCATGCACAATTAGTCGTGCTCAGGGTCCTGGAGATGGTCCTTCTCTCTTTGTGTCTGTCTTTCAGTAGGTCTTTGGCTGTCTATCCCTGTATGGTCTTTCTAAGCTGACTCTATCTATATACAGACCATCTCTGCTCGTTCTCTTTGCATCAGTCACCACTCTATTTAGAGTCTCTCTTCTATATTTATCCCAGTACCCTGTCCCTCTCATTGTCTCCCTGTGGTCAGTGCCTTGCCTGGGCTTTCCAGGCAAGCAACAGACAGGTAGAAATGCCCCACATAGTCCTGTGACAGACACACACGGCAGGCCTTGTGACTAAGGGCCCTCATTTCCCTTGGACCTGTGGTGTTGAAGAACTCGCCTAGACAGCAACAGAGGTCAGGGCCATAAACCATAACTAGGTGGCATGAGCCAGCACCTACTGATTTGTGGAAACTTCTCCACACAGAATTGTCATCCTACAGAGCCACATCCTGATGGTCAGGCACAAGCTTTTGGCCTAGGATTTTGGGGGTCAGTTTCCCAGAATAAGGTGTATAGTGGTTTAAATATGAAATGTCCCCCAAAGACTCATTTACCGAAGGCTTGATTGCCAGTGCAGTAGTGTTCAGAGGTGGGGCCTAGAGAGGTGACTGGATCACGATGGTGTTAACCGCATCAATGGGTTAATATATCAATTAGTTTATAAAAGAATAAGAGGTTCGGCCCAGTTGGAGAAAGTAGGTTCCTGGTAATGGGTGAGTATTCTGATCCCTGGCCTCTTCCTCTCAGGCTCTTTTTCTGTCTCTCTGTTCCTGGCTGCCATGAGATGAGCAGCTTTTCTCCACCAGTTGCTTCTACCATTGGAGCCAGCAGACCATAGACTGAAACCTCTGAAACCATGAGCCCAAATTTCCATCCTTGAAGTTGTGCATGTCAGGCATTTGGTTTCTCAGTAAAATACAGTTAGCCTTGGAAGTAGATCCTTTTGACACATGTACTTTTACAAATGACAAAATAAAGTCTCAGAGAGGTAGGGTGACCCACTTGAGGACACAGAGCTGGAGAGAGCAGAGCTTGCTTGGATCAGTTTCTTCATTTACAGCTACTTTGCAATAGTGTCTCAGTGCAGTGGAGTGTGGCCACAAACAAGCATAAGCCACATCCTGGTGTGTGTGTGTGTGTGTGCATCTTGTGAGTATCCATGGTGTTTGTGTGCATGTGCACGCATATTGTTTTTGTTTTAAAATCTGGTTCCTCTTTTTAGGAGGTCCCTTAGGGCAGCATAAATTGCCCCTGTCAGTCTTCACTGAAAATGTGACAAAATAGACAAAATGGCTTTCTTGCATGCATAGGACCTGCCAGGTGAACAGTTCATCTAGGAGGTGAAGTACCTGCCTTGCAGCACCACACACACACCATAAGGGACCAGACCAGGCAGGCAAGCTTAGGTCTTAGCCTCCGTGACTCCCTTTCTTGTCCTCCAGTGGCCTGAGGCTTCTGTCTGGGCCCTAAGGGCTGGGCAGCGGGGGCTTATGCTCAGAGACCCTGGTGTGCCCACTTTAGCCCATCAGGAATCTGCTCAGAAGGCTGCTCAGTTTTCTTCTGGGGTTTTGGTGGATGACAGAGCTCATCTTGTCAATAGAATAGTCCCAGCATGAAGAGGGTCTCCTTCTGCTTCAGAGCTTCATCCCTCTCTCAGACTGGAGGTCATTCTCTGAGGTGCATTGAGCCAGGCATGCCTGGCCTTGTGGAGATGCCTGTGCATCAGAACACCCAGCCCAGTGATTTTTAATACTCTGGACATTCCCAGCCTCTCCTAGCTGGGCTTGGAGAAGGTGGGTGGATGTGGGAGGCTCAGAGATTGGGAGTCTGTTTACCCTCCTCAGGTGAGGGAAGCTCTGATTTTAGGTGTTCTACAATTTGGGCTTCCTTGTAAGAGCTCAGTTAGCCCAGCCTAATAGTTTTATAAAATATTTTGTTTCAATGCATATAATATATTTTGAACATACCCACCTCCGTTGTATTCTTAGAAAGGGCCCCAGATCCCCTCCTTCTACTGTGTTCTCAGCTCCCAACATGACTCCTACACAGGGACAGGCTAATGTTCAGCCCCTCAAATGCCTTTTTCTCTGCCTCATATGTGCAGGACAGGGAGGATATGGGAGGGCTGAGACGGATGCCTCAGGGCTCTGTGGGTGATTTTTACATGACTTTTGGGCCTTGGCTGCACTCTGAAGCCCCTCTTCATGCAGATCCTGGACAGACCACTTGAGGCCTCCTGGGCAACTAGAAGTGAAACCAGCTGGTGTTGACCTCAGGGGAAGGATGCTGGACCATGTTGCCTCTGAGAGCGGATTTATGAAGGATTTAACAGGTATGAAGTTCGAGGGACCCCGGTCCTCCATCTGTCTAGTAGCTCCTTCCAGAGTCTGAGCCCCAGGCCCCTGAAGGCCTGTGGAGCTCCCAGGAGGACCTCAGCCCAGCCCTCTCCCAGTTCTGACCTCTAGTGGAGAGTCTGTGAAAGGCACCCCAGCCCTCACGTAGTCAGCGCCTCAAGTTTCCAGGTGTCTGCAGGTGACTCAGTTGAAGACAAGGGGTGGCACCCATTATATTGTACACACAGAGCAATTTGGATCCAGGATATTCACAGTAGCTCCATGGCTGACTTGACCTCTGAGAGGCAAAGATCACACTGCCCTGTCTGGTGAGCTGTGCCAGCTGCTTGGGGCTGGACTTTCTCCACACAACAGAGGCCTTTCCCCAGCCCTGCTACAGGTTTCCTTTCTTTGTCTGTGGTCCAATTTCAGGTTCTTTCCACATCTCTTCTTCAGCCTTGCTTCTTTGTGGAGAGAAGATCCTGAGAGGAATCACAGCTTTGGTAGCTTCCCCACTAGGATATCAGCTGCTAAATAATTGTAAGTTGTATGCTCGCATGGTCCTCTGAGTTAGGATTTCAGAAAGAGCTGTGAGAACCAGACTGCTTTTTTTGGATTTCCCAAAAGCAATGTCTAGATAACCAGCTATGAATGGAATAGCACAAAGTGGTATTCCTATGTTGCCTCTGAGGGGTGGTGCTTGGGGGAGTTTGCCCCTTGCTTGGAGAAAGACACCCCATGTGGTCCATGGGGTCATCTGTGGCCCATCCATAGGCAAGGGAAGCTGTAGGTCCTGCTGGCAAGCCTGAGCCAGCGTGGCTGGCGACAGGGTGGACAAAGGAGCTCTGATAGTCATCACGTGCCCTTTGTGCTGGGAACTTTCCCAGCCTCAGTAGGAGTCTCTTCACTCATGACCCCTGTGAAATTTTCTAGTATTCCTTGTCTGGAAGGCATCTCATAACTTTCTAACATCTTCATTCCAGTCTTCTCAAGCTCAGCTTAAAATCAGAGAAGATGAGAGCATTCTTGAGGGGACCTTCCATGGACTGCTGGGAAATTCTCATGAAGCACTAAATCATTGCCAAGTGTCACGGGGACCCCCTAAATGGTTAGGAAGAATATCCTTATTGACATCAGGAGATTCAAATTTTACTGTGTGCAGGGATGGAGGGTTGCAGTCCATGAGATGCATTTCAGGGACCAGAACAGCATGAGGTCTAGAAATCTGTTGTGTTCTGATATGCTGAAGTTCTAACTGAGCCTGGAAGAGACTCCAGGGACAGGGGCACATGTCCCTCTGAAACCCTGTCCCACCCGTTGTTCTTCCAGTTCCAGAAGGGAGACCAGGGCTTGTAGGAGAAACCTCTATATAGGCTCAGACTATGCTCAATGGCAGAGAGAATCTTGTAGCAATCCATAGACCCTGCCTACATCTGGGACTTTGGGCCAGGCAGGAATTAGGACTCAGTGAAGTCCCCTGTCTGTTCAGCTCCTAGGTACTGAGCTCTGAACATAAGCCAGTCTGGGCCCCTGTGGACATCAAGCAAGTAGTTGCTTCCCTCTCACAAATTTTCTATGGAGGACTGGCTGCTTATACATAGCTGGCGACAAGTTGGGACCAGGAAGATCTATAGGATGCAGCAGATGTCACTATTGGGCTGAAAGTGGCCACCCAAGGAGCAAGTGAGTTTGTAGGTGAGCACGTTATTGCTCACGACAGAATCAGGTTTTGCTATGGAATAAAAGGAGAACAAATAATGGGTGGGTAACGGGCAGTCTTTTGCATAGTACTTAAAGTTCCAAATCCCTACTTCAAGATGAGCAAAAAAGTCTAGCCAAACAGTATTAAACCTTGGGGTAGAATACAGAAATCTAGACTCTCAGGAAAGGATTTTTTTTTTTTTAAAAGAAATCAAGACTTCCATTTAATGATATTTATGGAATATGAATAGGATTTGATGATAGGCAGGCTACTGAAGGGAAAAGAGAAAAAGAGAAATCAAGAATTATTCTGAAGTTTTCAGCCCTAAAAATAAGAAGAATGCACAAAACTAGGGAAGAAATGAGTGTTGACTACATTTAAATTGTGTTTGTATGTGTGTATCTGTGTAGTAGGTTTCAGATACACCGTGTTTATGGCATATTGTGTAGGCACACTGGAGCTGAGGGGCAGGGAACCCAGAGGTGGTGCAAAGTGCACAATTGTAACTTAACAGACAATTTTGGATAGAGGACAAGCCATCGGGGCTCTGAGGAGGGCAGTAGTGTTACAGCCACAAGAGTCATTAGGTCTACAGAGAATGGGACTGTAGAGGTGTCAAGGGTGAGCATGAATCCTGCCATGTTCCCCTCCATGAGGGAAAGGGGATGCAATAGTTAATCTTGGTAGATGACTTGATTGGCTTGAGAAATGCCTCGAGATTAGCAAAGCACACTTTTGAGTGTATTTGGGTGGCTTGACCTCGGGGGCTAAATCTGGTTTCTGACTTATTCCTCATTGGCTCTTCCCCTGTGTTCTGTTTCCTGGATGTCATGAGGTGAGCAGTTCTCCTCCTCCATGCCCTTTCATCATGATGGTCTGCTTTGGAGCAAGTGAAACCTCCAAAACCATGAGCCAAGATACACCTTTCCTCCTTTCAGTTGTACGTGTCAGGTGTTTGGTCCCTGCAATGTAAAGCTGACTAATAACTAACATAGGTGGTGAAGAGGGAGAGGGAGGGAGGGAGGGAGGGAGGGGGAGAGAGAGAGAGAGAGAAAGATATTGCAGTAGGGAGCAAAAAGAGGCATTGAGATAGCATAGAACTTCCAAAATGAAGATGGGAGACCTCCATGGCTACCTGTGTCCACAAAGGAGAAAGCCCCGGGAAAGCCCAAGCTAGTGTCACCTCTCAAGGAAAGGTGTCTTGCAGGGAAGCCACAGACATGCTTGGGATGATGTGGGAGTGGCTGCTGAGGGCATGAAGAAGGTCTGTTGGCAGTGAAGGGCAGAAGAGAGTTGGGTGGTGACGTGAGGAATGGAAGGACCGAGGGAAGAGCCATTTTTTCTGGCTGAGGAAAAGTGGCCAGAATGGCAGGCCTTCAAGGAGGATCCAGGGAAGGGGGACTTGGGGAGCAGAAGCAAGAAGGAATAGGGGGACTGGGAAGATAGGAGGGGCTATGAGCAGACCTGGCACAAGGCAAGAGGTGGGTCATTTGGGGGCTTCAGCCCTGGGCCCAGGAGAGAGGAGAATTAGAAAGTTGCAGCCATGTGTGAGTGTGAGTGCCCTTGTCTGACTTTCTGTGACACTGTGAGCAAGCTGAGCTTAAGCTAAAATTGGGTTGGCTGGAGAAATTGTTTGATTTAGTGTTGTGTGTAGAGATGGGATAACTAAAAGTAGGCATAACTAAAAGTAAAGGTAACTAAAAACCCAATTTGTTTTTGACCAATTTGCCTCTTGTCACAGTAGCTATGACAATTTCAGAAAATTGGTGGGGCACTATTATTAAAAGATGTGACCTTAGTATCAACTGAAGGCTCCTTACCCTTCTGAGATATGCATGGTCTATGAGTGTCCAGGGCCTCCATCTGATGACATCAGAATGAGTGCCATTCATAGCCTTCTCCACCCCATGATGCTTGTGTCAACTCTGTAGCCACACAAAGTAAGCCCCTCCTTTGGGCTCTCCAGAGCCTCTCACTCCTACCCCCATCCCTTGACAGTGCAGGCTCCACTGAAAGGTCACTGGGGAGAGGAGTGGAGTTCACATCAGGGCAAGGTAGTGACCACTGGGGCTTTGCAGCAGCCTCTGCTTTTATAATATTCATTCACTGTCACCCAAGGATACATTTCACCAGCTTCAACAGGTCCCAGCCTGTCTGTTTCCTTCCCTGCTCATCTGTCCCCTCTTCTTTCCTCCTTTTTCCTCTTTTTGAGTTTTCTCAGGTTTGTTCTTCCTATCCCTTAAAACTGGCTCCTGCAGACATAGATCAAGAAATTTTTCCATAAAAGGATATCACGTTCTATCAGAAGAGTTTCATTGAATAAAATTTTCACCACTAACTTGTTATTCATGTTTCAAACTAGCTTTATTTTAAGAAGTGCTTGAGTTTGCATTGAACTCTAATTACGTCTGTCACATTGTCTACCACTCTTGGGGCCTGGGTAATGTGCTGGGTAACATGGTCACATGATTGTGACTCCCCTGAACAGAGGTGACAGCTATGTTTTTTATGCAGAGGGAAGGCACCGGACCAGGGGCCACGGCCTGGGACTTCAGCTAGCTGTGTTTGGGGGAGGGACTTTCTCTCTCTGGACCCTAATTTCCTTGTCTGTAAGGTGGAGTCTGGCCCAGGTGCTGGTGAGAGTAGCAGCTCTGCATAGGACCCTGACCATCCCTTCTAGCCCTCACTCTGCTAGGCCCATCTCACCCTGACTATTTCTTGTTTTATTCCCTGCCACCGTATACTAATCCTCTAGATGGGCCCCTTTGGGGGCCTTCTACCTTTCAGCTTTCCAGGTAGGTGTGGGCCTTTTTCCTTTCTTGCCTTTGGTCACTCAAACTGGATTCTCCAGTCTATGGCAGTTCCATCCCCCCAAGGTGTCATTTACACTCAAGCTCGGGGCTCCCCAGAATGTATGTTGTCTTGACATCTAATTCACCCATGAGAAACCTAAGTAAGGCTAGGTGGAGAAGCCAATGCCACTTAATCATTTAACTTTTTGCAGTGTTTACCAAGTGCTTCCTAGTCTAGGGCTGTTGAACCTGAGGCCAGGAACATTTCCAAACACCCTCACATTGGCCCTGATGTAAGGTAGCCACGCCAAATTCACATCCCAGGAAACCGCCAAGGTGTTCACATCCAATCTCTTGGCAATTTGGGATGAGATGTGTGGGTGCCCAGAATTAATCTCTGTTGTAGGCTAAATAATGTCTCCCTAAAGTTATCTATGTTCTAATGCCTAGAACCCATAAGTAGGCTACCTTCTCAATAAAAGGGACTTTGTAGATGTGATTAATGATCTTGAGAAAAGAGAATATGATGGATTATTCAGGTGAGTTGTAACCATGAAGGTATTTATGAGAGGGATTCAGAAAGGTTAGGCAGAGAAGATGCTAAAATTCTGGCTTTGAAAATGGAAGAAAGGATCAAAGCCAAGGAGTGTCTTTGGCCTGCAGAAGCTAGAAATCACAAGGACACAGATCCTCCCCTAGAACCTCCAAAAGGATAGCAGTCCTTCTGACAGCTGGACTTTAGGCTTCCGACCTCCACAACTATGAGATGTTAAATTTGTGCTGCTTTAGCCACTACGTCCATGGTAATTTATTACAGCAGCAATATGAAACTAATACAGTCTCTGACAAGATGGCCTTTCTGCCTCTTTATAAGAGGATCCCTTGAAGGCTGGAACCTGTGAGTGCTTTTGAATCAGGGCCCTTACTTGCCAGTGAAATAGTGTTTCTGCATGAACTGGCCTCAGAGAGAGTGCATGCCTTTGTCTCTGGCATCATCGCCCACTGGATTTTCCTGGCAAGAGAAACCAAACTTTCACCTCATGCCAGCTACAAGAAGAATCCAGCACCCCAACAATGGAATATTCATCCAAGCAGGAAATACTCTGGCCCCGACTTTTGCCTATAGCACCTGGATTTTAAAACGTAAACCCAGCACAGTCTGCTTTGTATAGCTGTGGTGGAAAGAACCCATTTGGTGTGGTGGCTTCTATGAAAGAAAAACCAAGTTTCCCTATCTGACAGTGATGTGTCAGCATGAAATATGTGTCCTCAAAGGAAATATGACCACAATTACTGGATGCACTGCTAATGATAGTAATGGCAGCAATAAATTTAATAATAAAAGGAAAGTAGCAGATATTATTTGTTGTGTTTATGATATGCCAGGCATTCTTCTAACAATTTTGTACAAACTGTTAAATCTTAACAATAGCCTATAAGGTGTTTGCCTTTTTATCCATTTTGCAGATGAAAAATTGGAGCACAGCAATCTTAAATAACTGCATAAAGAACAGAATTACAACCCATGATTAGATGAGTCTGTCTCCCATGAGTGTGCTCTTGAATCAACTTAAACATTTTAGTTCATGTTATCATAGATTCCAAACCATTTTCCCATTTACATTTTCATCAGGGTGCCCAGAGTAGCTTGGGACTCCTCACCTACATCCTTCAGATGAGGAGGTGAAGTGAGCAGACTGGTCCAAGGGAAAGGCAGCACGATCAATCCTGTTAAATGTCTATATGGTATATCCACAGAAAGCATTCTCCCTGTCTAGTGTTACAGGAAAGTAAATATGGTGACAGAGAGGGTTAACATTCACTGAGCCACTACTGTGTGCTCTCCAGGGATTGTGTTAATGCCTTATAATTCTCTCACTTAGTCCTCATAACAATGGCATGAAGGAGAGACCAAAGAAGAGAAGGAACTTGTCCCAGGTCACACAGTTATAATAGTTTGTAGCAAAGCCAGAGCCAGAATTGTTCACATACTCTTGGCTTGAGAAGAGCTAAGTTCAACACAAATAGCTCCTCACCACTCTGTTTGCAGACCTCCATGGAACGGTGCTGTCCGGGGACCTCTGTGGATTTGGAGAGCATTTCTGCAAGATCACAAGGGTTCATGCTTGCTTAATGCCTCAGTGTCCCCAGAACATTTTCTCTGTAGGATCCTATTGAGTTCTCATGCCAGGACCCTCTCAGTTATTTGGCGGTTTAATTTTCTTGAATGGCTAAACTCATTGCTCAAAAGGCTGTTGTAAAGAGAGGCTGAGAGGCCTTTTTTGGTATTAGATGATATGTTCTAAGGCAAAAGCATTTCAGCTTTGTGTCCAAGGAAGAACCTGGAACCAGCTTCCACTGTTGCTAGGTGAGTGCTCCTGCATATGAACTGTTCTCTTCATTTAAATACTTAAATGTCCCCATGCCCAAGCCTACAAGCTTCCTGTGGCTGGCCACCAAGCTCAGCCCATTCCTCCTTCCTAATGAAATCTTCAGGGTTTCTAATTTCCATAAACATGAATATGGAAAATGAAGGAGGCTGGGAGAAGCCTTGGAGTGGAAAGGGGCCTGCTGTTGCCTGGCGTAGAAGGGCAGAACTTGGACTCCTTCCATGTCCCCCACCCACCCAGTATTGCACAGCCACTGGGCCCAGACTGCTGGAAGCGTGGCTCTGAGGTGTCCCCTGGCTTCACAGGCTTCATTTTACCTAAAAGAGTGAAGAAGAAACTTATTGCTTAGGCTGCTGTGGCCTAAGCATGGGCATTTCCTCCACTTTGCAAAGCAGGGTGAGAGCACACAGGGACCGTATTGTGGCAGCATTTCCATCACTCTGTGAACCTAGCCCTGATGTCTGTGCTTTAAATTTGTCTAGAGATGAAGAACAGAATTTGCAAAGGATGTCTCCCTCCTGTGTGTGTGTGTGTGTGTGTGTGTGTGTGTGTGTGTGTGTGTGTGTGAATTTCACTTCTTCTCTTCTGTCTCCAGGATGGGGAGCTGCTGCTGAAGAGATTTCTCTGAAGCTTCTAGCTACCAAACTCCAAAAGCAAGAGGAACCTTGGGGGATTTTCCCTTCACATTTTACCTATAGTATTGAAATTCTTTTAACTCCCCAGCTGCTCCTTCTTGTTCCATCAGGAGCAATGTCTTCCACCAGTTCTTATCCTAAGATTTCATAGCTTGCTGGGCAGAATGAGAGGTGAGAGACCTTGACATCGATCCCTGGTCTATATATAGTGTCCAATGTGCAAGAATAACAGACACATCAATGCCACCATGGTGAAGCACCTTACCTGCATGATGGTTAATACAGTCATAGGCCTTGCCTGTAGGTCCAGATTCTAAAATACAGGTGTGTCTGAAGATAGGCTGAGAGAGACAAAGTGCACACCTTTCCAGTGTGCTTCTTTGGAGTGGGCTTTGTGAGTGTAAATATTGTATGAAGAGGGGGAACTCTCTTCCACTGGGGAGATATGCCATTTTCTGTGGGAGATGTGTTAAGAAACATTGCTTTATCATCCCCCAGTTAGCAAAAATGCACATGAGTGGTGTTGACAGATGTATTGGATTGAATTACATCCCTGCAAAATTCATAAGATAAAGTCCTAACCCCTACTACCTCAGAATGAGACTTTATTGAGACTTTATTTATTTGGATAGGGTCTTTGCAAAAGTAATCAAGTTAAAAGGTGGTCATTAGGAAGCACCCTAATTCCATAGGACTGGTGTTCTTATAAGAAGAGGAAGTATGGATACAGACATGCATAGAGGGAAGACTGTGGAAACACAGGGAGAAGTGGATATGGCAAGCCAGAGAGAGTGGTGAGCAGACCTTGCCCTCACACCCTCCAAATAAACCAACCAGCCCACACCTTGGTTCTGGATGGTTCTTGGTTCTGGTTCTTGGTTCTGGGTTCAGAGCTATGAGACAATATATTTCTGTTGGTTATGGCACATAGTCTGTGGTACTTAGTTCTTTCAAGCTAATAGAGGGGGCTTCTTCTGCCAAAAATAAAAGGAAAATAACTCCATAATCAATTATAACGATGAACCAAAAAAAAAAAAACCCAAAGAACAAAAACCACCTCTCAATTAAATTCCGGAATATGGGTTCCAGAAAGCTCATCATGAAGCCTCTAGAGATTATGCTGGTAACAGTTCCCACTGTGAAGAAAAAGGCAAAGACATTTCGCCAGAACAAATTGGAGGATGGGAGCAGTTTCATCATTTTTCTTTATTACTTTATTACTTGTTTGTGATACATCAGGATACATTCATTGTGGTTATTTGGTAATGTACATGACAGATCTTATTTCTCTTTATGTCCTTTTCCTCTCCCTCCTTAGTTTTCTACTGAGGCAGACATGGTGGCCCACACCTGTAATCTCAGTACTCAGGAGGTCCAGGTAGGAGGATCTTGAGTTTGAGGCCAGCTTGGATTATATAGCAAGACCCTGATCATCTATTGAGGCAGTAGGCTATCAAGTTCCAGCCTAGCCTGTTTCAAAAGAAAATAAAAAATAAAAAGGGCTGGAATACAGCTCAATGTGAAACTCACAGTTAGCTATGCACTGGAGAAATATTTCTCAAATGTGCATATTCTTTTAAGATAATAATATTTTTTGTGGATCAAGTGTCAACTAGGTATCAAAGATCTTGGACCCTGGACCCTGGCATCCCTTGCCATGACCATTGATTTGATTTAGGATGAGTGCTAATTTTAAGCAATGCCCAGTTCTTAGGGATCGAGTGAATGCTTTTCTGGATCCATGTGGCAAATTTGCTCTTGGTAGAGCCTGTCTACCTCTCACTGCTCATTTCTTGGGAAACCACCCCACAGAACAGAAGGTGGAGTAACCAGAATGGCAGTTGGCTCCTCCACTTCATGCTGTCTGGGTCATAAGTGAGGCTGTCTTCATTTACTGGGTAGAAAAAACTTTGTTGGCAGGTGAGGAATATCTGAGAGCAAATGGAACAGACACAGGTGATTTAGAAGCATATGGTAGAACTACAGATTGTAGCTTGTCATGGTTTAATAAGCAAGTTAGCCTCTTATTTCCAGTTTGATTCAATGCCAAGTAACCAGAGGAGTTCTCTTATTTTTAGTTTTGAAAGAAAAGTGAATATTTCCTGATAGGATTTTAAGAAGAAACCCTCAAGCTCAAGTTGTGTTTCTTCTTTCCAAAGCCTTCTGTGGTGATCTCTGGACTTCAGTCCCTGAGTCCTTTAGTCTTGGCATTATAAAGTGTGTGACAATGGACTGTTCTTCCTTGCCTCACCATGTAGCACTACCTTATGTTCCTCCCCATTCTCTTCTTCATCGTCCTGAGCCCTGTTGTAGGCTGCACTCCTGTCCTGGCCTCTCCTCTAGGACCCCCAAAAACTTGGTTGCCCTAGGACAAGGTCATCAGCTCTGCATTTACCTCTCACACCCAGAACTGTGTTTGAGCCCAGAGGGGCAGCACAGAGAATCTGGACATGCCTTGCTCACGTAACTCTGTGCCTAGAGCACCTTCCTCACCCTGGTGCTTCTTACTCGAGTCACCCAGCTGACCTTCAACTCATTTGGTTTTGCTTGTTGTCACTTTTCAATTTAGTCTTGAACTTATTCACGTGACAGAATAATTGTCTCCCTTCCAAAATGTCTTTGTCTACAGTGACACTGGCATCCATGGAGCTGTGGTTTTATAGATATCAATAGTTTGGAGAATAAACTTGCTGGAGAACTCTGAGGGTGCAGTTCCCAGGGGTGTACAGCTTCCCCATGACCTCAGCATATTCTTCCCACTGTTCATATATTGCCAACTCCACCTACACCAAAAGACCTACTACTTTCAGAATACTTCAGTGTTTTCAATCCTTTGGGCAGTTGTTGTGTAGCAGGGCAGTGATCCTCAAACCTGAAGGAACACCAGAACCACCTGGAAAGTTTATGAGAACAAGATCACTGGCTCCCCCCTCAGAGTTTCTGACTCAAAGCTGGGGGGTAGGGAATAAAGATTTGTATTTCTAAGAGGTTCTCATGTGACATTGGCATAGCTGGTCCAAGAAGTATATTATGAGAACCATTGTGGCAGTGCATGCACAAGGTACTAATATTCTACCAAATTTGAATATAGGCTAATATTCCAATAAAAATCAATGATCAGACTCATGTTGTTTGTTCTTTCACTCAACAAATATTTACCAATTGCCTACTGACCACTGGCCAGGGGTTGGGGATGAACTAGTGAATAGGATGGTTATGAGTAGCTATGATCTGTGTCCTCTTTAGATTAATCATGTCTTGCACTATGAGCACAATCTTTGCTGTTATCTGAGAAATTATTTCTGATTTCATTTTTCCCAGATCCCCTTTTGTTGCCAGTTCAGGGAGTTCAGGTGGTTGAGTATCAGATTGTTTCATCTCGTTTCCCTTTGGGGTTGCTGTAGGTGATCTGCCAGTCTATTTTTGAGGCTTATTTCTTCTGATTTCCACCGGGGGGGGGGGGATGTGCTTCTGGCACCCATGCAGCTCACCTTCTCTGCCCTAGGAGTGTGGAATGGGGGTGGGGGAGCCTCCTCCCAGGTGCTGGGACTGGCTCATGAGTAGCTATGATGACATAAAGGTTAAGAGGGAAGGTACAGGATGGGAAGGTACAGGATGCTCCTGAAGCTCAGGCAGGGACTACAGCACAGTTAATTTAGTGTGACTGAGAAATAAGGAGGAGACCTGTAAGATGTCCTGGAGGAGGTACATTATACTAGATCTTAAAACAGAATAGGAGTGAGCCAAATGAGGATTGTGTCCCAAGTAAAGGGGATAGCATGTAAAGATATGAAATGAACTTTGGCATGGTGTGATATGGAATCTGGCAGAATCCAGTGCTCAAGGGGAAGGTGTCTGTGTGAGAAGAGGAGGATAGAGAGACAGTGGAGGCTGGAGTTGGCCATGGTAACAGAGAGGGGTAGGCAGTGGTTCTCTAAGTCCTCCTTGGATTAGTAGCAGCATCACCTGAGAACTTATTGGGAATGAAAATTCTCAGGCCTGATCATTGAACTGTTGAGTCAGAAACTCTGGGATAAGAGTCCAACCTGGGTTTTCACAAGCCCTCCAGGTGACTTTTAATGTTTACCTAAGTTTGAGAGACACTGGGGTAGTAATACAGGCAAGGGTCAGACAGAGGATATGCAAGCTATCTTAGGGCATCTGCATTTGATCCTACAGCAACCACAGCACAGAATCAGTTCTCAGGACACCCTGTAGTTATTAAATAAGTGAAAAACTGATAGCATGAATGGCAGTGAGCAATCACTGAAAAAATTTACACTTAAAAGTAATGTGATCCTACTCGCATTTTCAAGAGATCTCTGTGATCAGTACGGAGAACAGCATCAACTATCATATTTCTGTGTATACCTTTATTCTCAAGATTAATTGTCTCTTCACTGTTTTATGATTTGGGGTTGTAGTCACAGGAGTCAAAGGTGAAGATATTGGCTAAGCCTGTGGTTTTCATATATATATATGTGCTATTATATACATCTATAGTAGAATCAACCTGATCAACTTGAGTGGGAATAAAGAGGGTGTTCTGGTTAGTGAAATGTTCTGGACAGCTGAGGCTGAGGGTGAGGTTACTAAGACTATGAAGGTGTCTGAAATCAGGATCCTGATTCATAGATTCATGAATGGATGGATGGATGGATGGATGGATGGGTGTATGCTAGGATCTGCCACTGCCCATGGCTTTCCTCCTCCTTCTCTGATGGGAGAGGTTCAGAGGTCAGTACAGAGATGTGTAACCCTCTGGGACTTGGCATGGTCTTTAAAACTGAGAATCAGTTCTTGCTCTGCTTTTTCCTCTGCCCATTTCTGGTACTGTCCCTGATTTATGGACCTTCCTCAGATTCTCAGGATTCTGCGCTACTTTGAATGTCCTTCCCCCACCCCCTCCATCTTGAACTGCTGCTCTGTGCCTGGGACAGCTGCCCATGGCCAGGCTTCCCTGGTGCTGCCTGCCTGGGTCATTTATCACCTATGCTATTCTGTAGGGCCTGCTCCATCTTGTACCAGCAAAGCTCCATACTCTGTCTTGTGCAAGACAGAGGACATGTAAGTTAACTTAGGGCATCTTCCCTGCCCACACTCTTGTAATGGAGGGTTGAGTGGGTCTAGATAGGGGTTATGTCATGAGACCTGGCTCCTGTGCAGCACGTACCTGGATCACAGTGGATATCTGACCTGAACACTCAGAATCATGCCATGTTCTGATATCTTGAAGATTTTAAGACTGTGTTCACCCAGCACACAAGAGGAGGCTTCCAGGCCACCGTACCACCCCCGCCAGCACACAGGAGGTGAGCTGCTCCCAGTGCCCAAGAGGAGGCCTCCAGGATTAATAAATCTAGAGAGGAGCTCAGGAACATGATGGAATCCCAACATAGAAAACAAATGGAATCCATAAAACAAATGCAAACAGATTTCAAAGGGATTAAAAACTCTACTGAAAGTCTACACAGCAGAATGAGCCAATGTGAGGACAGAATTTCAGATATAGAAGATAAGATTGGAATTAGTGACCAGGAAAAGAAAAATTGCTTTAAAATTGTAAGGGAACATAAGAAATCAATCCAGCAGCTGCTACATGATGCAAAAAAGAATAACATAAGACTGACTGGAGTCAGTGAAGAAACAGGAGAAAGTGCAGATGACATAAAAAAAAACTGTTCACAGAAGAGGTGGCAGAAAACTTCCCAAGCAGGGGGAAAGAGCTTGACATACAGATAAGTGAGGCTTATAGGACTCCAAATAGCCTTGATCAAAAAAAAAATAATCAACTCAAAGGGATATAATAGTTAAGATTCCAGAAACCCAACAGAAGAAAAAAGTTCTACAAGCAGTTACAGAAAAGAAACAAATTACATACAAAGGAAAGCCCATCAGAATCACAGCAGACTTCTCAATGCAAACCCTCAAGGCAAGAATAGCTTGGAGTGATGCATTTCAAGCCCTAAAGGAAAACAGCCTCCAACCCTGATTGAAGTACCCTGAAAAATTATCTTTCAAAATTGATGGAGAAATAAGATACTTTCATGACAAAGAGCACCTTAGGAACTTCATGAATACCAAACCAGCACTTCAAAAAATTTTAGACAATATCCTAGGAAAAGACAATGAGGATCACAACCTCAGGAAGCCCAGCAGAATGAATGCATCAGGTGAGACAAGAAATTAAACACAAGAGGGGAGAATCTAACAAAAAGAAAAGTCATGGCAATGATAAGTTGTTGGGACCAATGCTACATAATTCTAGGGAAAAATCATTTGAGTAGGCCTAGTTCTGCCTACAGGCCAGCTATGACATTCCAGACATAATTACATTTTGGCCTCGGGTCACAATTGAGACCTCAGAGATCCCAGGATGCTTATGCTCCAGGACAAGACCACACCTGCGGGAGACTCCAGGGAGGGACAAAATCTTCATCTGCATAGTTCCTCATTGTTCTTAGATTTCCACTGCCCCCCAGTCTTTTGTTACACCTTATTTATCCCAATGTAAAGTACTGAACTCTGCATTTCACTTGTTACATTGTTTCTCCCGATGTACTGAATAAAAGGTGCTGCAAACTAGGGGGTTTTTGTCTTTGCTGCCCAGAGCAGCACTGATCAGACTCAAAGCTCAGCTTCTTCTCACTCTCATTTGTCTGCCTTTCCTGTAATTCACCGTGTGCTACCGTGGCTCCCAGGAGACTAGGACTTACTGCAGAGATTCTGGTAACGTCCCCTTCCCCTGTCCCCTACAATAAGTAAATATGTATGAGTTATAACCATCAATGTTAATGGTCTCAATTCACCAATCAAAAGAAATAGACTGGCAAAATGGGTCAAGAAGCAAGATCCAACAATATCCTACATACGAGAAACACACTTAATTCAAAAGGAAACTCATAGACTGAAAGTTAAAGGGTGGAAAACAATACTCCTTATGACAGGAACCCGAGGGGGAAAAAAAAAAAAAAAGCAGGAGTAGCTATCCTCTTTGCAGATCAAGTGGATTTCAAACTATAATGTGAAACACTCTGGTCCCAAAAATTTTAAGATAAGGGATACTCAACTTGTATGTACAAATCTATTGTGAACATGTGTTTTCATTCCTCTCAAGTAAAAATTCAAGAACAGAGCTGTTGGTTCTTAACAGTAATACAAGAAATTTCTATATTGTTTTCCAAAATGGTTTTATCATTTTACATTCACATTAGCAGTATTAGAAAGTTCTAACTGGTTCA
>NW_004624730.1:11091005-11106162 GCF_000247695.1 Heterocephalus glaber
TATTCACATTTTATATTTCCTCCAGAGTTAGTTTCATTAATTTGTCTTCCAAGGTACTTCTTAGAAGTTGTCAAATTTATTTCAAAAATGATTTTTGTAATATGCTTTCTATATCCTTTTAAATTCTGTAAAATCTGTGGTAATGTCTCCTAGATCTCGAGATTGTAATTTTAAAATGTATAATTGATATTGTGTAACAGGAAGAAAAGGTCTAAAGGAGCAGGGGAAATGGGAGGGGTAGGGGAAAGGAAAGAAGGGAAAAGCAAAAATATGAGAAAAGGAAAAAAAATCGAAACAAAGTCTCTGCAAATAGGGAAGTGTGGAGGGGGTGAAGAGAGGTCAGAGGAAGGGGAAAAAAATAATAAGCAAGATACTCATGTAATGGTACAAGATCCCAATGATGTATGTAACTGTATTTTATACCTAAAATGTACCAGTAAACTTAATGAGTAAAAAAAAGACTGTATTCACCATGGGCCTTGCATCTTCACTTTGCAGCAAGCTCAGCAGAGGAAGCAGGAAGTCTGAAGATCAGCTCCTATTCCAACCCTCTCCATGTTCCCATCTTGAGTATTCTAAGGCAACTTCAGCACTCATGTCTGAGTCTGACTCTCCTAAGTTCTTGCCAGTGTTGTTCCTAAGCCAATGTTTTTGAGTGTGTGTGCTGTGTCAAGTACCTTGTGCTGCTCAGAAACCTCTTTATCTAAGGAAGGAGAGGTACAGGACTGGGTCCTCTATGTGCACGGGCACCTAATCTAGTCTAGCTCTGGAGAGAGAAGAGCCTTCCTGAATTAGAAGACAAGTAAAGACCAGGGGGATGGTATTCTAGGCAGAGAGACAGCCAGAGCACTTCCTGTGGACAGGAAATGTTACCGTGTGTTCAGGGAGCTTCAGACACTTACGGAGAACACAGAATGAGGCTGGAGTGAATGGAGATGAGGCTGGAGGGGTCCAGAACATAGAGACTTTAGATACTCAAAGAAAGTGCCCTCTTTGGTATCAAGTGGGGAGCCATGGAAAACTCAGATACAGCCAAGGACACAATCAGATTTGCATATCGGACCGATTCCCCAGGTGGTTGTGGTGTGGGAATGAATTAAGGGCAATGAGCCTACAGGGTATTCATAACATGCTACCTCATTATTGGGAATTATCTTTAGCTAGTCAGACCACAATTTTCCAGCAACAAGGACTTCATTTGTCCTGCTGCAGACATTGTCCACAGATCTGAATTTCCCAAGCCCAGCCTTAAAGTTATTGGAACTCTAATTAAGCCAATGAAAGGCTTTAACAGTGACCAGAGGCGATTTTCCTGATTTTCCTTCTCTTCCTCTTCATAGTGCCAAAAGGCGCTGAGAACCCTCTTCTCATCCAGTCAGCATTGGCATTCCTTCCTACCTCTGGGCTGGTCTAGGCATGGTAAGCCCTGGGCTTCCAGATGTTCAGGTACCAGCTGCTTACATGGGTGACACTAGATAGAGTATATTGTTCAAATGCACTATGCAATTACCTGGCTTTTAGGTAGGAAGATGAGCCTGGGTTGTTCAGGCAGGCCCACTGAAACAACATGAGCCCTTAAAAGTAGAAGAGAGAGGCAGAAATGTTTTCAGGTATGAGAAGGATTTAATGTACTGCTGCAGGCTCTAAAACAGAGGAGTCACATGCACCAGAGAGAAGTTTCTAGAAACTAAGAGCAGCCTCACCTTTTAGTCAGCAAGGAAACAGAGACCTTAGCCCTACAACTTCAAGGAACTAGATTTTGCCAACAACACCAGTAAGCCTGGAAGCAATTTCTCCTCTAGAATCTCTGATAAGGAATGGAATTTTCTCTCTCTCTCTTTTTTTTTTTTTTTTTTTTTTGCTTTTTAAAATCAAAGCAGGTCTTGGGGCCAGGGATTTAGCTCAGTGGTTTCGCCGCCTGCTGCGCAAGCGCAAGGACCCGGGTTCGATCCCCGGTACCAAAAAAAAAGCAGGTCAGAGGGCTTGGGCTTCAGGCTTAAAAAGTAAAACAGGTTTGGGTGGCTCTATAGCATAAGAGGTTTGATTTCAGGTGAGCTCTGATGCTGGCAAAGAAACAGACAAGAGCCCATTTTCCTCATTGCCTGTAGGTTTCCTGAGATACAAACCCTGATTAAGTCTGGATGTAAGTGTGGTCCTGGACCAGCAGGATCACCATCGCCTAGGAACTGGTAGAAGAATAAATCCTTGGGCCCCACGTCAGACCTGCTGACACAGAAAGCATGGGGAGGCAGAAGCTGTGTTTACCTGAGCTCTCTGGTGATTCTAATGCCCACTCTTGGAAAGCCATTCCTGTAACTGTAGCATCATTGATCTCAACTTTCACCACATGGTAGGGTCCCCTGGGAAACTCTCAAAATTACAGCTGCTAAGATCCTACCTGAAACCAATTTACTCAAAATTTCTGAGTGGGGCCTGGACATTGATAATTTCTTAAATTTCTCAAGTGATTTTAATGTTTTATAAGAATTGCTGCTCAAGTGCTTGGCACATAGTTGAAGTGTCTTTTTGTTTTTTTGTTTTTTTGTTTTGGTACCAGGGGATCAAACTTAGGACTTTGCACTTGCAAGGCTGGTGTGGTGCCACTGAGCTAAATCCCAGGCCCCATAGTTGAAGTTTGATAAGTATTTTCTAAATAGATAGATGATTAATAATATACTCCACCAAATCTTAGGTGTTAGTGACTATTACCCCATGGAAGTAAACCCAAAGCCCGATGCTAAGAGGACTCAGGGTGCTCTGTGTGTATGTTGGGGAGAGTCAGGGCATCCAGCCTTTGGGAGCTTCCAGCCTTGGTCTTGTTTGCCATTCTCTCTCTGAGCACTTTTCTAATCTCTAATCTGGCCTACTTATGTTTACTTAAATGAGTCAGAGGCGAATACAGGTATAGGACAAGGGCCATTTACAGTAGCTTTTTTTACTCCCTCTTATATCCATGTCTTCAGCCCCAGGTCATGGAATGTAAAGGGGCTCATTTCTGAGACACAGAGTAACTAGATTATGGCAGCTCCGTTATCATTCCTCAGAGCTCTACTCCCTGTCAGTCCATTGATGTATGAAGCTGGCTTATCAAGAGTACTTTCTTCTTTGGGGGATGCTTTCTCCACAATGGTAAACTTCCAGCTGCTGCTTAGTGGGTTCCTATCTTAGCAGTTCAAATAGCCAGGCTTCTCCAGCAAGGAGATAACAGAAAGACCCTAAGAGCGGTTCTCAGATCTGGCTGCCACTAAAATCTTCTGGACAAACTTGTAAGAATTCATACTAGTGGTTCCCATCTAGACCCACTAATTGGATGTTCAATATTAGAGCTCCCAAAAATAGTTTCATAGAAACCCTAGGGGATTATGATGTAAGCAGTCCATGTAAGTTTGGGAAGCACTGAATTCTTATATCTGTTTTTACTAAGATAGGTTATTTCCAGAAAAAGAGAATATGTCTTAAAGTTGTTAAACATAAACTGGCAATGGCAAAAAGATTTATAAATAATGCTACATTATTTAGAGTAAAAATGAAAGGTACCCAAATATGTTGGGACAATCACAATTCTTTATACTTCCATTTCTTTCCACTAAGTTGACTCTATGCTTAAGATTTAGTGGTACTTCTTATCCCAAGTCTCCGATTTCATAATTTGTCTCTCTTCTCTTTGTTGTTTTGAGATATTAAACTACCATTTAAGTGGTTTTACCTTTTTTCATAGGTTTACTGCTTTACTCCTGATGAAGGGTGATGTAATTAGATCCCCCTTTTTCCAGGATCTTCTGCCATTCTCCTTCTCAGGTTCAACCTTATTCTCATCAAATGGCAAAGAAAAAATATAAATAGATAAGAAGCAGTATCATCCAGTCCACTCCTGAGTTCTCCTTTTGTGTCTGTTTTTCTTTAATCACTAGTACATGTGCTAATTAGCTTCAAAGTCTTTCAAAATTACAGCTTGTGTTGATACTAATTTTGAAAACAATGATAAAATTTAGACACCAAATACTTTGCTCCTGATTCTCTTAGCAACCATCTCCAAATTTGATTCCAAATTTCAATCCATGTTGGCTGGAAGTTAACTTGAGGAAGACATTTGAAAGTGTGCTATCAAGGGCAGTTGACCTCTGTTCCATTCCTAGGCACTGAGACAATCCTGGATTAATGTTCTCCAGGCAGAATAACCCAGACTCTTATCATCTACCTCATTTCCTCTGTTGGCTTCCTGAATACAACCCAAAGAGCCATTTTTGTTCCTTTTCCATGCTGGGCAGAGGCAGACAGACTGATGGACCAGCACAGAAATTCATGCCCTTCTCCATCCTCAGAAACCATTAACCAGGAGAGCCTTCTAGCTGCAGTCGTAGACCCTCAAGATATACTCAGAATATTCTTAAAGGAAATTCTTGAAGCTCTTTGCATTCTGGGTCCCTGAGTTAGGATAAAAACTCCTGAGGAATGAGGCTAGCTGCAAACATGCTGGTGAGATCAAGTTGCAGGCATCTTTGTGCTAGAAGCTGGCTCTAGCCTTCCAGGATTGATGGGGTTAAAGCAGACACAGGCTCCATGAGCAGAGGCCTCCCAGCCAGGCCTGTCTGAAACATCAGTCTTGGCTGCCCCATTGCTGTCTCCCCTGGAGGCATTATGGGCATTGTCTTCTTTTAGTGGCAAGAGAGAAGGTGGATGGGAGAAACCTGATCCTTCAATGCCAGACATCTGGTGCAGCTGATGTAGGGCTGGATCTTCTTGCCAGACTTGGCTGGCCTCCCTTTCTGTTCAAGGCAGCATTAGGAAGATTGATTTCTGTTAGCCAGCCATAATGGGATACTGTAATGGCTGCAAGGGAGACACTTGGCTTGTGGACACCTTGTGTGGAGGCCAGCTGCTTCTAGGTGGGGGGAGAAGAAGCCAGGCAAGGCTTCATGCTTTTCTGTTTTCTTCTCTCCTCTTCCTTCTCCATTTTCTTTTGTCCTTCTACTCCCCATTAACTTCTCTTTGGTGTAGATATATCCCATGTGGAAAGGACTCAGAGCTCCTCTTGGATTGTATGCAGAGTTCTGAGGTCCGAGTTAGCAGCACAGGTGGGCGGAAGCTCTGCAGTACTATGGGGATTGAGGAACTTGCATCACGTCCAATGACATTCCAAGATGGCCTTCAGCCTTGCGGGAGAATGTGAACTTTTCCTTGTGAAATTTAACTGCTCCAATGAGGAGCAGACAGCTTGATTACTAGGAGCTGAAGGGTGGTACCCAGGAATTCAGCTTAATTGTGATTCTGTTTATGCCCTTTGCAGCCTTCTGGGGAAAGAGAAGGGCATTTGGCTTTGAATGAGTGGAAACAGGTCTCCTGGCTGGTGTGTACCAAGGCACTGTGGTCAATGTCTCCAAATTCCAAATTCCAAATTCCTGGGAACATATGTCTTCTTCCTCTACACACTCCCATGTCTTCTGAGAGTGCCTGCAGCGCGTTACTTGCCAGCCCCATCCCCTCATCAGCCACCCATGGGCACATAGAGGCAATGGCCCAGGAGGGGTCCCAAGCTGGCTGGGTAGAGAGCCACTGCAGTTGCTCCCCAGCTCTCCTCCCCAACCTGAGGCTGCATGATCCAGCTTTTGCTGCCCCCATCTCTCAAGAATGGGGCTGGGCTTCAACTGGTGGGTGAGAACTCTGCCTAGCTTCCTCCCTGAAGCAGCAATTCTTCCAGGAGAACACAGAGGCTTTCATTGTGGCATGCATTAGAAGGACCTTTGGCAGCCACTGGAGTGCCCCACCCCAGGCAAAAATGGCACCCATAGAGGTCAAGTCTATTTGGAGCACTAGTGGATAGGAGTATGGGAGAAGTCACGTGCAACTTGCTGTGTTACCTTTGTCCCATGTGTGTCCTTCAGAGAAGGCCATCTCCATAAATATGTTACTTAAAAATCACAATTCAGAATAAAGGGGATTTCACAAACATGACCTTTGCCTTTTCTCCAATCTCATGTCTGCATTTTCAGCTGTTGTTTCTCAGTAAGGCTTCAGCTCCATTGTCCTCCTCCCTCCTTTGATTTCTCTGTACTTCCTCTGATTAAAAGTTGTCTCCTCGGAGGTGCCTTCCTGAATGGCCCTGGATGGAGTTGCATCCTCCTTTTCACTAGCTGTCACCTGGAGTTTTCCTTTCTATATAACCTTACTTGGCATTATTTGAAATTATCTTACTTATTATAATTGTTTACTTGTTCTTTTGCAGGGGAGAGCCTGTCTCTTCCACTGGAGTTTAACATCCATGAAAACAGGGACCTTGTCTGTCTTGATTGGCACTGTTTCTTCAGCGTGCAACAGATACTCGGTAAATATATGCTGAATAAATAAGTGAATAACACTAGTAACAGTCTTGCTTCACCAGTGCAGAGGTTTTCCTGGGGGTGGCAAGCCTGTCCTCTTAGGGGGGAGATGGAAGAAGACAGTTGCCATTGACATGCCTTGGGGCACCATTTCTTAATTGGCCCTCTCCGTGTGGTTAATGACAGTCTCCTTACCTTCCTCTTGTTCCCTTCCACAGGGTCGCTCTGAATGATGTTGATATCTGCATACATGCTCCTTTCTTTGTGCTGCATTGTGCAGCCAAGAACCAACACAATGAAAAATTTACCCTCCGATCTAGCACACAAATTTAAAACTTAATTCCTAACTCAAGGCAAAGTGGTGGCATACCATGATATTAATGCAGCAGAGAGGAAAACTGCTTTATTAATCAATAAATACTTTCTAAAGAAAGTCCTATACCCTTTTGTTCCACTGAACATCTTTCTGGTCTCTCATTCCCCTGGGAAGCCTGGAGCTTCCAGGCAGCCAGCAAGGGTTCCCTGGGTGGGGCAACCAAAAGACTTTTAAGAACAGGAAACTGCAGTGTTGTCTTTGAAGGTATATGTATTTCAGCAAAGTAAATATCTCTATCACCACTGAATCCTGAGTGAAATCTATATCACATATGGGTTTATAAACATTGAGGATTTGATCTGAGTCCATCTGCTGTCTAAGAGAGACATTTCTGAGGTCTTCAAGTAGAAAGAAAAATTGGGGGCTAAATTTAAAACTTTTATGTCCTGCCCATATTCCGTGCCTTCTGGCACTGCAGTCCAGAACACCTGACAGACAACTGCCAGCCTTGGAGCCTAAAGCTACTGTCTTAGTCACTTTCCTTGTCATTGGGACAAAATACCTGACTCCCACAACTTAAAGGAGAGGCTTATTTTGCCTCATGTTTCAGTCCACAGTCACCTGGTTCTAAGGCAGGATGGGATGACAAAGGGTTAAGGAAAAGCTGTTCTCCTCATGGCAGCCAGAAAGCAGAGAGAATGAAGGAAAGTTCCGGAAAAGGAGATAAACCCCTCTAGGGCACACCCCCACTGACCCACCTCTCCCAACCAGAACCCACCTCCTAACAGGAAGTCAGCAATAATGTCCTGACAATTCAATATCAGACAGTGAAAGTGAAGATGTAACTAAAAACTTAACAACAAAGAAAAGCCAGGCCCTGATGGATTCACTGCTGAATTCTACAAGAAATTTAAGGAAGTCTTAATGCCACTATTTCTCAAACTCTTGAAAGGGAAGTAATACACCCAAATTCATTCCTGGAAGCAAACATTACTCTGATACCCAAACCAGAGAAGGATCCAACCAAAAAAAGAGAACTACAGGCCAATCTCACTAATGAACATAGATGCAAAAATCCTCAATAAGATACTGGCAAACAGAATGCAGCAAATCATCAAGATTATAAACCATGAACCAGTAAGATTCATCCCAGGGATACAGGGATGGTTCAACAGACACAAATCGATAAATGTAATACACCACATTAACAGAGCCAAGTACAAAAACCATATGATCATCTCAATAGATGCAGAAAAAAGCATTCGACAACCTTCAACATCCATTCATGATAAAATCTCTCCAGAAAATTGGTATAGATGGTCTTTATCTCAGTCTGATAAAAGCCAGCTTGACAAACCAACAGCCAACAACATACTAAATGAACAAAAACTGAAAGCTTTCACCCTAAAGTCAGGAACCAGACAAGGGTGTCCACTATCACCACTCTCATTCAGTCCAATCACTTTTCAAACACACAAGCCTATGGAGGTCATTTGAGATCTAAACCTTAACAGCTACCCATGCTGGACAGGCTGGATGTCCTGTGGGATTGATGCTTCCCACTTTTTAAACTATGTCTGGTTAAAATGGTTTATAAGTACCTTTATACAGTATCTGGCTAGAATGGTATCTAAATACCTTCATAGCTTCCTCACCCCTTGGGAGTGATAACTCTTGGGTGTGTATTCTACACTGGCTTCCAGAGTTTCCCCACAGGATGAATTTTTGGTCACCCATAGTGAGACTTGATAACATGACTTTACTGGCTCCTTCTTCTTTCTTGTCCCACTTTCCCACACCTACCCCTATTTCCTTCACCTCCAGGTCAATGGGAACAGAGCCTGAGACAAGGGTATTGTTCCAGTCATTGTGCTGGGGTAGAAGAGAGAGGGCTGCAGTACAGAGCAGGAGAAGGAGCTCAACAAAGATGTGATCTCAGGTACAGACTAGGTTTTTTGGCCTGATCCCTTGGGGAGCTCTAGACCGTGTACAGAGTGGAGTCAAGGGGACTGGGGTTTTGAGTCCCTTCTCAGGTATTTCCTGAGGTTTGCCCTGGTTTCTGGGGTGGCATAGCCTCCAAGATGAGGTAATACCCATTTGGTCACAGACAATTCTCTAGAGATGGGGTCAGCTGTGCGCAGGTGTGATGGTAATCTGTATCATCAATTGGATTGGCTTGACAGACATCTAGAAGGTTAGTAAAGCACACTTGCAGGTATGTATGCATGGGTCATGGAGGCATAATCTTGGGGACTGCATCTGGTTCCTGTCCCCCTTATTCTTCATGCTCTTTCCCTGCTCTGATTCCCAGATGCTATGAGTTGAGTAGCTTTTCTCTACCATGTCCTTCTACCATGATGTTTCTTCCTTGGAGCAAACTGACCATGGACTGAAACTTCTGAAATTATGGGCTAGAATAAACCTCTCATCCATTTAGTTGTGTATGTCAGATATTTTCATCATAGCAATGGAAAGCTGACTAATAAAACAGGGCAGATACATCTGCCAGTAAAGAGGATTCTTGTGGGCCTAAGAGTATCCAGTATACTGTACCTCTAAGAAAATTTGCATTCTAATCTGTCTCAGAGTCTGATTCTCAGATGTGTAATGTATCTTGACCTTCAGAAGGGAGATCTCAGATTTTCTGACATTGTACTCAAGCTCCCATTTGTCCATCTGGCTCTGGGGGTTATTTTAGACAACTGGTGTACTTATCCAGGCAGTGATCCCTACTCTCCATCATTTATTTGTTATGGAATGGTATTTCTCCTCTCCAGTCTCTTCATTTTTACTGCTGTTTAGCTGTGGATATGGAGATTTCTATACCTTTCTTCTTCCCTTCATCATATTTACATGGTAAGCACTAACAGTGAAATGGCAAAAATGCCAAATATTACCAGTATGGCCAATTATGTCCGTGACAAGCAACCTCCCCACCTATTAGTTTGTTGGTAGAGGAACCTGTGGTGTTATAGGCCTGGGTCTCCTTACTCACCTGTCCTACATGGTAGTCCAGCCCATCTGGGATGCCCTGTGCCATGACCTACTTCTGTAGCACCAACACCCACCTAGTTCTTACTAATTACTTGCCCCAGAGAGCCAGCTTCTGCTTTTCATGGTTCCAGTCAGCAGCTAGTCCTGAGCAAGTTCTGGTCAATAGAAATAGAATGTTTCCTAGTAATCATATTAAAAAAGTAAAAGGAATAGGTGAAATTCATTTTAGCCATATAATTTAACACATATGCAAAACCATTATTTCAACATGTAGTCAATATAAAAATGATCAGTAAGATATAGTCACGAACCACATAACAGTGTTTCAGTAAATGACAGATTGCATGTATGATGTGGTGCTCTAAGATTAATTCATCTAGTGACATCACAGCCAAGTTAGTTGAAATACACTCTAAAGTTTGCACAATGATGAAATTGGCTAACTGAACTTCTCAGAACTTAACCATCATTAAGCAACCCATGATTTTACTTTTTCATATTAAGTTCTTAAATCTGGTGTATATTTCATGCTTGTTGTACTTTTCAATTTGGACTAGTTACATATCAAGTACTCAATAGCCACATGTGGTTAATGGCTACCCTATTGGGGAGCTTAATTCTATAGTTTCTGGTAACAAACCTGGCTTGTTGAAATGGTCTGATCATGGGTCTAGGGCTGGATTAAAAAGCAATGAAGCCAGGAGTACCTGGCATTCTTGATGGTGTGGACCAACCGGGCTGGGGCGGAGAACTGAGGTTCATGATGAAGCTACAGGAATGTTAGAAGCCTGGGAGGTTATGATCCAAATGGGGAACTTCCAGAGCTGGAGTTGTGGAAGTGGGGCAGTATCTGATATTGGTGGCCTTCTAGAAGGGGTGAAAATAAGTCACTCGACTGAAGCGCTAAAGGAATTTTCTGACCAGCATGCAGTTTGTTTGCTTGATTGATTTTTTGAGACAAGGTCTCACTATGTTGCTCAGGCTGGCCTTAAACTCTTGAGCTCAAGTTATATTCCTGCCTTAGCCTCTTGAGAGGCCAGAACTTCAGGTGCGTGCCCCTGTGCCAGTTCAGGCCAGTGTTTTTAACATCTCTGAAGGAACCGGGGCAGGTGGGCAAGCTGGGAGACCAAGACTAAAGCTACTTGGGGAACAAGAACTCCCTCTATCAGAGTCAATCTGTGTCATACCCATTAATTATTAGAAAAGCCAACCATTTTTAATTTTAACTTTTCAAAAGGAAGATTTTAAAAGTTAAGAAGTGACAAACACAAACTTAACCAGCATGCTTTCTATCACTTGTTTGAGTCCTCAGAGAAGGTGTTAAAAAAGGCACATATTCGGCATTGACCTTTTTGAAAAGCACTTGTGGATTTCACCAGTAATATGTTCCCTTTTGTTCTCACTCTGCAATTAATTGTGTGATCACCTCACAGCATTTTGATCTAGACTGTATTTCTTGTTTTAATGATTAGCATTTTATACCTTAGACTCTGTAAAAAGCAAGATAAATTGCCTTTCTTTCTTTCCTTGATCAGCCACACATGGCTCTCCATAAAGAAAGTGATCAGATTTTTACTCTTAGATGCCTGTTACCTGACTTTTGAGCAGAATAAATACTCACTGCATTTCTCAGGTGGGTAAGCCAAAGCCTTGAACAATTACCTGACTTGTCCAAATGACTCACTTAAAAGCAAATTAACCAGGTGTGGTAGCATGCACCTTTAGTCCTAGCTACTTGAGAGGCTGAGGCAGGAAGATTGCATGTGCCTGGGACTTCAAGGTCAGCCTGAACAACATAATGAGACCCTCTCTCAAAAAGAATAAATAAATAAGTCAGCAAATACATACATAAGATTAAAAACCCCGAGAATTTATTAAATGAAAATACATGGACTTGGTGAGTATTGTGGTTTCTAAGATTCACTTTTGATGGGAGATTCAATCTTTGAAATTATTGAATTTCTCATGGAAAGAATTTTGCTTTTACTTCACTACCATATCCATTTTATGACACATTATGCTCAATAGCTATATGTGAATGAATGGATGGATGGGGTGTATTATTTCCTCATTGATCAAATAGCTTTTCTAGTTTGAAAATACTTTTAAGATTAGTACTGTATTTAAAAGTCGGTTTTCATATATACAGGCTTTGTAAAATAGCAGGGTTTTTGGGAGATAATTCAGAACAAATAAAAAATGTACACACACATCACTCAATAGGCAGCATAATATTGTCTTCTTGCTTGTCTTTTCACAGAACACTTTGTTTTAAAGATCTCCTCATGTTAAGCATAAACAATTCCACATCATTTTTTAAAACTCCTACAACACTTGAAATATGGCTGGATCATAGCTTAGCTGGTCATTGTCATTAATGGCACCTGGGCTTTGCTATTTCAAGACTTGTTGCTGAAACTCTTTGCACATTGCCTCCTTAGGGACCTCTGTGGCTGGTCCTCTAGATCAGTGCTAAGCAGTGGAGCCGATGTTCACAGAAATGGGCAGTTTAAGGTTTTTAAGATAATGCTTAAATATTCTACAGAGTGAAACTACAATTCATACTTTTACTATCCATTTATCCACATCCTTGCTTACATGTATTATCAACTAACATTTGTTTTTACCAATCATTTGGGAAAAATGTATCTACTTCATTTTGCAAAAATAAATATAATATTTTGCAATTGTAAATATATAAAATAATGACTATAATGTATATACTATACATATATACTACTTGACTATTAATAATAAAACAAATATCCAAGTACCTACCACTCAGGAACATCTTGCATGGCCCCTTCACAATTGTGCAGTAGCAATTCATGTATTTTTTTTCGGTATATCAGTATGCCATGATTTATTTTTCTGCTGTGCAAAAATGAACATTTGGGTTGTTTTTGCCTTTCATGATCATGTGTCTGTGAGTTTTCTCATGCATGCCTCCTGGCACGTGCATGCTGGAGTGTTGTTAAGGTATTTCTAGCCATGAAATTGCGGAATTGTAGAGTGTAGTGAAGATGCTAGTTCCATCAAAATCAATTTTCGCCTTCTCCCAACATTCCCCAGGCTCCCTTTTAGTGGTATGTGGTTCTGTGACTAAGCACTCATCAATATACACTAGAAGTTTTCCATTCTGCTACTTGGGACCACAGGCATAAGGTAGTGGCTGCATCTCCTGCACTGTCCTGTCTCACTTCCCATTAGCCCAAACCCAAATGCAGTGGTGACTCACCTTCAACTTTGCAGAAAAGGACTTGGAAGGAACCAAGTAACTGAATGATTGTGAAGATCAAATTTACCCCACTGATCTAACTGAACTTCAGAAAGAATGTTTAAGTGAGAAATAAAACTTCTTTACTTTGAAGCCATTTTGCTGTTAATATCCCAATCATAGCAGCCTGTGCTCAGTCTAATGCAGGAAGAAGCACATGTTAAACTTTCCTGAGTAATACTCTGTACTCCCATCCAAACTCAACCCGTTGATAGTCCCACTAATGTTTTATGACAGCTCCTTTTTCTCCATATTCTACCAACCCTAGTCATTGTCTGATTTTATTATTTTTGCCTATCCGTGGGTGGACAACATTATGGCAATGTTGTTTTCATTTGCAAAAGAGGTTGTGCTTCTTTTCAGGTATTGTTAGGTTGTTCATATTTCTTCTAAAATATTATTTGAATCCATTGCCCCTTTTAAATATTAGGTGTTTTTTATTGTGGCCAAATATATATAACACAAAATTTTCATTTTAATCATTTAAATGTAAAATTCAGTGGCATTCATTACATTCACAGTGTTGTACAATCATCACAACTATCTGTTTCCAAGCACCTTTTATCACCCCAAACAGAGGTTTTGCCCTCATTAAGCAAGAATTCCTTGTTCCTTCCTCCCTTCCTCCCTGGGGAGTCTCTAATGTATTTGCTGTCTGTATGAATTTGTCAACTGTAGATGTTTTATATAAGCAAATCACACAAAATTTGTCCTTTTGTATGTGGCTTAAAAATATGCAATTCTTCACCAGTTCACATGCCATCTTAGTACACGGGCCATCCTGATCTCTGAATCCTTCCAGTTTCACTGTGCTGCCAAAACAAGTGTGTGGATGCTTTTTACACATTCATTTCTTATTGGTTTATGGAAATTCTTTACATATTGTAGATACCAATGCTATTTCCAATTCAAACATTTTCTTTCAGTGTGGATCTCAACTACATTTATGACATCATTTTTAGCAAAGCTTTTCATTTTTCCTATTCAAATGTATTTCCCTTTGTAATTTGTGCTTTTTGTGTCCTATTTATGAACTCCTCTTCCAAACACCGTACTTTATTAAGGTATCCCACTATATTTCCTTCAAAATATTTAAAAAATTTTCCTTTAATATTTGTTTTTAATCTACTTGCAGCTGATTATTACTATATTTATTTATTTTTTATTTTTTGGTACCAGGGATCGAACTCAGGTCCTTGAGTTTGATGCAGCAGGCGGCGAAACCACTGAGCTAAATCCCCAGCCCGTGATTATTACTATAAAAGAGGCATCTAATTTTAGTTTTTAAATTGTCTCAGCAACATTTATCGAGTGGTTTATCCTTTCTTACCACTTTGTAGCATTTCCTTTGACATAGATTTTCCACATACACCTTGCTCCTAAACCCTTACATCAGTTCCATACTGTTTTAATTCTGGTAGTTCTAAGTTTTGATAGCTGGTAAAGTGAGCCCCTTCACCCTGTTTTTCTTCAAAATTGCCTTGTTTATTCTTGTCTTTTGCCTATGAGCTTTAGGATCAAATTGTGAAATTAAAAATAATATTGTGGGTTTTTTTGTACATGTATTGAATTACTACTTAAAATTGGGTAGAATTGCCATGAGGTTTCTCACTTATAAACATAGTATATTTTCTTAATTGTTTAAATATTACTTGATGAAGTTTTATAACTTTTCCAGATAGGCCTTTAAAGCTTTCTTTAAATTTGTCCCAAAATACTTTCAAGTTTTACTGTCATTTAAAAATGCTATGTCATTAAAATTAATTACTTGTTTTTGATACTTTGGAATACAATAGATTTTCATATATTGACTTTGTAACCAGCAAATTTCTTCATATCCTAAATTTAATCTAACAATGTATCTGCACAGCCTCTTGGATTTTCTACACAGGTCATCTTACTGTCTGTCAATTAACATGTTTTTTTCTTCCTTTCCATTCCTTCATCTTTAATTTATTTTTTCTGTCTTGGAGTCCTAGCTAGAACCTTCAGTAAAATGCTGAATACAAGCAAGGAGAGTAGGTATCCTTTTCTCTCCAACTTTAAAGGGAAGGCTTCCAGTATTTCACCATTAAATGTAATATTAGCTCTGGAGTATGATAGGCACTGCCTCAGGAAAGTTTCTTTCTGTTTTTCTTTTATTAATATTCCTAAATTTACAAAAAAGTTGTGAATGTTTATCAAATGTTTAGGTTCAGTTTATTGAAATGATCATATGTATTTCATCTTTTTTTTTTTTTTTTTTTTTTTTTT
>NW_004624730.1:11115372-11143400 GCF_000247695.1 Heterocephalus glaber
GGGAGCAGTGGGAGGGATGGTGGCCGGGAAGCCCCTTCCTCTGGACCAGGAGCAGTGGGATGGTGGCTCAGAAGACCCTACCTCTGGGCCGGGAGCAGCACGAATCAGTACCATGGTCTGGTGGTCCTCTGTCCTCTGTGTCTTTGTAGTGTGGAACCAAGTGGCTATACAGAGGAGCGGGGCTGGAAGTCCAGTGTATTGTTGCCAGGTGCGGGCTGATTCTGTATCTTCCGTGCATCTGGGGACCTCAGTTGGGCGTGCGCAGACCTGCCTGTCTGCAGCAGGCTCCCTCCTAGCTATTTATTTAAAGCAGTTTCTCTGTAAAGAGCTTGGCATATGTCATACATGTACTTGATAGGATTTTCTCTATCCAACTTCATCTGCCTTATAAATCTTGTCACTTTCTTCCACATTCTGACAATTAGGTTATTTGTCTGTGTTTGTTCACCTTGTTATGCAAGCCTTCATATTTATCTATATTTGCCGAGATATTTTCCTGAGAAATAAGGAAAGGCTTGTTGGAAGCCTAGAGCCAGAGGCAATTTTGGACAGAAAGTCCCACAATGCACGTCAGTTCTTTGCCCGTCTTCCTTGGGAGACCATGAGGTCCTAAAGGGAGGATTTGGATTCTAGGCCTCACTGGGTCCCCACAAGTTTGCAAGCAACTGGCATAGAATTGCTGTTGAACAAAGAATTGCTGTTGAAATAAATAACAAAGGAGAAAGAGGAAGCTTTTTGTTATTTGCCTATTATCCACTTTAAAGTGTTTAAAAGGAATCTTAAAAGGTTCACCGGAATCTCTAAAATAATTGATGAAAATATGTCTTGCAATTTAAGAATCTTATTTAAAGTAGTCTGGGTCATGGAGTGTGTAACTAAACCTTTCATTTATGCAGTATGGTAATATTTAAAAAGGAAAAGATGTGGAGACAATATATTCTCATGTACAAGACACAGAGGTGATCATCCTCAGGAAGGTTACTATATGCCCCTTCTCTCTACTAATAAGTAGAATGAAAAAATAATTTTAAATATAACAAGATGGAGGTAGATTAGAGGGACATATGGACTTTCTAAACTCTCCAATAGGGTAGCTTTATAAGGAGTAGAATTACAAAGGGAAGCTATGCAATTGCTTTCACTAGAAATGCTTTTCAACCATTTAGACACAAAACTGTTTAACAGTAGGGAGTAAACCGGTTGGCTGCCCTCAAACTTTCTAGTCAGAAGGACCTCTGAGTCTTAGCAAAGAGTTCAGTCACCCTTGGGTGCCTGAAAGCCCTCAGCTGCTGCCCTTGGTAGCAAGTTTCTGTCACTTGAAGGAGTGATTTAGGGATATCAAATAGCCCAGTGATTAATCAAGAAAACAAGTGAGCAGTTGACATCAGAGAGGGAAAAAATAACCAAGGAGATGCTGTGGGGGCAAAATCAGCACCAAGTGCTTCTAGGGATATTTATCACAACCCATTGCAAGAAAAAATTCAATCTGTTCCCCAGCAAAATTACTATTTAACATGCTCAGGAAAAGTCAATCTCTTAAATAATTAGGGGAATTAACAAATAATCCTAAACCCACTCTCTTCTTACCAGAGCCATCAGCATGTTTCAGACATCATCAATGCTGTTTTCCTCACATCCTTCCCAGTTCATACTCCCTTCTCTCACTTGAATTCAGTGAATCTCTGTTTTCCTCTAATTCTCTTACCTAGCCCCTCTCTCCTTCCCTTCCTGCTGCAGAACACTTCATTCAGACTTGATGTAGATGCTCAGTAAACACACACACACACACACACACACACACACACACACACACAGAGAAAGTTAGTTGCTGGAACAGAGGTGAGGTCTGAAGCCACTTGGCCTGTCTGGTGCTTCTCTTCCTGGGTATTCTCCAAAGAGGCCTCAGAGCAGTTTTGAACTCTTGGACCAAGAAGAGTGGATTCCGAGTCTCACTGTGCAGCAGAATCAATTGGGAAGAAGAGGCCATAGGATCACATTTGAGGGCCTTCCTCAATCCCCACTGATTTAAAATCTTTAGGGAAAGGTGTAGGGATTGGTGTTTTCAGAGACCTCAGTTGGCAAGTTTTCTGTATCTATCCTGGTACAGAGGGAAAGACTCAGGTAAAGTTTTCCTTGCATCCCTCCACTTGGTGGGCTCCAGTTCTATCTTCAGCCAGATCTGGAAAAGCCTCTCAGTAACCACATAGAGATGTAATATAAGGATGCTAATGAGAGAGACTAGCAGAGATACAGCAGAGAAGGTTTTTTCGGAGAGCTGGGATTTAGGTGGAAACAAAGGACAGGAAGCATAATTCAATTCATTTTGGTTTTGTCAGTAATATTCAATCCAATGTTTCCATGCAGAAGGTGCTCATTTAATCGAAGTTATTTCCATCATGTCTATCCTTTATTACCCTTTGCTGTTCCCCTGCTCCATTATTCTTCAGTCCTGCTCACCACTGGATGTGCCATGGCCTAGTTGTTTATTGTCATTCACCATATGGTAAACTTCCTGTGTTTATCATGTCCCCATCACCTACACTAAGCCTGTCTTATGTATAGTAGACACTTAGTAAATATTTGCTGAATAAGTGGGTGAGTGCCTGATCAGCCTGAGCGTGGGTGTGGGGACTGCAAGGGGGACCAGCTAGCTGAACACCTCGGGGCCTGAGGGAGACTGGCAGAGACTGGGCTGAAGAAGGCAGATTCCAGAGATCTTGCAAATAAGTTTGAACACCATGCTAGAGTGGCTGGTTTTTCTCAGTAGACAGTGAGAAGCCAGTAAATTTCTGTGCTGGGAACAGATAAGATTGAGTTTGGCTTGAAAAAGATTAAATTGGCAATAGAGTTTGGAGGGAATAAGAAGGGATAGAAGCTAAGTGGCCATTCAGGGACTCTCCAGTTTTCCAGGGCTAGAAATGGAACAGACTTGTGGGTTTGGAACATAGACATCAGGAGGAAGATGTGGCAGAGGGCACTTTTGGGCACTTTGCTGGGTAAGGCTCCCAAGAGACTCTGGTGTGATGAAAGGGAGGAAAAATTCTGAAGCTCATTAATTCATCCATCTATTCACCCACCCATCTTTCCAGTCAGCCAAGAGATGGCTGAAGGTGGAACAGCAGGTGGAAGAGCTGTCAGTATGTTGACCCTGGACCCAAGGAAGAGAGACTTCAAGGACAGAGCTTGGGGGGACATGTCTTTTGAGAGCTGATGAGACAACAGAAGGAACAATAAGGAGCAAGAGAACAGGAAGGAGAATGGACTGTGGAAAATGGGGCCAGAGCCCCAAAAAAGCTACTGGTCACCAATGTCAGAGGATGTTAAGGGTCCAGGAGGACAAAGGCTGTTGCCCAGTGTGACACCAGCTTGCTCCAGAAACATCAGGACACAGCTGGTGTTGTGTAGGGGCAGAGGGCAGTTGGCATGGCTTTGTGAAGATGATAAGGAAATGGAGGTCAGTGGCATCTTTTCTCCAGCTCAGTGGGTGGGAAGGTAGGGAAAGAGAAAGAGGGGAGGCAGCCTGAGTCAGAGTCTGGGAAACAAAGAATTGTCAGAACCTGGGGATGAGTCTGGCCGTGGCAGCAAGTAGTTCCAGTAAAGTAGAAACTAAGCCCTTGGAAAAGGTGGCTGATTTGACAAAGTCCAGAAAGGTGGATCATCAAAAAGACAGCCATTTTGTCTAGCCACTGTTAACCCATCAGCAGCTCTGGGAAAGGGCTGTCTGGAGTTTGGGGGAGGAGGAAAGGACACTACTCTAGCACAGCATATAACAAGTCTCAAGCTGGGAACCTGATCTAGAACACTCATAAGCTCCAGAGAGAGCAAAAGAAAGCAAAGCTGACACAGCTGAGTCCTGGAGAATTGCTTCTACTTCTGACACCCTGCATCCCTTGTGCTGCCTAAACAAGCCTTTCCCATCCACCTTCAGGCCTGGCCCACCTGCTGTGTGCCTCTCCTTGCATCGCCCTGGGCTGCCTCTGCTCTTTTCAATATCCAGCTGTGTGACTCCTGTTTTCCCAGAAGAGGACGTCCTCAAGGGGTAGAGCCCTGTGAAGATGCTCACAGAATGCACTGGGAAATGAGCATTTAAGGCAGGTGGAGGCTTCTGGAAGAAGAGTAGAAGAGCACGGAGCTGGATAGGAAGCATGTCAGGCCCCTCTGGACGCTGGAGCAGTGGCCAACACATTCTACAAAGTGCATTCTTCATTCAGCAAACACTATCCCCTTTCACGTGCCAGGAACCGTGCAGGACAGGGGGCATTCTGGAGCGAACAAAACAGACAAGAGCAGAGACCCTGTTTTAAGAAGGGGAGACCACGACAAATAAAATTGATTAGTATCATCCCAACTATAAGGTGAAGTGCTATGGAGAGGAGCTACACTACGTAGGGGATTCAGGACACCCTACTCGCTGAGAAGACAAAAGAAAGCAGATATGACTCCTTGGCTGGGCTCTCTAGACCACAGCCCGGGGAGCTAGGGCAGCCGGTGCGGTTCTCCGAGCGCACCACGAGGGGGAGCCCGGACCCCTCCTAGCGCCTTTGGAGCTCTCCTGCACAGCCTAGCAAGCAAAAGTTTTTCTTAAACTAACAATGCCAGGGTAAGGAGGTGCTCGCACCTGATTGGACGGGAGAATTTTGCAGGTTTGATTCCTTGATTGGACAGGAGGTGTTAGGGGTGGGGAGAGAGCTGATGGTGGGGGATCTCGCTCCCTCCCCCATCAGTCTGGCGGGCTCCATCCTCTCGTAGGCTCCGCTGTAGCTCGCAATGTGACACCAGGACGCACACGCTCTCGCGCGCTCTCCCAGGCTCGCTCTCCCTCGTCCTCTCTCTCACACACGCACGCACACACCCACCTCTCCCATAAACACACACACACACATGCACACCCACACCCACGCGCGCCCTCACCGCCCCACGCGCGCACACTCCCGCCCACGCCCACGCCGCGCTCTGGGAAGTCCGGTCCCGGCGAGAGCGCGAAAGGATACGGAGAAGCCACCCGCGTGGGAGCGCAGCGGCGCCCCGGGACGCGGCGCCCTCCCCGCCCGGCCGCCTCGGCTCCGGCTCGGCCTGGGGGCCGCCGGCCGGCAATGGCCCTGGATTGTCTGCTGCTGCTTCTCCTGGCATCCGCGGTGGCCGCTATGGAAGGTAATGTACCCTTCACGGAGCAAGTTGGCGGTTGGTGGCTGCTGCCTCAGGGCCGTCGCGCTCCGCGGCTAGCGGGGCTTCTCTTTCCTCTTTGCGTTGCCAGTAGCCTGGGAACCTGCGGGCAGGGCTGTCTGGGAGTCTTGGCCGCGGCGGAGCTGGAGCTGGGGCGGCACCCGCCCAGCCCTCGTCGCCCACAACTGGCTCGAGGAGTCCCCGGGCTCTGCGCCTCGGCGCGCCTTGACAGCCCGCACGCCCCGCTCTCCGGCCCCCCGAGCGCGGGTCCCGCTGCATTGCGGTGCAAGCCCAGTAGGTCCAGGCGGAGCTGGGCTTTGGGGAAGAAGCGGCGCCTCGGGCCAGCAGGCTCTTGGAGTAGGGTCGCCCCTCCTCCGCTTTCCTATCCCGGGCACCGACGCGCTCCAGAGCGGCCGCGCGCCGCCTTCCTTTCCTCAGCTCGCTGTCCAGGGCTCCTGGACTCAAGCGCCGCGCGCCAGAGAGGCTCTGCCCGCATACCCCGCGAGTGGCCACCGAAGCAGAGGGGTCGAGTAGTTCATGGGTTGCACCCTGGGGGAGTAGTCTGGAGATCCAGCATCCTCTGGGGATGCATCTTTACAGGGTCAGTAAAGGGGGCGAGGTGGACATCTTTTTCGCATTAGATCAAGGATGGACTGGAGTGAGTGCTGGTCCCGTTTAAACTCTGCCAGTCTCCCTTCCGTCCTGGAGAGAGGACTGGGCGGCTGGGAGCCGATGGGCAGCGACACTGTCCCTGCCAGCTCAGCCTGGGCTTTTCCTCCAGCCCGTGGCCTGAAAAACTCGCTCCGCGGACACCCGCCTGGCGCTCCGGGGAGCCTGGGCGCTCGCCGCGCCCGCGAATCCCTGTGGGAAATCCCTGCCCGGCTCCCCGCCTCCTCCCTCTCCCCCGCCCCCGTTCTCCGCGGCGGAGTGGTGGCCGCAGCTCCGCGGCAGAGAGGAGTTTGAGTTTGGGGAAGGCGGCCGCTCTGGGGTTGATGCGCCGCCGCAGCCCGCCTGGAACGCCGGCTTCTCGACCTTTGGTTCGGGCGGACACCGCGGGGGACCCTCGCGAAATGGTCGCAGCTCTGGCTCTCTCAGCGCTGCGTTCTCATTTGGGAGCTCGTTGCACTGGGATATCCTTCCCCAAGAAAACGGACTCGATGCCCAGTGGAAACTCTAAATACTATGGTTCAGAGCCCCGACCCCTCTGGAAAGCACTCCCTTCTCAAAGCAAAACTGGGGCCTAGAGGTGTGGCTAAGATGCTCTGGCCTTTGGGAGGGATCACCACTCCTCTCGTTTTGGTGGCGAGGGCATGAGGAGATCCATGCCTAGAAAGCGCTCTCACTTGATTTTCTGAAGGTGGCTTTTTGTCTGGCCCCCAGCCTGCCGAGGCCCTGTCAGAATGCTGGTCTTTGTGGGGAGGGGGCTGCTTTTTGGAACATGCAGGGGACTGGAGACACAAAGGGTATGGTCAACAGCTCATCGAAGGTGTGCTTGGGTTTGACTTACTGAGAAACACGTGCGGAAGCAGTTGAAATAGAAGGAAAAGCAAGGAGCTATGTACCCTCAACCCAGCAACGGCAACAAAGCCTTGGGAGCACGCTTGCAGCCCGCGATGATAGCATGCTAGACTTTGTAGCACTGGGGCGTCGGCCAAGGTCCGGGAAGGAGGCTGAGTGGGCCCGCTGATCCTTGGAGAGCCCAGAGGGTCAGGGACTGGGTCTGGGAGAGCAGATGCACTCATGCATGCTCCCTCCTCCATTATCCATAGGGACTCAGTGCCTAAACCAGGCTCACGTGTAATCGAAATACATAGTTTAGAGAGCGAATGGCTGGGAATAAACCAGGCATAGGACCCGGTTTCCTCCCCAACCCCTCTTTGTAGCTAGCCAGCATTTCTGCTTGGCCGAAGCCGCTCATGGGTGCCATGGTGCCAGTGCCCAGCAGGGTAAACAGGGCCATGCCAGCCAGGCCTGCTGGTGCTGACCACCTTGGAGCTGTGGTTTTTCACCCCGTGTATCGGGCAACTTTGGCAGGAAGGAGCTTTAGTCTGTGAGCTGCAAATCTCTCCATCAAGGGTTAAAAGAAATACCACATTCAGCAGAATATTAAAGCAGCCCCTCCATCCCTGCTCAGTGTGCAGGGATAGTACATACCATTCACTCCCTCCTTTCCTCGAATGAACACAGGCAGGTTCATTTTCTACTCTCCACACACGGAGCCACCTTCCCTCCTGCCTGGCTGGGCTGGGGCCAGTGTCATTTGGTTTGTGATGAGTGAAGAATAATTATGAGAAAAGTGAATCTGTGAGCTGGCTGCAGAGACAGCAGGGCCCTCCCAAACTCTGCTGTGGCCAAGGGGTGTCTCTCCTTCCTGATTTTAGCCAACTCCCTGGGGTTTCTGGGGAACTTTCAGCGGGATCTTGTCACCCAGGGTAAGCAGCTCTGAGACTGAGAAGATGTCAGCTCAGGCCAGAGCAGAGACAAAGGACCAGTGGCAGTCAGGGGCCTTGTGGGGAGCTGTGGCCAGGGGAAGACAGGGCCTTATGTGACCTATGCCTGGGTGAATGGAAGAAAAGGAGGGAGAGAATGAAGAAGGAAGAGAGGGGAAGGAGAGGAAGGCTGGGTCCAGGGCTCGGTACACCCTAAGGCTAGGGAAGGAAAGAGGGCCAGAGAGCTAGGTGGCCAGAGAGGTGGAGGTGGAGGGGCTCTAATGTGCAAGCCATCGGGTGGGCTAGAAGCTGATTGGCCCCAGGTGGCTAAGGATAAACCAGGATGAAAGAGAGAAGAGAGCTCCCACTTCTTCTCCCCCCACCCTCCTCCATTTTTGGCTATTGTGCTTTGTGGGGAGAGAGATGGCCCTGCTGGAGAAAGGCTTTAGGGAGCTTTTAAGTCTACTTTCAGAGAGGGGCAAGACAGGCTGTAGAGGCAGGGACACTTAAATTCTCTGGCCTTCTGGACCCCAAACCAGGCCTCTTTCCTCTGCCTTCTGACGAACAACTGCTTCTTCAAGCTAGTGGTTTTTTTCACACCAGCTCTGAGAGCTTCCCAAGAAGGGGCTGTAGGTGTGTGTGGCGCAAAAACCAGCACTTAATTCTCTGAGCTGCCTCTTGGCTTGTGCCCTAGGATCTGGAGACCTGGGATTCTCCCACAGTGCTTGGACACATTGGGTTTGCAGCAGACACCCACCCACAGAGTGGGGCATCCCTGGACCAGGCATGTTGGCTCTGTGGGGCAGCAATTGCTAACTTCTCATGGTGTCCTCCCAGCCCTCCCTCTTCAGCCAAGGGGTGGCCAGGGCATGACCACACACCTGCAGATAGCCTAGCTATGGGATCCTGGGTGATCAGAACACTCCCAGGAGACCTACTCTCTGATGTGGCCTAGAGTAAAGTACTGGGCTGGGCCATATGTGTCCATATGTACTTGGTGTCCATATGTGCTTGGGTGGTAGATTTCTTGGTACCTGACAAGTGGTGGGTGCTGGTCCAGGTTCTCATTGTGATGCAGGAGTACATGACTGAGTTATGGTGGCCCTTTGTGGCATACCCCACCTTGAAATGCTAGCTCAATTGCATTGTATGCATTTTGGACATTAAGTCTCCATTACAGGTGCAGGTGGAAAAACCCAAGCTAAGCCCACGTGTTATAATAGGCAACCAGGCCAGGTAGTGATTGGTTATTTCTGTATTTTTGGTGAAAATTTGTTGTTTTTGGGTGTCCATAATCATGCTCAAGTATATAAGCAGTAGCAGGTACTGAGGATTTAAAAAAATGTCTGGGAAAGGGAGTTGGGGTATGACTCAATGGTAGTGCAACTCAAGGCTCAAGGCTCGTGGGGTCAATCCTCAGCCCTGAAAAAAAAATTCTGGAAAAGAATAATACATTTGAGAAAATTCTGTCTGTCAGCCGATTTTACTTTCTGTACCTTGTGGAAAGATCACTGTTACTCATTGTTTGTGGAGAGGCCCCCTCAAGCCATGACTCTGATGCTGGTAAGGCAGGAAAAAAGTCCTGGCAATGCACACAGCTGTAGAGCTGTAGAGCTCCAGCAAGCCCTAGCCCCAGCCTGGGCCTTCTGGTTGGTGGAACAGAGCTGCCAGCAGCCAGTGATGCCAGGAGAGGGGCTGCCAGGCTACACAGGATCCTGTTCCAGTCCCTCCTGCCTTTTGTGAGTCTGTGCATACCCAGACCCAGAACTGAGAGCTCCTGCTTGACTCCCCAAAAGGGTGGATCCTAGTTACCAAGTGTGGCTTGGGGAAAACTCTTTAGTCAGAGGTATGATATGGCCCTTTCTTTAATTCTGCCCATCAGAAAGTAACTTTGATAACACAAATTGGACCAAAGAAGAAGCGTAGTGCCGGGAAATGCAGGAACCATATGGCCCCTTCCTCTGGATCTAGCATGGAGACATTCTGTTTACCAGAAACTACCTTCTCTAGTTGCTTCAATAAAGTTCATGAACTTGGGGCCATGGAAAAAGCTGCTGGGTCAGGAATGGAGTCTGGCTGTAAGGATGGGTCTGTACCTGACACGAGGTAAGAGACAGACCACAGGATCATAAAGCCAGCCAGTGTACTCTATCTGGCTTCTTGTCTGCCAGCTCAGTCACTCAGGGAGAATCACCCCTGCTGTAGAGTCTTGCTCTGTCCATCTATTCTAACCTTAGATGTGTCCATTATGAGGACATATTCCACACTAGGTTAAAAGAAAGGAGATGCTATAAAAATTAAAGATACATGCATATGTAATTAAAAGTCATTTATAGTTAACTTCTAAGAGTCATTAGTAGCACCAGGATTCAGGAGCATAATGCGTTTTTTTTTTTTTCCCAGCATGCCTAAGGGATAGAGGCAATTTTGAAATTTGGAAGGGGAATAACATCACAGGCAGTGGTTTGTTCTCAGACTTCAAGAAGCCTGTGTGCATCTAGGTAGCTTGTTACAGACTTGTGGATTTTGACCCCAAAAGTGCAGCAGGTCTGGATGGACCCTGAAAATGTGCACTTTCAATAATTGGCCTCCCATGAGATCCCATTGTAGGTGCTTCCTGGGAATGCTGCCCAGGAGAGTAGTGTAAGACAGGCTTCAGTCAGCAATCCTGGTAGCTCTCACCTCACTCTGAATGGCCTAGGCATCTGCATTTTATCAAGGGAACTTAATGATTCAGATGCAGAAAGCCTGGCACCAGTGTATTTGGAAACTTGGTGATAGTTTTCAGGAAGTTTTATGTAAAGTAATATACTTAATCCTTACAACAGCCCTATGAGGTAGGTGTTCTTATTATCAGACCCTCTCTCATTGTTTTCTGGTGAGAAGGTGAGGTACACAGCAGTTATTTGATAAGGTCACTTGGCTAGTAAGTGGCTGAGCATGGATTTGAACCCAGGCAGTCAAGTTCTAGAGTATGTGTTCTTAACCATGCCACCACACTTCACCATATTTGTAGGATTTTCATGAAGGTAATTTTATATTAGCCTGAGGTCACAGGTAGGAAGAGTTCTGGCATGACTCAGCTACCAGCCATGGGGTACTTCACTGACTGCTGGGACTCAGGTTTCCATGGTCACTGGGGAAGAGATGAGTGAAATGTTGCACCATGTAAAGATCAAGTAGTGGTTTCCATTTAGACTCCTTCTTGCCCCTTTCTCCTACCTCCGCCCCAATTACCACCCTATACACACACAGACATGAGACTGGAGGTCTGGCCCGCACCATGGCTTTTCATAAGGAATCTAGTGGAAGGACTGGCATCTCTGCTCTTCTTCCTGCCCTGACCAGTTCTCACAAAGAAGCAGTCAGCAGATTAGAGTGCCCAGAGATGGCCTGAGAACTCTCTACATCCTGAGGGCAGTGGAGGGGGGCCCTCAGGACCCTTACCTGCCCCCACCTGTCTAGAGTACATCCCTACACCTGGATTATGGATCTCTGTGTTCCTTGGAAGAGCTCTTTTTATTTCTCCCTCTTCTGCACTAGCTGTTTAAGCCACCTGAATATTTCCATTAGATTTCCATGTCTCCAAAAGTGATGTAGAAACAGCATTGGATGTCTGCCCTTCTGAGGAAATTACTATAATAATAAAGTAATACCTTGGGAGGGATTTCATATTTAAAAGAAAAATTTTGCATGAGAAATTCCTTAGCTCCTTCTGCAGATTTCATTTCATCTGCAGCTATAGGCAGGGCCTTTGGGTCCAAGTGTTTGATTGTGCTTAAAGGGGGGACACTGAGTGGCTAGCTCAGGGCCACTTGCTATATCAAGGATCCATGTGGCCTTGAAGAACCACCTTGCTGGTTTTTGTTGATCATTTCTCTGGGGCTA
The DNA here is from genome assembly GCF_000247695.1 of Heterocephalus glaber. The sequence goes on from NW_004624730.1 coordinate 11,126,853, forward strand.
GGAAGGTGGAAACACACTTTCCAGAAGGCCTGGAGGGTAGGCAGGGTATGAGTTCTTTTTTGCTGTTTGACCTGAGACCCAAGAAGCAGCCAGATGCCTGGTTAGCAGCCCCCATCCCATTTTCTCTGCAACTGTTTTTCATTGTTGAGTCAGGTTGGGGATAGTTGGTATAGAAACAGTAGTAGGAGCTTAGAGTGGGGACACACCCAGGATAGAGGCAGCAGCATCCACAATTGTAGATAATTTCCATCTGGGGCAGGTGACTGTGGTGAATTGAGGAGGTAGGGTAGGTCTGTGTGGTCAGCAGCTTGAGGCCCTGGTCTAGTGGCTTCCATGAGGAAGACCTTGCTCTAGGAACCTCCCACTGGTACCATGTGGAATTATCTGCCAGGTGACTTTCAGTGCAGCTCGTTGAGCTTGCCTCTAACTTTGTGAATGAAAAGGATTCATTTCCACAGCCTATTGAATAGGATCGTTCATTATGCCATGGAGCTCAAGGGCAGGACAAGCATCAAACATCTGCTGATTTGTTTTCTAGCAAGTATGGAGTGTTAGCTGTGGGAGGATGCCCTGAACTGAAGATCTGGGGCCCTAACGTACACTATAACCATTGACCCTTCTGGTGATTTGAGTTTCAGGATGATGCACTTGCTAAACGGAACTAAAGGTAATGAAGGAGAAGGCCCTTTTACCCCTCTGCTGTGTGTACAAATGTTTCTCCAAGTCAAGTGAAATCCCAGCACCTGCAGACAACACCATCAGCAGCTGCTTAAGGAGGCAGTTCATGGAAGGTTCCTCCAGAGCTCCTTGTAGCAGAACTGGGCCAATATGGAAACATATAGGAGATTTCCTGAGAATTACCAGGACTCATTTCAGCCTACAGATTGCACCTGAGGCCCTGTATATCTTCCTCTCTCTCCTCCTGCTTCCTACAGCAAGTGATAAAATAACCAATTTGAATTTAACCTCCTTGCTCTGCCTCTCCATCCCCCAGTGGAGGTGATAATGAGCAGAGAAATGGGTGGAGGTAGGTGGCCAGGATAGGACAGGGCAAGTGAAAGGGACTGTACCCTGGCATTAGCTTTTAAGGTCTCTAGGACTTATTCTGGGGCCGTTTAAGCTTCAGTGACCCAGCAGGGGGCCAGGCTTGTCTGTGGTCTCAACATGTTCACATGTTGGAAGCAATTCTGACAATTATGTTTAAGGAAGCTGAGAGACTTTCCAGGAATCCCATAGTCTGGCAGCAGTAGCACCAGGACCAGCCTGTGCTCTCATCCACTTACCCAGCATTTGCCACATGTATTGATCCCCACACCCTTACTGACCAAGCATTCTTTCTCCCGCTTCAGAGCTGAGACAGCTGAGGATTGCAGAGGTTAGGCTAACTAGCTCAGAGCTAAGATTCAGACCAGAGTTTGTGAAATTCTCTAGGCCTGTCCTCTGAGTTTAGCACCTTTCCCATTTAATGTTGCTTGTTTTTGAGTTAGATCAGGGAGCATTTATTAACCATGAGCTGTTTGCTCCTCATCTACCAGGTGCCATCAAAGGTACCAGATAATCCACTTCTTGGGTGTCCACACCTGGGTCCCTAAGGCTGGGACCTCTTCTTTCTCTGCAGAGCCTCCTCACCTGTTCTGAAGCTGAAGAAGAACCTTTGTTCTTCTCCACTTGTATTTTTGTGTTTGCACACTGCTTGTCCTGTGAACCTCCCACTGTGGTTATTATGGTTTCTTTTTGAGCATGTCTCTGGGCTTTGGTGAGCTGTGAGGCTTACATGGTTGCATTTGCAGAGTGACACTGGTGCTTGGAACTTGGTGGTGGGAGGCCTGGGCATCAGGATACTGTGCATGTCTCCTGGGGCTGCCTCCACAGGCCCATCTTCCAGAGGAAAGGACAGTGACAGTGGTCACCTCTGGGTGCCTCTCCAGCTTCTTCCCTGAAAACCCACCTTGCCTGCCTCAGTGTGGTGGATCCTGATGTTCCCTGAATGCTGGCTGCAGCCACCCTCCTGGCCAGGTGCAGACTTCAGAGGAAGACCCTGGAACTGAGCCTCAGCTCTGAGCGTGGGAGAGCTGGTGGGAGGAGAGAAACCCTTTAGCATCCTAGCCTCGGTAGACAGTGGCCAACCTCAGGGTCTGACTGTGGAGAGGGCTGAGCAGGCAGACAGAAATAATTGCAAGCCACTTCATCGACAGTAGCAGCAGGGAGAATGGCTTATCTGTGAGAGGCAGCTGGGCCCTACAGTTAATTGTTCTGTTGTTTTCCTCTTGCTGTTTTTCTAGCACATCAACATAGGACCTTTGCCCTTGTCTCTCTCATTGGCACTAAGAGAGGAAAAAGGGCTCAGTCCAAGAAGTTTTATAGGAGCTCCTGCTCCTGCACTTGCCCTTCCTGGGCTGTCTGCTTCAGAGGCCATCACCATGGGACCAGGAAGCTGATCCAGGGGTGCTCTTGGCTCCCTTGGCAATGCGTGTAAATGGTCTTGGGTGATGGGGCACATACTGCACACTTTGGGGCAAGGAATGGGGTGTCATCATCATCAGATCACCCACTGAGTGCCAGGGGCTGGGAGGACACTGCTCAGAACATACTTTGGGTATCAGACCATAGCAGCTTGGTACTCGGTTTTACCTGGCCACCACCTGTGTGTGTCCTTGTTAGATCCCTTCAGAACTGACTGACTCCTCCTGTTTCTCTCCTTCCATGCAGCGACACAGCCCTCCCCAGCTGCACACAGGCACAGATGTACACACTCATGCCTGTGGGCACAGGGGCTACACAGCTGCACACGCCTTGGACATTTGCTTCCTTCATCCACACAGAGGCCCCTGACCCTTCTGTGCTGGAGCTTTGGGCTGCACCTACTTGTTCTGCTGATGCTGTGTGTGTTTCCCTCTGATCTTTTCTGGGATAACTCTACATTATTCTTCAGAATTCATCTCTGTGGTCACCTCTGCCTGGAAACCTCCTTCCCTTTCCCCTAAGCTGGTGGATAGGGGCTCTCTGGGCCCCACCACAGGTGCTTCTGCCTCCCTCTGTGGGGACACATTCCACAGTGGTCTGTAGTTGAGGGTTTATTTTGCTGGATACCCAGAGCTCTGTGAGCCCTTGCATGTGGGGCTCTCCCTCAGTTGTTGTGCACATGCACCTAGGAGGTGTCAACAAATGTGTGTTGACTGAATAAAAACCAAGAAAAGACTAACAGAACACTTAAAAACCGAATCATGTCCTATGTGGTTTAAAACATGTCTGCAAGGTTTTTGATATTCTTCCCATCAAAAAACATGGAGTCTAATTCCTCTCTGCTTGAATATGGATCAGCCTGTGACTCACTCTGATGATCATGAACAAACTATGGCAGAAGCTATGTTACATAACTTTGGAGTCAAGGCCATAACATACAGTAAAGCTTCTGCCTGGTGCATTCTTTCTCCTGGGAAACTTGTCATTGTGACTGTGGCAAGGAAATCCAGGTGACACAGAAAGCCCACATAGGTGTTCTAGGTACAGCCTTAGCTCAAACCTAGCCTATGGCCAGCATCAAATACTGGATTTGAATGAGCATCTCTTCAGGTGGTTGTACTTGGCTGTCAAAGCCACCCCTGCTTTCTTTCTCTGGGTGGGAAGAGACAAGCTTTCCTCGTGAGCTCTGTCCAAATTGCAGCTTTGTGAACAAAAAATGTTGTCATTTAAAACCACTAGGTTTGGGATTGGCCGGTTGTGTATCAATGAGTAACTGAAATATCCTAAGAAAAGCAGAAGAAAACTGGTTTAGAGGAAATTAGAAAGGGATTTGGGGGAAGGATAGGAAAGGAGAAGAGATAGGGTATATCATTTATTTAATATTTGACAGAACTATTGGCCCTACTGTGTGCTAATCAGTGTGCACAAAACAGGAGATGTTCCAGCGTACTTCCTACTCGGGGGACAGATGGTCATGAAGAAGATGAATAACACACAATATAATTTCAGGACAGAGCTACAAAAGGGGGCCAGACAAGTGAGGTGATAAGAGAGTCCTGGGTGCAAGCCTGTTCAACTTAAAGTAGGGGAGGAAAGATCCCTCCCTTTGTACGAATGCTTGCAGGCAGCCTTGGCAAGCAGACTTGGGTTTACTGTGCATGGGAGATATATTTGGGTTTGGTTATGGAATTCTGTCCAGTCAAGCTGATTCAAGATGGAGGATGCTGTCTCAAGAGTTGACACCACCCTACGTTGGGGTTTCAGGAGAGGGCTGAGCCACTCTGAGACTTGAGAGCCCACATTCCACAGCAACACATTGGGAGGAGGTGCAGAGCTGTCCACTTTGCTTGGGAGCCACCAGGTTCATGAATACTCAGAACACATTTATTGAGCATTCTACATGAGAGCCATTATTCTTGAAACTGAAAACATGAAGATAAAGCAAACAGCTTTTCCTTCAGTAAGCTCACTGATTAACAGACTGGTGGGGGAGACAGAGCCTCACAAACTACAAGCTGCAACAGGGCATATGAGGGATGCTGGGAAATGTGGGATAGTGGCTACATGCTGGCTGCCTGGAGAAGCCAAGTGAGCAGGTCATGCCTCTAGCAGGGAGGATTTGGGGAAGAAGGGGGGGGGGTTGTATGTGTAGAGAGATTGTATATGTGTGTGAGAGAAAGACAGGACAGATGTGTGTGTGTATAGAGAGAGGGGGGAGAGACAGATAGACAGGGTGTGTGTGTGGTTAAGAGGGATAGGCAGAGAGTGCATGTGTGTGAGACTGAGAGATAAATAGAGAGTGTTCATGAGAAAAAAATACAGGGAGGCATAGACAGATAGATGTGTGTGTGGGATAGTGAGGCTCCTAGGAAGAGGAAAGATAGAGTGTTGTCAGAAAGGTGGGGTGGGTAGGAGTGAGACACCAAGACAATATGTAAGCCATTCCCTCTCCCTTTCTTGTGAAGGGGGCCTTCCAGGGCTCTCCACAAAGGCTTGAGCTATTGGCTGTATCTTTTGGTTGTAGTGACTGATGTTCAACTCCAGCTGAAGGAAACCAGAGTAGGGGATGGTATTGTTATCATTAGATGGCCTGGAACTAATGTTAGGCTATATTCAGGGACAGCAGTGCTGTCTCCAGACTCACTCTGTTTTCGGTCCTTACCTCTGTGTCTATCTATACCAGCAGAAAACAGACAGTCCTCTCAAAGAGTTTACTGAGGGGAGCTTAACAAAGAAGCCCTTTCTGGAGGTGTGAACAGAGTTAAGGGACCAACTAGCATGGGGGGATCTATCCAGGGTCTTACAATAGTGGGAAACCATTGCTCCCCATGGCTGTCAGGACCTGGCAAGGAGGTGGCATGGGAGAAGGGCTCCTTGGCATAGATGTGCCCTGTAGCTGCTGCCTAGGATGTGAATGGGTGGGTAGCAGGGCTGAATTCCCTGTACTCCCTGCTGCACTTGTTCTGCCATTACTTCATATTGGATGAACTCAACAAAAAGTCAGGGAGCTTGGAGGTCTAATTGGTGCAGTTCATAGAAGTCAGTCTTCTGAGACACAGAATAGGGGAAACAGTGGCAGAGAATGGATCTGCCACACCAAATGGAGAATAATTGTCATGGAATCATTTATGTTGACTTCATCCTCAAGCCGGCTCTCCCCCAGGACTGTCATGCAGTTGTCGAGGGCCTCAGACTCACATCCTCTTGAAACTCCAGTAGAAAGTCAATTTCATGCTTCCATGATGTCTAGCAGAAGCCCCGCGAGTTTTGTCCCGTTGGTCTCCTTTGGGTTCTGACCCTGCCCATGAGCCAGGCTCTGTCAACAGGATAGTGGAGTACACTTGTTGGCTGGGCTCCTGTCCTGTGGCCACCCATCCCTGCAGCCGGCAGGGTGGGGGTGGGAAAATAAGCCAGAGCTCCCAGAGCTGCCTGAGCTGAGATGGTGGAGTGCCGGTTTCTTTAAAAATGTCAGGGTGTTGTCACCAGAAATAGCAGAAATGAGTACCGGACTGGCTACTGTTCATCATATTCATTCCATAGTCCTGGAATAATTGAATTGGGGAACACAGGGAGGGGATAATAAAGGAAAGAATGTGGACTCTGAAGGTGGACGCTATGGCAGCAATGATCCTGGTTGAAGATGGGAAGAAAGGGAGAAGATGGAAGGTGTGGGAAAATAAACATGCAGGAAGGGAGAGCTGGAGAGAGCTCTTCAAGCAGCTCCTTTCTTGAAGATCTTCCCTATATTCCTGGGCATTGTGACCAAACGCAAAGTGATGAGTAGGTGGATAACAGTGGTGTTTCACTACAGGCAATGATTTTAAGACCAGGCTATGTTGTCTAGACTCTGAAGGAGTAAGATTCTCATTGTGGGGCAAGAAGAAAGCACAAGGGGTAGGGAAGGAGCCATCGCTTCTCATTGCACCCTCTGGCTTCCAACATAGATGCCAGAGTATCTTAGCTTTATCTTACATGTGAAATGAATCCTCAGTAGAGAGCAAGAGTGAAAGAAATGCAAGCTCACAGGTATGGTGAGATGACTCAGTTCCCCTCTTTCCACTATTATCACCTGTGGCCTAGTCTTGCCCAGAAAGAATTTCCATCGTACAGAATATTTATTCATAGGTTTTTATGTACTTTTTTTCCTATGTACTTGTGTAAGGTAGCAGATCTTCAAAGTCCTCTGCAGACCACTTCCTCAATGCCTTAGATGTCTCTTTCTCAGTTGAGAGAAGACACCTAAAATCTACTTAAAGTTCATCAGAGGGAGATTCTATTTGTTCTTCCAAGTTCCCTGCTCTTGGCTCCAACTTCCTTCTACTTCTAGCCAAGCAGAAAAAGAACAGTTTCTTTTTCTTTTCTTTTTTCTTAACATAGTAGCAACAGTGCTGCTGTTCTGCATGAAAACCTGTGGTTTTCTTGTCCCAATCAGGAGAAAGTAATTTTCCTTTCACTCACCTGACTAACTTGTTGGGAGCATCCCCTCCCCACCTTTTTCTGGTATCTTGCTGCTAAGTGTTTGCCAATTCATTTGCATCTCAATGGTTCCTTAGCAACTATCATACCCTCAGGATTAGGTACAAAGCTGCTCTCTGACACAGGCTGCTAGGGCTACATCACCCTCTTCTATGCCGCCTGAATCACCAAACCAAGTCCCACCCAGACACAAAGCACACTTACTGAGAGAATCACATAGGCTGTGAATTATAATGCCACTGCCCCTGGCCTTATCTGGGCATGCAGACTTCTAAAGGAACTCAGGCATTGAAATGACCCCAAATAATCCATTGATTCAGGAAGTCTGTCCTGTAATGTATGTCTTCAGAAAGAGAATCACAAATTTCAGCAATGGAGAAGTGCTGTCTGAGTTTAGGCAGTGAATTAAGTCCTTTAAATAGATCTGGCAGCTGAGGCTCAAGGGCGAACTGATCTTCCATGGTCAGAGGAGCAAGAAGACCTGGAACATGCCAAGGAAAAAAGAGGGTGCTGTGCACTCCTTCTTCCAAATCCTAGTTCCACTATCTCATACTGCATCCTGTTGAGAGTGACTTCCATTTGCCAATCATTATGAACTTTCAGGATGAATGTAAAACAAGTTTTTAGCATAGATTTGTGACCCTTTCTTCTGAAGTCCTAAGGAGATTTCACTTCTCATCTAACCAGAGCCCAAGAGTAACTGTCCCAGTGAAAATGCCAGATGTCTGTTACCTAGTTTCTGTGGTCTTGGCAGTTGTTGTTCTTTACATTTGTGGGCTTGAAGGCGTGGGAAATGTGTGTGTGTGTGTGTGTGTGCACTCATGCACACACGCATATGCGTGCACATTTATACAGATGATATAGACAGACAGTGGCACTGGACCATTAGCAAATTAGAATACTCCACCCTGAGTAGGTGGTGTGACTTTTGTAACAGCACCAGGCCTCCCCTGCTAGAGCTCACAGGCATGGAGCCGCCTGGCAAAAGGAAGATGTTATTCAGAAAAGGACAATAAGAACAATGCTCATTCTACTGTAGGACTGACCTTTGCGACTCCCACTTCAAGTTGTTATTAAATATCTGGGAAAGACTGAAAGAACAATTATAGGATTGTCATAATGTATCAGCACACAAAGCAGACGTTCCCAAGGAAGCTGTGGCTTGGCTGAGCTTGACAAAGCACAGGACTCAGCTACAGCGCTTAATTTCTTCTCATTTGGAAGTTGTCTTCATTACTTAACACTCGCTAGAAACAACGAGTGTGCTGTGTGCAGCTCTTCCTCTTCGGGCACCAGATAGGAAAAGAAAGATAAGATGTGGGGGAGGAATGAATGAAGTCCTGGGATTTTTGCTCATCTCATTGTGCAGGTTCCACAGGGTGCTGGTGCCCAGGGTCCTCCTGTCTTTCTGCTGAGCTGAGGGAGGGTAAATGGCTGGCTTTCCTGTGAAGGGATGTCCTGTAAAGGAGGACCACAAAGGCATGTGTGGCCCACTTCCCTATGTCAGTAACAGTGACCTACTGTATAGGCAAATGTCCCAGGTGGAAGTCCATGCTTGGGCTTAGGGGCTGGGCTGTATTGTCATGACTCTCTGTCACAGTCTATTCATCACTTTCCCATTGCTGCGACAAAATGTCCAACATCTACAACTTAAAGGAGAAGTTTATCTGGCTTACAGTTTCCAGTGGGTTTAGTCCATGGTTGGCTGGCTCCAAAGGGGAAACAGCATGGCAGAAGGGTGTGGTGGAGAAAAGCTGCTCAACCCATGGGTTCCAGGAAGCAGAGAGTAAAGGGAGGAGGTGAGGACAAGAATACACCCTTCTGTGTGACACCTCCAGTGACCCACCCCCTCTAACCAGGCCCCACTTTTATATATGAGACTTTTGGAAGCATTTTAAATCTAAACCATAACACATGAGTTTTTGTATGTAAACTATCATTTCTTAATCTTACACTCATTGTTGGTACCTTAAGGAGCCTTTTAGACATGTTTTTCTTACTGTGAAGTGTTAATATCACAGATATCCTAGACAACTACTTATGTCTTCAGGACCTTGCAACCTACAAACCATTATAAAGTATGAGATGTTCTTGCTCTCCCTCCCTGCCAAGGATCAGATTGCATCCTTATTGAGAATGCATGATCTAAATGAGGTAGGTCTAGCAGCTGCTTAGCTGACCCTCAGCTGAGTTAGAGTATAGCTTCATACCATCTATTTTTCCATATCCTTTTTACTCAGTATGGGTTGGAAATGATGTCCACCTTAGCTGGCCCAGGAGGCCCCCTGATGGCCAGGTGTCAACTCATCAGCTCTTGGGTCCTGGAGCTCTCCAAAGCCCAGGGAAGGGCTGGGACACAGTGCTAACTGAAAAGGCACAGGCAGTGGTGATTTGCCAGCAGGGATGGAAGTGCTTTGGTATTTTAACTTCTTCTTTTTTTTTTTTTTTTGGTACTGGAGATCAAACTTGGGCCCTTGCATTTGTGAGGCAGGCAGCAGAACCACTGAGCTAAATCGTTGGCCCCTGGTATTTTAGCAAATATGACTTTACTGGCCTGTAGTTACTAAATGTCAATCCTGACTTCGAAGGATATGAATATAATTTCTTAAGTCAGAGACTATTTTTTTGAAAAAAATAAACTTATTGAGTTATACTTTACAAAGTTTCCAATGTATAGTCCAAGAGACTTGGTGAATGTAGCAATGTAGACACCGTTCAACATAATACTGTATAGACCATTCTCCTAGCGCCCTCAAGTCTCTGTATTGTCATTCTCGTTTCTTCACCCTGGCCCCTGACTACCACTGATCTGACTTCTCCCTCTAGTAATTCGCCTATTCTGTAGAAACTCATATAAATGGAAGCAGGTAGTATATAGTCTTTTTTGTTTGGTTTCTTTCACTTAGCATAATGCTTCTGAGGTTCATCGATATCTTTGTGTGTATTAATACTTACTTTCTTTTTATTGCACAGTAGTATTTTATTGCATGGATATATCACATTGATTTATCAGTTCAATGGTGGACAGAGATTTGCTCCTAGTTTCTGGGGTTTTTTTTTTTGGCTTTTTAAAAAAATGAAAAATAGGTATTCATTTCTCTTGGGTAAATACCTAAAAGTAGAAATGCTGGATAGTATGTCAAATGCACCTAGGCTTTATAAGAGATGGCCAGTCTGTTTTCCAAAGTGGCTGTACCATTTTGCATTTCTGTCAGCAGTATGAGACTCCCAGTTGCTCCGCATCCTCACCAATGATTGGTATTGTCAGTCTTTTTAAATTTGTCATTTTGGTCGGTGTAAGATGGCATGTTATTGTTGGTTTTCATTCTCATTTCCCTTATGAGTAGTGGTATGTTTTTCATTTACTTATCAGCTATCCAGACATGTTCTTTGATGAAATAGATGTTTAGATCTTTTGCCCAAATGTTTTCTTTGGTGTTGTTTTTCAGTTTTCTGTTACAAGTTGATTTTCAACAAGGATGATTGTTGGAGGTATCAGAACGATTCCACCTCTCTACTGCCTGGCACTTTGTGCTACCCTAGTGGACAGAGCAAATGATAAGTTGGTACCTGCTGGGTCTCATTCCTGGGAGTGAGTTTGGGAAGAGCCATGAGCTTCTCAACAAAGATACTTGTCATTTATTAGGGAAGATGCTCAACCCAGACCAGGGGTTAGGACCTTGACAACTAGGCTCATGTCATAGCCATAGTTCATATTACCTGGCTGGTATAGTTCTGCTTATTCCCATGTGTCCCTTCCCACTTATCTCCACCATTCTCCTGGGTATGAAGGAGGGTTTGTTGCAGGTACATCTGTGCCTCCACCATGGTGGCAGCAAAGAGCAGCTAGAAACCTCCAAGGATTTCTTCTTTTGAGTGTTCTTATTACAGATATCTTTGATTTGGGGTTTTCTTGTGGTGAAAAGAAGGTGTGATTCCTTTCATTGGATGCCCATGGAGGGTGGTCTGAAACCCCACAGGAAGCATATTCAGGCTCAGCCCTTGAATCTCAGTGCCGGGCCCATCTGAAAGGAGACTGGGTGCCTTAGGATGTACATCACCTTTCTCCTGAATGCTTCTGTGTCTAAGCCAGTTTCTGCCTCTAAGATTTGTGCTGCATCTAAGTTGTGGAGGATGCCTTGGGCTCATTTATGAACCTTTGAAGACAGACTCAGGATATCACAGGTTTTCCCATGTTGAGGATGATGTACGTATTTTCATGATGATGAAAAGTGATCACAGCAATCACGGGGGTGGTGACATATGGCAGAAATGTAGAGGTCCGCTGTGGTGTTGTCAGGGACTGGTGTGTTCAGTTGGGCCCCATATAATTTCTTCCAAACACTTCTTGCACTCATAAGTAGAAATGCGGCTGAGCTAAGGCAGTGTTACCTCTGGCTCTGGGAAGGGCAGGCTCCTGTCAGAGACTTCTTGAGAGTCTTTCAGAACCCAGCCCAGCCCTGGATAGGGTAGGGATTTGGTAAAGATTGGATCGATGAACTGAGTCTCTGCCACACTGCCAGAATCACTCAGAGGGAGAGTGCTGATGCTGCTGCCACTATGGCAATAAAACCTGGATGGAATTCATGTCCAACAAAAACAATAGCAGCGCAAGAGCTTGAGGATCTGGATATGGAGACAAGACTGATGTGCATGGTGCTGGAGGGGAGAAGCCTGAGGATGCTTTAGACAAGTTACCTGCCTTTGAAGGGACCTCTTGCTAGGAAAAGTCCAGGAGCTAGCTGGGCCTTGAAGATGCATGAACCTGAGCAGAAGCAGAGGTATGGAGATAGGAAAGCACCTGAGGAAGACTGAGTACATTCAAGTGAAGGCTCAATAGTACAGCCAGGCTCTTGGTTCTGTCAGGTGCCAGAAGAGAGAAATTAGAATGGACTAGGGTAACCAGGGTGGCTTTCTGGAGGAGTGAGTACCTCTTGAAGGGAATTGTGGGTTTCTGCTGTTAGAGGAGGCAGGATATAGGAATGTTTTTCCCCATATGGCTCCCTAGGAGGAACTCATCTGGGATGGGGAACCAGCAGATCAGCATGCCTTTGCAGCATGTGGCCATCTTTTTCCTGGCTGCAGAAAGCCCAGGAGGTGTTCCTGTGGAGGAGGGCTCAGCCTGCTTGTAACATCCTGAGTTCTGGGGCCCAGCTACCATCACCAGCAAGGCTTTACCCAGAAAGCAAGAGGCCTGGATTTTCATAGACTTCTTCTTCAGTCTCTCTACTTAGTGTGTCAGCAAGCCAAGATGTGGGTTTCCCATAGGAACTTGTTAGAACCAGACCCAGGCCCCACCCTGTAACTACCAAACTTGGTGCTACCTTGGGTCAGGGGTTCTAGGCTCAAGACTTCTGAGTCAGGAAAGTGACACCTTGAAACAATTTAGCAAACCCATTTTGAGCTCCTCCTCTTTCTCCTCCTTCTCTTCCTCCTTCTTTGTCTTCAACTGTTCTAGATTATAGAAGACTGTAGAGGCATGACAGTTCTAGCAATTGATCTTTTACTAGGAAAAAGATTGATCTAAAGGACATTTGGATAATTAACAAATTGGAATATGGGGTTCCCATAAAGGAGAAGGTCTCATTAGATGAAAGAATTAAAACAAAATATTTAATTTTCTAAATTTGCTGACTGCATTGTGATCAAGTAAGAGATATCCTTGTTCTTGGGAAATAAATATTGAAGAACTGATTAGCAAAAGACCACGATATATGCAACCCATTCTCCAAGGGTTCAAAGAGGAAAACAAACAGGCAAGGAAGTATGTGTACATAACAAAATAAATTATGTATAATGCAAAAATATATATAATATAATATTATATATTATATCCTATTATATTGTGGGTTATGTGGGGGAGAGAATGGAAGAACAAATGTGTCAAGACATTAAAAATTAGAGAATCAGGGTAAAAGGTATGTGGAAGTTTTTGGTTGTATTCATGAAACTTTCCTGGGTGATTGCTATTATTTTAAAATAAAAATTTTAAGAAGAAAGTCTTGTTTAAAAGTTTGATGGATGTTACAAGCTGGCCTCCAGAAAGGCTAAACCAATTTATATTCCCACAGTGCTATGAGAAGGTTGGTGCAGCTGTTTGATGGAGCTATTTTCATTCAGCTATTTTGGTGCCAGGAACTTTTTTCTTTGATGGGGTCATATATCAGTTTTGACCCGAGGATATTTTATTGTTTCCCAATATATTATGAATATTTCCAAAAGTGTAGAAAAGTCAATAGCATAGTGCAATGAGCACCCATAACCCTCCACTCTGATTCAACAATTATTACTGTGTCATTTACTTATCAGCACACATGGGGGCTTGGAAATGGAAACACAGACTAAGTAATTGCCAAAGGTACGTGATGGCACCACACTCCATGTCCTTGGCATTTTCTCCTTTTTTTCTCTGAGATTTTCCCAAATTGCTTTCTGAACAGACAAAACTAGACTTTTTCTTCTGAAGAAGTTTAGGAGAGTGTTAGAGTTAGATTTGGATTGAATTCTACTCCTTGCTTTGGATAAACTACTTAACCTCTCTGTGACTGCCTTGGTTTATTCATCTGATGAGTGGGGATGGTGGTATGAATGCCATGAGCTAGCTGTGAAAGATACATAAGATAATGTGCCTAAAGCTGCGGTAGCCATTGTGATTGCCATTTCTTTTGTATTTCAGTTTCCATTTTAAATAGATTTCCAGAGCACCACTTCTAGAGAGGCTGATTCCCCAGATCTTTCCTCTGTGGCTAATACCTTGTTCCGGCCATATATTGCTGGTGTGGAGGTCTGTCTTGTCTGTTCCTACAGACTTGGAGATACAGTGGTCCAAGGTTTCTGAAAAGACCATATGCAGGCACATGTGCTGGAGTGCAGTTCAGGACCCTAACCTGATGTATCATAACCAGGAGTCCCAGGAGGCTCAGGCTCAGGCACTGCCTTGGGTGACCAGGTCTGGGTGACCTCAGCCCTGGCATGGCAAAGGAAGGACTATGACCCACTCCTTCTTCCCCACCCTCCCCAGACTTCCCCAGGATTGTAGTATGTGGGGAAGGAGAACCACAGGCTAGCACAAGAATGGGTGGGGGGCATAGGAGGGTGTAGCACTTACCTGGGGCAAATCTGAGGGGACACCAAATACCCAGTCATCAACTAAATCATATTTTAATGCAGTAACTGGAAAAAAACCCAAATAAATGGTTTACAGGCTGACTTCTTGTTTTGATAAATAAAAAAACAAAGTTTACAAATAAAATTGGAAGGCCTCAGTCTGCCCGCTCCTCTTTTTGTGGTTCCAGAAATTTGCTGTCCTCTATCACAACATCTTATAGCTCCAGCGGTTCAGACTGAGCACAGCTCTTTAGCTCTTGAACGGCCAGATGCACTGGTGCTCCTAGCACCTGGTTCCAAGCCCCTGGCCAGTGTGGCAGGGCTGAGGGAGCACTGGAGCTTTGAGGTGGATGGTGTTTATTTCCCTGTCCTGGTGGAGAAGTATGCCTGGTTTCCCTGGTGTTTGATTCCCCTGGCCCTAGAACTGAAGGTATGAATGTAGTAGGTAAGAAGCTGGTGCCAAGGAACTGGCTTACATTTACCAGCTGTATAATCTTGGGAAGTCATCTCATTTCTCTGATGCTCAGTTTCATCACTTGTCCACTGTGAATGGTGGGGCCCAGCCTCTTCCCCTCTGGGCTCGTTAGCTAGATTTGTTGAATCGAAGTTGCAGCTGGTGCCTAAGAAATGCATGCCAGCCGCATGTGTACTGGACATGCAAATTGTTCTTATAATGGTGGACCTGATTTGGGTGGACAGTGTCAGCTCTTAGACCAGTCCTGGCTGAGTGTCATCCCCATAAGGGGAGATCAGGTCCATCGTCCACATTCCAGCCAGAGCAGGCCACTCTGTTCTCCACATCCAACTAAGTGCCAGGCACCTGATCATGTCTCAGGCTGTGCCTCTACTCATCTAATCCTCAAGCAGGTGGCTTCCAAGTGGGCCCCCTCCACCCTATTTCTGGCCTATCTAAGGCTCATGGGATTATCCATTCACCGGACTTTTCTACAAGCCATTTACAGAGGAAGGACATGAAAAGGGAAGACATCGCTAGGTACCAGACTATGTCCCCTGAGTGACCATCTTGTAGTCCTGGGTGACTGCAAGGCCATCTCTGTAGAATTTGTTTTCTCTTTTCCACCTTCCTTTAACTTTTTTTACTCAATGGAAAGTGAAACTTATAGCTGGCTCTTGGATAATGAGGGTGAAAGTCCACTGCACCTTGTTTAAGTTGCTGATTGGCAGACAGCTGGAGGGTGTGTGTGTGTGTGTGTCTGTGTGTGTGTGTGTGTGTGTACACATTCGTGTTAAGGGGGTTCCTTGACTTCTGATGTGTGACCTCACTATGGGGTGTCCATGCTGCCAGGGATAGTCACATTGTCTCCTGAGAACCTTCAGGGCATCTGACCTCTCCCCACACAGAGCTGTTTTAGGGTGAGCGGGGAGAAGGTTGGAAGCTGAAGAACAGAAGAGAACCTGCAGCCTGTCTGGAAACAAGAGGAGAAGGTGGAAGAAGATTTAATATTCAGATGACAAAGGGAAGCTTAGTGGCCAGATTCTGAGGAGAGGGGCCATCTGGGAAGGATAGAAAATAGTCTAAATGTGAATTATCAAATAGGACAATTCTTTGGCAGGTGGGATTTTTGCTGGTGAACTTCTCACTGAGCTCAGAGAAATGAAAGTTAGATGGGCATGAACACACCCCTTTCATCAGTTCTATAGTCATTTGCACTTTCCTGTTTGTTGTCTGTCTCTCTCTCCCCATGCTTGGAGGGATGGAGCCTCCTATGTATGCATTGTTGTCTTTCACTGGGCCCTCAGGCTGTGCATAGCAGCCCCTGGTGACTCCCTTTTCCAAATATGAGGGAGGTAGAGTGATGCTATTTGGAGGCCTCCTATCTTAACTTGAGCACTCTGTAAGTGTCTCCTTTTCTGCAAACTGAGAATGAATCATTCTCCCATTAGAGAAATGGAGATAACATCCATTGAGTGCCTGGTGCAGATAGTGCTTGGGATGTAGTGGACTGGAACTTATGACACATGGGCCGCAGTGGGCATGCAGAGCCATCTCTGCCAGCATGTGAGCCAAGTCACCCCAAAATCTCCCCAGCAGGTGAGTATTGGATGACAGTGCATGTAGGGGCAGTCTTTGGCACTTTACAGTAAATAAGTGGGTGCTGGGTTGCAATTTGAGCATTGTCTTTAAAAGGTTCATCGTCACTGTAATAGACAGTAAATGCTGTCCATTTCCCTTCTTCCCCTGCTTCTTCAAGGCAACACTGTTGGAGCTCTGCTTGGAGAAGCTGGGTCTCCACATTTCACACCCTCCCAATCTCCTCAGTTCTCCTCAGACACTGCCCTTGAAGCTTCTCTTTGTGGGAAAGGTGGTTTCTTGGGAGCTTGTGGAACATAGCCTATGCTTTCTCCACCTTTGCCTGATTGGGAGTCTTCTACTGCCCCTTTCTCTATCTGGGCTTGCTTACAGAATCCCCCTCTCCACTTTTCCCTTCCCTTCCCTTCCCTTCCCTTCCCTTCCCTTCCCTTCCCTTCCCATTCTCCTTC
>NW_004624730.1:11143500-11294686 GCF_000247695.1 Heterocephalus glaber
CTTTCCCCTCCCCTCCCCCTGCTCTTCCTTCCTACATTTACAGACCATTCCCTTGGACCAGAAACTGGGTACCTTTTATGGAGAGAATGTGAAAAGAGATACTTAGGGATAATTTTTCAGCTCATGGAGGCTTGGGCCTCTAATCACAGTTAAAGAAATAACCAGATTATTCCATACTGAGAAACAAGCAAGCAAAATAACTAGAGCCCAAGTGATTCTTTAACAGTAAGTACTCGATGGCTGTTTGTTTGTTTGTTTTTGTTTTTCTGGGACACCTGCAGTGTCCTTACCAGCCATCAGCTGCCTTCTCTTTTCCTGGAACTCTCCATGCTTCCTCCTGCCTTAGAATATTTGCATCTGCTGTTCCACTCTGTGTTAGGCAGAGTATTTCAGAGAAACAGAACCAATAGAATTATTTATTAATTATGAGGGATTGGCAGGCAAATCCTAAAAGTTGCAAGGCAAGTTGGCCAGCTTGGAGCAAGCATGGCTGATGGTGCAGTTTTGTCCATAGGCAAACAGACTCAAGACCCAGGAAGAGCTGATGTTTCAGTTCAAGTCCAAAAGCAGGGAAAAAAAAATCTGTTGTCTTAGTTCTGAGGCCACCAGGTTGGAGAAGACCTCTTTTATGCAGGGGATGGTTATAGCTTTTTATTCTACTTAGGCCTTCAATCTACAGATGAGCCCAAGTCATGTAAGGAAAGAGGGTATCCTTTTTACTGAATCTACAGATCTAAATGTTAATCTCACTGAAAAAAAGGACCAAAATGTGTAATATTGGGAAATGGGAAGAAAATATTCAAATGGGAAGGGGAAAAAGGGAGGAAGGAGGGGGAAAGAAGAAAGGAAAAGAAAAAAAGAATAGAAGGAAAAAATGGAAACAAAGCTTTTGTAAATAAGGAGGGGAAGAGGGATTGAAGGGAGGGGAGGGGAATAGGGAAAAAAAGAAAAATCAAGATGTATCATGTACAGGTACAAATTCCCTATGATGAATGTTGTCATTATATTTATATATCTAAAATGTACCAATAAATTGAATTAAAAAAACACAGAAAAACTCAGAACTGTTTGGCCAAATATTTAGGTACCTCATGACAGAGTCATATAGACACATAAGATTAACCACACCAGGATTTAAAAATTTCAAGAAAAACATTTAAATGAGGAATATATAGAAACAAAATGGAAAAACCCAAAAATTAATTACTTAAAAGATTTATTCAATAAAGTGAAAAAGGTTAGGCTAAAGATAGAAAAATAATAGTGAGGAAAGGGTAAACCCATATGGAAAATATAAAATCTAGAAACCTAAAATACTCCAAGGCTAGACTGAATAACACAATAAACAAAATTCAGAAGAAAACATTGTTGAAGCACAGGTGGTGAGGGATAGAAACCTGACTCTGATGTTCTCGGAGGACCTGGGTGTCTTTTTCTGTGGATTCTTGGGAGTGAAATGTTCTAATGCAAACAGAAGCGTGCATGGGGATGGTAACACTGGGTGGCTAGGACAGCTTGCACAGTTGTCACATCCCCAGTACTCAGCCTTTCTCAGTCTTTGTCACCAATCTGGGTTTGGTACTGTTGTGGTGGGAAAGGAAGTGGGAAGGTCAGAGCTTGGAGCCATGTGCTAAATGAGGTAATAGCAGAAGCCCTTCCTGGACAGTTGTATTGAGGAGAACATTAGTTTTTTTTTTTTGTTTTCTTTTTGGTGCCAGGGATCAAACTAGGGTCCTTGTGCTTTTGAGGCAGGCTGCGGAACCACTGAGCTAAATCCCCGGCCCCCAAGGAGAACATTAGTTAAATGGAAAGCCAAAGATACTGTTGAAATGGAGGATGTTGGGGAGGAGGAAGAGAGATCACCATAAAGCCCGAGCTGCTCTGGATTGATATAGGAGGTAGGAAGTCTTTATGCTTCATTCTCAGGGTTGGACATGTGTTCTGGGTATAAAAGAGCACTTCAGGTTACAAACACTTCTCTCCGATTGTCCCTCTACCTGGAACCCGGGCTCTAGGCTCCGTGGCTCCTGGGTCCCCACCTACCATGTTGGCACACTATAGGTGCCAAAGCCATCCTTTGGTTTTGTATTAGTTTCAATTTCCTATTTGTAATTAGTTTCAATTTCAGTTTGCTGGGACAAAATGCCTACAACTTAAAGAAGAAGAAATTTACTTTGGCTCACAATTGCAGAGGGTTCATTCCATGGTTGGCTGGCTTCAAGGAAGAAGAACAAGGTAGAAAGACATGGAAGAGGAAATTTGTTCACCCCATGGTGGTCAGGAAACAGAGTGGGGTAGGGGGAAGGGAGGGTTTGGGAGGGGAGCCAGGGATGCCCTCCTGTGTTACCCTCCAATAGTGACTCTTCCTCCCGCCAAGCCCTAGTTCTCTTTATAGCAAGTTCAGCTATGAGCTCATTAAAGATTAATCCACTGATGAGTGATCCAATCACCTTTCAAAAGCCTTACCTCTAAATACATGAGACATTTGGGGGACATTTTAGGTTTAAAACATAATAGTGTTGCTCTGTGTGGGGAGTAAGTGACAAAGCACAGTAGCTGCTGTTCAGGCTCAAAAATTCCACACACTTTCTTGCCCCGGCTACCAGGGACCCTGGTTTCCTACAGTTCAGGTGGCCAGTGCCCTTCACTCAGACACTGGCTCTTGTGAGCTGAGATGTAGATGATGTGGCATGCACAGTTATGGGGTGTAACAACCAGCATGTATTTACTCCTTTTTCATTCCTTTTGCAAGAGTATACTCCCTAGAGCCAGGAAATTGGCCTAGCACTTTTCAGGAATGCCTGTGATTTTATTTAATGTGACATTTAAAGTTGCAGAATATAATCCTTTACCATTTGTGAGCAGGACCACTCCAACCTTTCCCACGAGAGACGTACTCTATGTACCATCCTGCGCCAAGTACTTTGTTTTCATTTTGCCTCATTTTGCAAAGATGATAGGACTAAATTATATCAGAGACCTTTCTATTTTTAAATAGCATACTTTTGCTATTAAGATTTTTTTCAGTCACCTTGGGCAAAAAGGAAGAAGAAGTACCCACCCCCACCAGGACCACCCAGCTTTCTCATTCCCTACACTTTTTGGGTGCTCAGGTACTGAGACTAAAGGCTCTCCTGACTTTCCACTGGACCTGTGGCCATTTAGATAATTGCTTTTGCTTAAAAGCCATTAAATCATTCAGGAGAAGGTATATACCAGAGTACCTACTCACCTCTCTCCTTATTGGAGGTAGCTGGCTCAGAGAGGAGCCCTTTGTAGGCAGACCACTTGGTAGATCCTAGAAGTGGAGGCTGAAGACAGAAGGACAAGAGAAAGAGAGAGAGGGAGGGAACAGTGAGGAGCAGCAGAATGGACACCATTAGGGTCCTCTCAGGAGCTCAGAATTTCCAGCTCACATCCCTGCCTTGTCATGGCTACTGGGATTCTTGCTGAAATGGGCCACACAAATGCTTCAATTCTAAGTTCTGGGAGTCTTGGGGAAGGGAGGCTGCCTGCTGAACACCTGCCTTGCTTTAGGCTTTGTAACAGGAAATGCCCATGCATCCCAAAGGCTAAGTGTTATTATTTCATTTTACAGATAGGGAAACTAAGACCCAGCTCGGCCAAGGTCATGCCAGGGCCTGCTTTCTATTATTTCCATAAGTCAATCAGTAATACAGAATTCAGTGAATACTCAGGAAATTGGTAAGTTTCCCATTGAACTTCATAAACATGAAGATGCAGGCTGGTGTCAAGAAATTGTCAAGACAAAGAAATTTTATTTCTTGTAGTCAAAAGGCTGTGATAGCATCAGTTTCCATAAGAATAGGCTATGATGTCACAAACAGTAGAGTGACAAAAAAGAAATGAGAAACCAAAGTGAGAGGACATAAGATGTGATCTATTAGCACAGATGCTGAAGGCTTTCCATCAGCCCTTCGCCTGCCCAGCATCTGCTGCTACCAAAAGAGGAACACACTGACATTTGAAACAAATACCTGGGCTTTATGAACCACTGAATGCTTCAGTTTGCACACTCACAAAATAATAAAATATTATTATATTATATATTATTATATTATATTATATATTATTATATTATATATTATTATATTATATTAAATAATATTATAAATATGATTCCCCCAAGCATTTTCTTTGGATATTTACAAAAAGGACAATACTTCTTTTGTTTTAATGCTGGCTTTTGCAAGAGACTACATGGTGGGTGGTTCTTTGTGTGTCTAGCATGGAGAGGCTGTTAGCTCCCTTTGACATGGCTTTCACAGTGAAGATAAGGAGAAAGAGCCAGTCGGAGGTCAAGTATTGAGAGGCAGATAGGTCCTTGGCTGGTGATTGGGAGGCACAAACTATATGTTGGACACAGTGGCACATGGTGCATACTGGGCTTAAAAGGTCTAGGTCTGGATTCCTGGGATGTGACACCCAGCAGGACATCTCTAAACCGTTGACAGTGCTCTTGTCAGTTGAAATCCTTCTCATCACAGTGCTCTCTGTTAAAGCTGTGGCTAATTATGTTTCTCAAAGATGGCTAGAACAATATCTCCCATCTCACATGCTCTTTGGCAATGACACTGTGCCAATGCAGAGTCTATGAATCTGCCTCTCCTTGAATCTGGACTGTCCTGGTGACTTGCCTGACCAGTAAAATATGGCAAAGTGATGTTCTGGAACTTCCAAAGCTAAATCATACTGAGCTGCACAGTTTCCACCTGGATCTCTGGAGACTCTATCTGTTAGAATACTCACTCTGGGAACTCAGTCACCATGTTGTAAGATCCTCAAGCCACACAGAGAAACCAGGTGTAAGTGCTGCTGACAGTCTCAGAAGGCCTGACCTCTGACAGCCACATGATAACATTTTGACATCAAGCTTAGTGAAGGCTTCAGATGACTTCAGCCAGCCCTGCCAATGTCTGATCAACTTCCTGAATGACTCTAAGTGAGAACTGCCCAGCTGAGCCAAGTCAACCTGCAGAACTGTAAGAGATAATAAAATACTATTGTTTTGAGCCACTAAATTTTGGGAGTGATTTGTTACACTCAGTAAGTAACAGGAACTCAGATAATCACTTGGATTTATCATATAAGACAAAACTAGACAGGTGGAGTATCAGTGGTCACAGCCCTGGCACATGACTGAAGACCTCGTAACCACAAAGAGAGTTCCAGAGCAGGTCTGCCTCTCAGTGAATCCTACTTTAAAAAGGAGGGCTGGTGATGTAGGGATCATCTGTCAGTCAGCTCCAGAAGCTTGGCTGTTGGTCTGCAGTTTGGCGACATAAATGTCAATCAGGCCAAATCTATTGTAGCTCTGCTGGAATGGTTCTGAAACAAAGTGTGTAGAAGTGTTCATTTCATCTGGCTGGCTTTGGCCAGGGATCTCAGCAGTTGAGATTGGATGAATGCCCCTTGGATGGTTTCATCCAAGTCTTAATAAAAATGCCAAAGAGGATAGATCATGTGATACCCCATCAGGGACTCTGCTTCTGCTGGACCTTCTTTGGGTATTGCTATTTTGCCAGCTGTGCATCCATCAATTTGTACTTGTCCTGGTCCACAGTTCTCCACCTGGTCCTCCATTTCATCAAGTGCTTTCTTGATGCACCATGATCTAGTGGTGTAGGGAAATTTTCAAGAGGCAAAGGGAATGTTTGATGAGGTTATTCAGTCCATGATTCCTCCAGGAGGAGATCTGTTTCTGTATATTAATATACTCCAATCTGCACCTTCCACCATGGCTCACGATGAGGAGTGTTTACTATGTTACTACATTTTTCCTCCTGAATCATTACATTTGAACCTCTCAGTTTTCTACTATGGTTTTCATTTATCATTCTTTGAAGATGCCTTTGACCATTTCTCCACTTTCTATGCTGTATTTTATCCCAGAGTGTCATTTCCTAAAAGGCAGTTGAAAACATTTTTTTAGATGTTAAGACCCAATATGTTTAGGAAGTTCTCTCTGTTATCTTCCTGCTGTCTAGCCTGTATCAATCCAGATGCATTGTCTTCCTTCCCATTTCCCTTTCCCTAAATGCACAGGGAAGGTTGGACCTCGCCTCTTCAGTACTGCTCTGCATATAATTGACAGCTCTTGGGTGTCCTTCATTTGCCTTTTCTAGTTGTGGATAAATAACCCCTAGTTCCTTGTGCATTTCTTCACCATGCCTAATCAGTTTTATTTCATTCTCACTATAAATGATTTTAAAGCCCCTTGGAAATACAAAGGTTGTCTAAATAATAAATCATCATTTTGGCAAATGATACTGAGACATTTAGAGAGATAAAATTAATCACCCCCTTACAGCTATATAGCAGCTCTTCCACTGGGAGTACAAAGTAACTTGTAGAGCTCATAGAATTCTCATCCTGTTCCCAGAGGAAGAGGGTGGGGCCATTTATTTTGTAGGGAGAAAGGCCATGGGGTGTCAATGACTTATTTTTCCACACCTCTTAGTGAGTACGTTTAGTTCCTGGGCTGAAAGAAGCTTTAGCTCTCCACTCCTAGCATCTGATCCTGGATCCATTAGTGTGTTGCTTCTTCTTAACCTAGAGAGGTTGAGACCTGCAGTAGATCTTCAGGCAGGGATCATTTGCCCTATTCAGGCTGTATCATGCCCAGGCTAAGGGATCTGAAGCACATTTTCCTTAGTGTGAATTTTCTGCTCAGAATCCCACAGCGTTTCCCACTACATGAAGTACAATCACTACCAATTCCACTAAAACTCAAGGAGCTTGAACTTTCACATGTGATAACTCGCAAGTTATTATGACCATTTTGTAGACAGGGATGGTGAGGCTTGTGGGACCTGAGTGGTTTCTTCAGACTCACACAGCTATATGACAGCTGATACCTGAGGGTGAGTTTATCTAACAACCTACTGTAGTGTTTTCTCTTCCCTATAACCTGAGCTGCCCTATTTGGTTTTGAGTGAAAGTAAACAAAGTCAGTACACACACACACACACACACACACACACACACACACACACACACACCCCTTATTGGCACATGTAATAGGAAATACATTGTGATCTCATGCATGGCTGGATTCAGGATGTTATAAAGACTCAGTGCTGATGTCTTTTAGCACTACTTCCTCTGGGTTAGCTTCTTGCTCTTCCATCACTGTCAGCAAGTGCATTGGTCGACTGCAATAGAAACATGGAGCTTGACCTCTTGGTAGTTCCTGCACAAGTCACGGGACTCATTCCAGTTGGTTCCAGCTCAGGTCATGTGTTCATCCCTGAGAGCTGGTCATCATGTTTAAAGGCTGGGATTCACTGATTGGCCTAGATTATCTTTCCTCTAGGGAGTTGGGGTGGATGGGGGAACTCTAAAGGCAGAATTAAGAATGGGAAGGAATGAAACAGCAAAGAGAGCAGGGACATTTATGAAAAGCAGGGTCGGTGAGAACTGGATGGCAGAAAATAGCCATCTGCAAAACCCTGCACTTCCACCCACCTGGCATCCTTTTCCTCCTGCTGGGCTGCCCCTCAGATGGGCCGTCCCTGTCCCACCAATGACTCAGATTGTGCTTATTTTTCTGCACTTTTGTTGACCCTTCCCACTGAATCCGTCAATACTCTTTGACCTACTTTAAACCTCTTTGGACTAAGGAAGCCTTCCTGTCCACCAGACCAGCAGGGGACTTCCTTTTTGGAAATCCTGTGGTATGGATTCATTTTTTTCCCCTTATGTGATTCCCCATTGAGGGAAGACATCTGCTTGGCACATTGGACAGTTTCCAATAAAGAGCTTATGTTCAAGTTGGAAGAAATGTGCAAAATTCACACCGCAGTGGCATTTGGGGCTTTTATAGAAGGGCCAGTGAAAATCAGTGTAGCAAGGTGGAAAAACCAACTGTGTATGAGTGGGGACAAATAAGATCATGGGGTCTTAATAGACTTATAATGAATAGGACTGAATATATGGCCATAATGAGAATCTGGTGTGGTACTTCCAGTCTCCCAAGTGGATTAAAACAAATGAGGCATTTCAGGCTGAGAAGTTGGCCTCTGGTTCTGTTTTTGATCTGTTAGAATGTTTCTGAAGCCTAGTCCCTGCTTGGGCCTTTGCATTGGAAAATAGGTATTAATTCCTAGCATTTGACTCAATTTATTCATTTTACAGACCAGGAATCTGAAAATCCCAGGATCATGCAGCTAGATGTGGAGAGTCTATCTGGTGCCCTGTAGTGCTATTTAATCTACTCTCTGTGGTTGTCCAGAAGGACCTGGCTGTGCAAGGATGGAGAATGACCCCGTGAGGGATGCTTGGCCATTGCAGGTCATCTCCAGGCAGAATGATGTTAGGCCTATGGCATAGGTCTTCTTGGAGGCTGGTCAGTGCGGTCCCAGCCGAGGTGGGCACTGAACATGGATATTTGGATTTGCTTTGTGATGCTTCTGAAGTACAGGAAGTTTCTGGCTAGAAAGATGCTACCTCATATTTCCCATATCTCCAAGTTTCTGACCCTGGAGGCATTAAAAGTAGCAGCCTTCACGGCTGAGACTCAAGCTGCATGAAGTCAGTGGGGTCTGGGCCCTCTGTGCACCCTGTCTGGAGAATACCCACTAACTTTCAGGTCCCTTCTTCCTCTGAGCTGATGAAGTATTGCTGTAGGAATGCACTGTTTCTCAGACATGATTTGAATAAAAGGAAAACTCTCATATGGAGTGTGCTATTTTTAAGACATACTAGTTAAGGAATAAAATTCTGTGAAACACGCAATTATTTAGCTGTCTTTGTTTAGCAACATTCTTCTAATTAACCATCACGAGCATCTATTGAGATGCTGGGCAAGTACAGCCTGCTACAAGTTTGTTTTGGAGGAATAAATTCATTCTCAACCTAAATAAATCATAAGCATCTCCTTTCTAAGGGGAGACCTTGGGGCTGGGGACAGTTGGAATAACTTTAAATCTATAATACATTACAGGGAACTCTAGTGTACCCTTGTTATGGGTTGAATTGTGTCTTCTAAGAGAGATATGTTGAAGTCTTAACCTCAGAACCACAGAATGTGACGTTATTTGGAAATAAGATCTTTGCAAATGTAATTGGATAGATTAAGATGAGATCATTCTAGAATATGGAAAACTCCTAATCCAGTGACTGGTATTCTGATAAAAAGGAGAAATTTGGACACAGGTTATTCTTGAGGAGAATAACATGTTAGCATGAAGGCAGAGATCTGGGTCATGCATTTCTAAACCAAACAACACCAAACTTGCCAGAAAACCACCAGAAACATCTTTATTTTGGACTTCTGCCTCCAGAAATATAAAGACAAG
The DNA here is from genome assembly GCF_000247695.1 of Heterocephalus glaber. The sequence goes on from NW_004624730.1 coordinate 11,152,821, forward strand.
TTATGTTACAGTGCTGTTTTCAATCTATAGCACTTCATATTTTGCTAACTTTCTAATATTGCCTTTATTGTAAAAGAAAAAAGGTATTTTTCTGAATCCCTTTTATCTTTTAAAGTATTTCTAATTAAAATTTAAATTTGTATCACTGTATGTACGTATTGTCCTGAGAACAGAGAGACAGTGTTGTGAGGGGCTTTGGGGGAGTTTTGACCTGTGTAGAGTAGGTGAGTCTCAGCAAGGGGACAGTGGGTAGGAGAAGAGCTGAGATAAAGGCAGCCTGGGCAAAGTTACTAGAATCTGGGCAGGGGTGCTGATGGTGCTCCCCCAAAAGAAAACGTGTAAAAGAGGGTTCTGGAGTTCTTTGCAGGGAAGCTCCTGTTTAGGGGATCCTTCCCAGCCTGGCCCCTATCTGGCCTTGGGCCCGAAGACACTGCGCTGCCCTCTGAGGAGTCTGAGGTGCCTTTCCCCTATAAGGTCTAGGAGACACTGAGTGCTCACGCTGGTATCCCTTTCTGCATTTTGTCCTGGTTAGGAAGAGTGCTACAGACTCGGTGAAGAAAGGATAGCAGCTCTTGATGAGTGAAGACATGACTGTGCCAGGTGGAGAAGTCAGTGAGGTCTTTGGATGAAGGAGCTTTTGACTCCTGACCTCCACCAACTCCACCCCTCCATTCCTGAAATAGACAATAATGTCCTACTGTTATGTAAACTATCATGAATATGTAACTTGTGTCATCTTTCACCCAGCTGGAGTACTGTTCCTCAACCTTCTAATACAGAAATTCGAGTGATGTCTGGTGAGGAAATAGATCCTAGGAGGGCCCTTCATTGATGTAACTTGGATCCACTGTCCTGCACAGCCAAATGGCTCTCCAAGAGCTCTGAGAACATGCAGATGGGGCCTCCAAATCCTTCTTGGAGGTGGAGAGATTGGCTGGAGATAAGAAGCAGGTTCTCTGAATTCCAGATTCTAACCAGAGGACCTGTGGCTTGTGGAGCTAGATCTGATCCCACTGTTCTAGGGCAATTGCTGACCCCATAGCTGGTGGACTTAGGGACTGACAGATGCAATGGGACCAAGCCTTCCACATTTTTCCATTTTCATGTTCTCTAGCTTTCTGAACCCACAAGTGTGCTTGTGTCCTTTCCTCTACCCACATCTGATTCAAAACAAGGACAATTTCCTCTACCCACCCCACTCCTCTGCTGCCTCCTTCCCTTGAAACATCCCATAGCAGTTTGCATCAGTTGCCTCCACATTTCAAGGACTTTCCCTACCATGTTGTTGACTTTTGATCCTTCACTTTCCTAAATGTTGCTTCTATACAAATGGAAAACATCTGTTTTCTCTTCTGTCAAGCCACTGTGGTTGGCCTGGTGCTTTTCCCCCATTTTATGTTTGTTACCATTTTCCCTGGATAGCAAAAACAAGACATGCTTCTGAAATTTTCTAATTTCTCAAAGAGGAGACTCTAAATTTTCCCTTGGTTCAACCTCATTGAGGGACACCTTACTTGTTCAAATGTTTGTATGATAGCCTTGCAAGCACAAGGACCCGAGTTCGATCCCCGGTACCAAAAAAACCCAAAAAACCAAAAAATCAAATGTTTCTATGATATTCCTGAGAGATTTTGGGGCTATTACACTGAAGAGGAAAATATCAACTGCTGCTTTCAGAAATTGACCGAGTATATCAGCATCTTTTGAGAGTAGTGTAGGACAGAATCATGGCAGGGTGGATTCCCAGATGAAATACGGGATGCTTAGTTAAATTTGAATTCTATATAATAAATATTTTGGGGAGTAGGTGTGTCTAAAATATTGCATGGAACGTTCACTGACAAACTGAATGTGGTATTTGGGACATACCTATACTAAAAATATTGCTCATTGCTTAGCAGGAACTCAAATGTAACAGTATGCCCTGTTTGTTGATATCCAAAACTGACAGCCTGACAATAACATGTAAGGCAGAGCTGGTGGGCTCTGGGGTGGCCTTCCTTGGAGGTTAATGAGTGCAATTATGAAAGTAACCAAAAGCCTCACAAAATGGGGCCAAAACCAGGCTGGGAGCAAAGCAGTGACAAGAGAACTGAGAAGATACCTGGGACAAGTTGTGAAACAACTAAACTTCTGGTTCTTTGAGTGAGGTGGCTGAGCCATGGCACCTGCCTGAGATCTGCTAATCCGGGACCCTCTTCTGTGCTCTAGCTTCAACCATCTGCTTATCATTGCTATGATTCCCTGCATATCCACATACCAGCTGCGCTACTGTTCCTTAAGTTAATTTACTTAAAACCTTCAATAAAGATATTTTAAAAAGAAAACTTGATTTTACCATTGCTGATGGAAAACCAGTCTTACATATCACAATTGTAGTGACTGTAAACATAAGGACAATAAAATAGATGTTACTACACTCCAGCTTTTGACTCTGGGTCTGAAATCTGCTCCTGATTACTTAAAAAGTGAAATTATTTACACTTTCAGTTTCTCACACCAGAGAAACTATTCGGAATTTATTCATGTGTGTCCTATTTATTTCACTTAAGAGTATTGCCTCAATGTGCATCCACTTAGCTGTAAATGTCTCTAATTTCTCATTTTTTATGGCTGAGTAGTACTCCATTTTATAAAAAAACCACATTTTCTTTATCTAGTCTCCAGTTGATGGGCATTTGGGCTGTGTCCAAGTTTTAGCTATTACAAACTGTGCTGCTGTGAACATGGGCGCACATACATCACTGTGGTATGACTCTTTTAATTCTTTGGGGAAGATCCTCAGCAGTGGAATAGTGGGGTCAAATGGGACTTCCAGTCCTAGTTCTTTGAGGTATCTCCATACTGATTTCCACAGTGCTTGCACCAGTCTATACTCCCACCAGCAGTGGAGCAGGGTTCCTCTTTCCCCACAGCCCTGCCAGCATTTGTTATTGGTTGATTTGATGATAGCAGCCATTCTTTCTGGAGTGAAGTGGAATCTCAGTGTTGTTTTCATTTGCATCTCTCGAATGACCGGTGATGTTGAACATTTTTTCATGTATTTATTTGCTATTTCTCCTTCTTTGTCTGAGAAATGTCTGTTCATTTCAGGTGCCCATTTTTGGATTGGGTCTTTAAATTTGGGAGGTCTGATCTTTTTAAGTTCTTTATAGATTCGAGATAGCAGACTTTTGTCTGAGGAAGAGCAGGTGAAGATTTTTTCCCACATTGTGGGTTGTCTCTTCACACTGCTGGTGGTTTCTCTTGCTGTGTAGAAGCCTTTTAATAAGAAGAGATCTAAATGTATAATAGGTAATGTGAAAAAGGAAGAAAAGGGGCAAAGTGAAGGAAGTGGGAGGGCTGGGGAAAGGATAGAAGGGAATGGGATTAATATGAGAAAGTGGAAAAATAGGAACAAAATCTTTGTAAATAGGGAGGAATGGGGGGGTTGAAGGGAGGGCTGGGCAAGGGTGAAAAATAAGAACCAAGAGAGATTATGTAAAAGGTGCAAATTTCCAATGATGAATGCCATTATATTGTATACCTAAAATGTACCAATGATTAGAATGAATAATCAAAAATGTAAAATAGGAAGAAAAGGTCCATGGGGTAGGGGTAGTGAGAGGGGCAGGGGAAAGGAAAGAAGGGAAAGGAAAAATGCTGAGAAATGGAAAAAATGGAAATAAAGTTTTTGTAAATAGGGAAGGGTGGAGGGGGTGAAGGGAGGGCTAGGAATGGGGAAAAAATAAGAACCAAGATGCATTATGTAAAGGTACAATTCCCAATGAGAAATGTAATTGTGTTGTGTACCTACAATGTACCAATAAAAGAATTTAATACAAAAAAAGTGAAATTAACAAGTGTTATAGAGGAGCTAATGGTGCCCTTGCCACTGAAACTTTCTTCTTGTAATTAGAGGGACTGAAGGATTGAAAAGAGGACACAATTCAGCATTATGTGTTGTGCTCTTGAATTCATGTGGTTCTTGTCATTCTCACTTCTAGGAAGTCTGATATTGGTTGTGGCTTAGCAATGGCCAGTAGTGCTGTTTTCTTTTTTTTTTTAAGATCTTTATATATGGATTTTTTTTCTGTTTGGAGAAGAGGTCAGGTCATTTGTGGGTAGGAAGCTGAGATTTTGTAGTGCTTGCCCATGGTGACTGACCCCCAACCCCGTTGGTCAGCCTCAGGGATAATGTTCTGGATGCCACAAGCTTATCAGACAGGAGCCATCTTGTTGTCCCCTGGAATTCTCATCCCCTCACCCACCATGAGTGAGGCCATAGAGGTGAACCTAACAGGACTGTCTAGTTTTGAACTGGTGGTGCCCCACACTGACCCTGTGGCTCTTCAGGCTCTCCAGTTTGATGAAAAACACTGAACAGAAGAGAATGTGTTAGATGAGCTGATATTCTTGTCAGAACAACTGTGAGTGATTGAGCCATGTCCCCAACAGGCCAGGCAGACTTTGCAACACAGTTTTTCCATGGGAACAATGTACTAAAGGGTGGTTAGGTTTTATGGCATGATTGGTTCAGGACAGTAAAGTTTCATTGAGCACCTAATAGGTTCCAGAACTTTGCTTGGACTACAAAATGCATAAAGCACTGTTTCAGGCTAAGTGGAATTCAGTCTTGTGGGTGAGAGATGGGTAGAGAGCAGTTGATCAGTCTTTAGCCATTCAGTATAAGGGAGCTAGGACTGCATGGGGCAGAGTATTGTGGAGTCAAGCTAAAAGGCCCAGCCACTCTCTCTGGATGTGATACGTATGGAACTGGGTCTTGGAGGTGAGAAGGGACTGGCCAGGTGAAGAGGAATGGGAAGGAGTATTCCCAGAGGAGTTGGCAGCCAACAAAGAAGCAGAGAATTGATCAGAACTGTGGGCTGAGGTTCGAGGTTTACCCTGTTTTTCAAAAGTGTTATGTGTTCTAAAGGGACGGGGGCCATTTGAGCCTGCACGGTGAAGCAGAGGTGGTTATGGAGGCCTTCCAGAGCATGGTAAGAAATATGGGCTTGCAACCTTGGCCAGGGGTGCACTGAAAGGTTTTGGTCAAATTTGCATTTAAGAAAGCTGTTCTGGCACTTTTATGAGTGATGACTAGGAGGCTGCTGTCTCGAAGCCTGTTTCCCCTTGCTATGTCAAAATACCTGAGGTTAAAAATTTAAAGAAATGAAGTTTATTTAGCTCACAGTTCTGAAAGTACAAGAGCATGGTTTCTGGTTGAAGAACTCATGGTAGAAAAGCAGTGGTGGGCATGTGTAAGAGAGAGAGGAGACAGAGGATTTGGCTTTTTTAAAAATACAATAAGCCACTTAATTGGAACGATTAACTCATGCTCATTGGAGTTACATTAATCCCTTCATGAGAGTAGATCCCTGAACATGTAGTTGTCTCCTAAAGTTCTCACCACATCTCAGCACCTTTACATTGAGAATTAAATTTAAATATGAGTTTTGGTTGGGACAAACTACATCCAAATTGTACCAGCCACTATGATGAGGTGAGAGTGGAGAAGAAGATCCACTACAGGGCTACTGAGTCATTCCAGGGTGAGAATGAAAAGGCCTGGATCTGAGGGATTGCTAATATCCTTATATTGCAAACCCCATGACAATAGGGATCTTGATTTTTTTTTTAACCTCCCAAAATATCCCAAATGCCTAGAATAGAGCCTGATACTGATATATAAATCTTTTGATGCATAAAAGGGCAAACTGAAGAGAGAACTAGGAGACCCTGTGAAGATGAAATGCATATGTGATTTTCCAAATTGAGTTTCTAATTGGCCCCTTTAGTAGCTCTCCAGAGCTAGAAACGCTCCCTCTCTCCCTCTCTCCCACCCTCCCTCCCTTCCTTACATAAAAGAAACCCCTAACTCCTAGGTGGGCTTTTGGAGCATGACTGCTGCTTATGACACTGCAGCTGCAATGTCATCCCTGGGGCCCAATCCCAGGTCCTTTCTTCAGGCCTCATGTTTGTCAGCCCAAGTTACTCTTGTTTGGTCCTTAGTAAAGACAAAGTGGTGCTTTGCCCTGTTTATGCCCAGAAAAAATCTTCCAGCTACTTCTTAGGAATGATTCTGTCAGTGTTGCTACAGAAGCATCAGGTGGGCATTTCAGATTCTCTTAGGTGGAGATTAGCTTGTAATCTGTGAGTTGAAGACACCTAGGCACAGGTCTCCTGGCCATCAGAACAACATTAGATGTCACCCAGTGGAGCAGCATGGGAAACTATCCTATCAAAATCTGTGATTAATAGACATAATCTTCACCAGAGCATTAATTTTGGGCATAATCAAGTCTGCTGAATTATTTCAGTGTCAGACCTTGACAGAGAAGTCAGCCAGGGATTAGCATTTTGATTTAAAGTTCAATGGGTGGTATTTATCTTTATTTCTGTCACATACACACGATTGACTGTCTGTCCTGGAAAATAAAAACAAATGCTACTTCCCCAGTCAAGTGAACAGGGGTAATTTAGAGGCGTGCTGTTACGGTTGATTGGACCTGTGGCATAATACGTTGGCAGCCTTGCTTTCTCCACAAAGTGCCTGGGATTCTGGTTTCCAATTTTGTCTGAGGCCAGGTGAGTGTGGAAGTGTTAACATTTGAGCAGGTGTGTCACTCCTGAAGGAAGTGCCTTAGCTGTGCTTTTGCCTGAGATGAGTGTTGGTGGTAGATGTGGAGGTAGTGGAGACTTTAGAGAAATGAAGTCCATCTCAGTGGGATTGGGGTTAGAAGATGGGAGATATTGTCTCTTCCCAGAGCTGGACAGATATGATGGTGGGAGACTTTGGATTCCAGCCATGTGGTTGCTACTTTCAACCTTGCAGAGGGGTTGATAATAAGGAGCATGTTAATACATGTGTGAACATGATGCTTATTGATGCTAATGGGGTAACCAGGCTCTGTGCCTTTATTTGCATTGATGTGAATCTTGACTACAAACGTGCTTGCTCCTCAATTTACAAATTAGAGCTTGGAGACCCAGGAGGACAGGTGACTTCTGTAAGATGCAGAACCATTTGGCACCAAAGCTTGTGCTCTTCTCATCCCAGCTCTGATGCATCAATCCAGGTGGAACAGACTCTTGCACTGGAGGTGAGAGAACAGAACCCTGAATCTTGAAGGTGGCTCCATGAAGGAAGAAATGAAAAATGAGAAGAATTGGGCAGGGGAGGAGGAAAGGGGTGTTTAGCTTTCCTGAGTTTCCCAGAGCTCCATTCATTCTTGGCCCCATGCCATCACGACCTTCATCAGAACCCCAAGACACGGCCTCCCTACCCTGTGGGCTCTTTGGGTCACAAGTTGGAGGCTGCAGGCATGAGAGTTGTTTTGGTTGAAACACAGAAATGACTTGTGCTCTGCCAAGCGTCTGCAAGCTTCTTCATAATGAGGGTTCAGTGAAAAGCTCCATCACCGTCAGCGGTTTGCATCTTTGTGAACATTTCACTTGAAGATAGAAAGTAATGTGCAGAGTGTCTGGATGCAGGCAGGGGCTGGGCCCCACTCATGGAGAACTGTCCCTTGGGTACCCAGCTGGGCACAGCCATGCAGTACCCTGTGGCCACGGGGCACCCCGAGCCTCCTTCTGTGATATAATTGGATTCTATTTACTCTCAGATTGATTTGACAACAACAGTCAAAGCAAGACATGATTTAGATGCTTCTTTTACCCAGTTTTCTCAATTAAAATGTAAAGTTTAATAATGGATTTAATTGTCTTGTTTTTCATAAGTCAGGTGCAGTTTTTATTTTAAAAGGTGTATTTAAGGAATTACTTCATTTGTTTAGTTTCAATTTTGCATCTAAAATATAACTATCCTTTAGGAATTTCATTTATTAACACTAATTGAAACAAATATTTGTAATTAAGAGACCATCTCTGGTATAACAGATGCATGCTATGTAATTTGGTGAAGTTTTAAAAACTATACTTGATTAGGTAAAGTATTATGTATTATGAATATTTACATTAAGCATAAGCACATTTTAACAAAAACGTATATGGCACTATTAATATTTTAGTTATAAATACAAAATGTGGGCTCTACCAAAATAACAGCAAATATAAACCAGCTTAACTTTAATCAAGATTAGAAACAGAAGGTCTTTCATTATGCAACTACTTTGACATATACTTTTTCTTCCCTGTTAATTCATTGACCGGAAAAGAAATTGGAGCTCACTTGCTTTTCCAATTCCCAGGTAATTATTCTGGAATAAATTTGTCTATAGAAAGAGATGTTTCTTCATCTATAGAAAAGGCTACTGTTATTAAGAGCTTGGTTTATCATTTTACCATCCTGATAAGTTTAGGTGACTTCGATTGACTTGGATGATATTTTAAGTTATGTGTCAGCAAATATCCATCTCTAATGTATTTACTCTCAGCTTTGATGTGTAGAATTGATGTGGGAAAAGGATGGTAGTTGGTTGTTCATGAGGTTGTCAAAATGTCCCTTGAGGTTAAAGACTGACCATGGACCAGCTATGGAACAGAAGCAACTATTGTGTCAAGAGCATATGGGCACTTATTTGGAAAAATTTTCTATAAAAGATTAAAATAATCCATTCTCTCTAACACCACATAACTAAAAGGTGTATTTTTTATTCTACAATTTTAGTTTTGAACTTTAGCATATATTTTTGGTTACAAAAATCAAATTGATATTTTAAAAATTGAGGTTAATTTAAAAAGAAAAAGATGTTTTGGGCCAGGGATTTAGCTCAGTGGTTCCGCCGCCTGCCTAGCAAGCACAAGGTCTCGAGTTCGATCCTCGGTACCAAAAAACTGAAAAAGAAAAAGATGTTTTAAAATCTCATTTACCTCCAAAGAATCCCTGGTTATCATCCCCCTTGACTCAAGTGAATGCAGGTGCTGTTTACATAAACTCCAGGATGACTACCAGGTGGTTCCCATAGGATGCAGAATGATTTGTTTCATGCCCTTGATGTCCTGGGAGATGGAGGATGGAGAGGAGGGGGCAATCCCACCTGGTGGGAGCAGGAAAGGGATGCGTTCAGGGAGGGACCCTAGTGAGGAGGAGAGAGGCGATCTTAGCTTGGGCTTCCTTAGGCATTGTTGGATTGCTTATGCTGGTAAAAGTATGGTTTGCCAAAGGAATAGAGTACCAAAGAAAGTTCTGCTCTGGCCTCCAAAGATTGAGAATGGTGATTGGGGCTATTTTGTGGAAGTTTTCATAGTTTTCATGCAAGGAAATTTTAAAAATAAGGTCAGGAATGTGAATAACCTCACTCATGTGCTTTCTCTCCTGGAGATGTACTCTAGGCAAGATAAACAGTAATATCCCCATTCTTGATTCCAGAAGAAGCACTGGCCATTACACAACCGGATTGAAAACAGAAGAAGAAGAAATGGTGCCAGGACAGACCCTAAGGATAGAAGAGTGAGGACAGGAGTATAGCGATTGACAAACAGGGGTGTGCCTGGGTGAATTTAGCTTCAGGATTGCTTGGGAGACTTTAGGGAGTCATTGCTTTTGAACTGTGCTTGCACACCACTCTTGTCCCCCAACACCCCCATGCCACTTAGTCAAGTTTCTCATAGCATGGATGCCACAGGCGTCCAGACATGCTGGGCGGGGCTCTGCCTTCACGGGGAAGAGTTGTCATAGCAGAAGATCAAAACTAAAATCAGAGGGGTGAAACAGGAAAGGGTGCTAGACCCATATTGGCCAAGGTAATAGATGCTGTAAGAAATACTTTAATTCCTTCTCTTCTTGCAGATGGGCCATGGAAAACTTACTTATCTGTCTGGAGTCTTGTGGTGTATTAGAAGCAGAATGAAGAGGGATCTTGGCTTCCTAATTTCCTGTCCTAGCTTCTTATCCCCTTATGGTTTCCTGACCTTATTTTGGCTCTCAAGGACATCTTCCCATATTGTCTTCATAGATTCTCCTAGCACTTTATACTAAAATTTTACCATCTTGGTGGTCAATCAGTTCTTTCTAGTATCTGTCATCTAATATATACAAATTTAAAACCACATCCCCTCAAGCTGTGTTCAGAAGTCATGGAGAATAATTGCTTAACATCCTCCTTTAAAAATCCTTCACATAGTAAATTCTGTAATCAATCACAAGTAGCCTTTAACTTTTTGAAAATTAAAATTTGGAAAATTCATGGCTGTGGCTGGATCAAAGACAAATCCTGTCTTCCAGTTTGATGATGAACCCAAAGTTGCTATTGCCACCTGGAGGCAGTGTACCCTAATTACAGGAAAAATACACAGAAAGCTGACAACTTCCCTGCATTTAACCTTGAAGCTAGAAAATAAAGGTGAACATTCTACTCCTGGGCTGATCCTAATAAAAACAGCAAGAACAATATACTGCAATTAGAAATAGTCTTGGACATGTCCAAGTAAATGACTTCTTTTCTGCTATATATTAGTTCATTAAAAATTCATCAATTAATGTTCAAGTAGAAGAAAACTAATATGTGGAGTGCTTACTATGTGCCAGGCATTGTATTAGGTACTTTGAATATGTTATCTCATTTGATTCTCAGTGTACAACCCCAAAATATATATTCCTTTTTTACAGATAAAGGGAAGTTAACAGGCAAATCCACCTGGTCAGGCTGTGAAAATGATTGTTCAAGTCGAAGACTATACTTGTGTCTCTGCTTCCTGATTCTGTTCATGGTATCAGTGCTTGGTAGTCACATCCTTACCCTTACCATGCTTTTCATTGATGGGTGCCTATTACCACAAAGCTAGAAAATGATTAATCTGAGCATCACCTGGTCTTCTAGGTTGTTCCTTTGGCATTGGTGGTTCTGGCTGTGTAGGTGGTTTAGCCTCTACCATGAGGTGGAACGAGGAGAATGAGTCTGGGGAATGGCACCAACAGGAGCTAAACTGTCATAGGTTAGAAGGCAGAGACTAGGCATATATGAAAATCACCTCTACCCTTAGGTACCCAGGAGGCCGTGCTATACCATGACCTGGCCATAGACCCAGAGCCACCCAGCTCTGGGCCCCTAGACTGGGGCGTGACTTCCTGGCAGGCTGCCCCTGAGGAGGATGAGAACAAAGCATTGACATGGGATGGAATCTGGTAGAGGGTAGGATTAGTAGGTAATGATGGAAGGCCCTTAGAACTACCAGGGGAGTGTTTTCCATGTCTATGACCAAGCACTGCCCAGAGAGGGAGCCCAGCTCCATAGGCAATAGGGGAGTGCCGGGAGTAGAAACCTCTTCTAGGTGATTCTACTGTATGCTTCAGGGGTAGCCTTGTTTAATAAAAGCAAATGAAAGGCTAGATGTGCCTTGTTGCAGATGAGCTTAGGATGAGCTAGGACTGAAATCCTTTTAGGGAACCTGGAGCATTCTACCCTTAGGTCCTGGAGCAGCAGCAGGGAGCTGGCATTGTGTCATGGGACCACATCATTCCCCTGCTTCTAAGAAATCTCTTTCTCCCACACTGCCCTCCACTTAGCATCTCCTTGTGCCAATCACATTCCTTTTTGAATTGCTTGTTTCTGTGTGTCTGTCTCCCCAGGCAACATAAGCCCCTGAGGCACAGGCGGCAGGCCTAATTTACTGGTTTCCCCATGGTTCCCAGCATAGGGTGTTGCCTGTAGTAGACGATGTCAGTGTTGATAGTTGATCTGAGGAAGGTGCCCAGCTCACCTAGTTACATGGGCATTGCCTCATCTTCAGAATTTCACTCGGTACAAATCTTTAATTTTTAAATGTTGACAAAAATTAAATTATTTTTCCTCTTACATCTCTTCACTGACCAAATAAAATCAAGTTGCCTCTTAGATACATTACAAAGTCAAAACTGAAGTAGCAAAGTTAACTTATGTATGCCTTAATATTTACAAATACTTTTTTAGTGTCCATCCCTAATTAAGTAGGCCTTGATAATTAAGCTTCTGTCTTTCCAAAGATTGAGTGTATAAGGGCACCTACTTCATAAGAAGGGAAATTTTATGAAGTTGTTTGAGTCAGAACCATAACAATAACAATAAAATGTATTTTATGAAGTTGGTGAGGATGTTGCAGTCTGGGTGCTATTTTGCAGAGCACAGAAATCATACATGTCGTAAATGAGAGGTCCCTAACTGCTTCTGGGCTTCTCCTCTGGTGACAGATGTGACAGTCTTCCTTTTAAGAGTCCTCTGTAAAGCTTGCAGCACAGAGTGAGATTTAGAAGCCCAGGCTGAGAATCACTCTCTTGCTAACCTCTGCATGGACTTATTACTGTAGTGACAATCAGCAGCCAATGTCATCTGGGTGCAGGTGTTATTAAAAAGGGTGGATTTTGGGCTGGGATGTTCTTCCCCGTCTTGGGGCTCTGTCCTAGGCATGGATCCCCTTCCTGGGCCTCCCACCCACTTGAAGTCCCCATCTCCAGCTGCATCTCTCTGCACTCTGAGAGGAACTGTGCTGCTGTATGACTGGTGACTCCCAACTCTCTCTTCTGTGAGACTTTTCACAGTTTGTAGGAACAGCCCTGGGCCAGGCACTGGCCCGGACATCCCCAGAAGCCCCAGTAGATGCTGTGCCTGTCCTTCCTTAGACAGCAGGGCTTTCTGTACAGGAGTTTGGTTTTACCTGCTATGTGGGCTGCTTTTCTATTTGTCTCCAAGGACACAGAGGTATGGCTCCCTGGGAATGGGACAGATGATAGGTGCTGTGTTTGCTCACCAGTCAGTTTGAGTACCCGTGGGGAGTACTGAGTCCAAGTATTTTGTTTTCTAGGGAACCGTCCCAGGGATGGGGCAGAGGATGGGGATTCCTAAAAGGAGGCAAAGGTGACTGTAGCTTAAAAGTTCTCCTCTGCTTATTTTGCTGAGTCATTGTGTTTAAAATCGAACTCTCCAGAGTGGGCATCCTGCCTATGGAAACTACTGCCTGAAACTGTGGAAGTGGATGGCTGTTGAATCACACTTAGAGGTTTTCAAATTCTGCCCTGGTGTACTCTCTGCACCTTAGGCAAAGATTCTTCAGTTTCTTCTTTGATGAGATGAATTTAATAAGACCTGCCTCTCAGGCCTCCCTTTCAGTGCTTAGTAGAGTGTTTGTCCTTGCCGGGGTTGATTTAAATGCTCCAATTTCTTAATATATATATGAGATTTTTTGGCTGCCATGTAGGGTTTTCCTTGTTGGTGTATACCTGGCTGACTTCACCCATGGGGACTCAGAGAGCTGGAGAGAGAATAAAAGCAAGTGGATTTCATAGACATTACCTGCTATCATTACAGTGGTGCTGTGGTCTGACTGTGATCCCCCAAAATTCAAATGTTGAAATGCTAACCTGAAAAGTAAGTGGTATCAGGAGGTGGAGTCTTTGTTTGGTGATTAAGTCGTAAGGATAGAACCTTCATGAGAGCAGCTAGTGCCCTTGTAAATGAGACCATAGAGAGATCCTCTGTCCCTTCTACCACGTGAGGACATTAGTGAGAAGGTGCTATGTGAACTAGAAAGTAGCTCACCAGACTTCAAATATGCTGACACCTTCATCATCATCTACATTCAGCCTCCAGAACTGTGAGAAAAAATTCTGTTTAGAAGCTTCCCAGTCTGTGGCATTTTGCTCTCCCAGCCTGAACAGAGTAAGAAGGGCGTTCCTAAGAGGTCCTCCTCACACCAGCCTCACTCCTCTAGGCCCAACCATTAGGAGCCCTGTCCATCTGGTACTTATTCTACCTTCAGGCCCCCACCATTCCTTTGCTTGCAGCCAGGAGACCCTTCCTGAGTCAGTACTCAGAAAGATCTGTTCATTTAATTAAAAAGGAAAACCCAAAAAGCCTTCTAGTTTCACTTTTGGCAAAACCATGGTTCTATTTCCTTAACATGGCTTTTCATGGCCTCCTTAGTCACTTATAGCTAACATTTCTAGCCTTATCCTCCAGGTCCTTGAGTAATATACATCACTTTTTCTGAAGTACAGCTTTCCTGTCTCCATACCTTCAGCTGTTCAATTCTCTCTGTCTGGTGCCTTCAGTTTTTAATGCCCCACACATCTTACATGGTCTGGATGAAGTAGTTTCTCTCCTGGGAAATGTGCCCAAACTCCTCTGTGTGTATGTTATAAGCTCAGCAATACAGTGTCATAATTGTCACTTTATATAATCTTATGCTTTTAACGAAGTCAAGAGAAGGCCTAGAGACTTTTATGTTAACCTGCATATTTATCATTTCTCATGCTTTCTATTTCTTCCTGTGTTTTCAGGTTATCTTCTGATATCATGTCCTTCTATCCTGAATGTCATTCTGTAGTATTTTTTGTATTTTAGGCAGATTTGCCAGCAACAAATTTTCTCAGTTTGGTTATATGGGAGTGTCTTTATTTTGTGCTCAGTTTTTGCAGGAGACTTTTGCTGGGTATAGTAGTCTTGATTGATCATGGTTTTCTTTAGGACTCTGAACATCCTTCTGCTGGCTTTGAGCCTCCTTTGCTTCAGAAGAGCAGTCAGATGTTAAGTACTTTGATGCTCCTTTTTATGTGATAATCATTTTTCTCTTGCTGTATTCAGAATGCTCTCGTCTTTTTAACAGTTTGAAGATGATGTATCTAGTGTGGCTCTTGTATTTAGCTCATTTAGGGTTGGAGCTTCTTGGATGTGTGTACGTTGATGTTGTTCATCAAATTTGAAAAGTTTTTAGCTATTTTTCAAAATTTTTTCTGTTCCCTTTCTTTCTCTTCTTCTATAATTTTTACCCCATTTATATTGATTGCTATGCTTGATGTGAAAGAATGGATTTCTACAGTTCTGTTGTATTTTACCTTAATCCTTTCTCTCTGTTTTTCAGATATGAAAATTTACACTGATTTTCTGTCAAGTTCATTATTTTTTTTTCTCTTCCCATCATAAATCTTCTGTTGAGCTCCTCTAATGAGTTTTTCATTTTGGTTATTTTTACTCTCTAACTCTAGAATTTCTATTTCAGATTAAAAACTAATTTCTATCTCCTTAGAGAAGTTATCTATTTGTCTCCTCATTGTCGTTATTTCCCCCTGATTACTTAAGCATGTTTTTCTTTAGGCTTTGAACATATTTATGGTCACCACTTTGAAGTCTTTGTTGAATCGACATCTGGACGCTTAGAGACTATCTGTTAGTTGTTTCTGTTAGGGCTACACTTTCCTGTTTCTTTGGATGTATCATAGTTTTTTGTTGAAAAAGGGATGCTTTAGATAATATACTATAGCAACTTTGAGTTCTTAACACCGCCCCCGGGCTGCTGCATTTCTATTTAGTTTGTTTAAAAACTGGTCTGGGCTAATCTGTGATGTGTGTCTAGTGTGTGGTGTGTGGTCACTGATGTGTTGGCTTAGTTTTCATGTAGTTTTAATTGTTTTTCTGTTTAAATCTTTGTGTTAGATTTCTGTCACTGTAACAAATACCTGTGATAAATCAACTTATGAAGAGAAAAAGCTTATTTGGATTGATAGTTTCAGGTTTTAGTCCATGACTGGCTGGGTGCCTTGGCTTTAGGCCTGTGGTGGGGGTAGCACATCATGGTGGGAGTGCATGGAGTAGCAAAACTGCTCCCTTCAAGGCTGGGGAGCAAAAGAAAGGAAGTTGCTGATATCTTGCTATGCTCTACAAGGGTTCACCCCTGGTAACTGGAAGACCTTCCACTAGGCCCCACCTCTTAAAGTTTCCATTGCTTCCCAGTAGCTCCATGCTGGGTACTAACACATAGGCCTTTGGACATTCAGTCTTGCTTCCTAGATGTAGCCCCTCTTTCTGTGTAGGTTAGAGATCAGCCAATGATTTGGAAGAGATTGAATTCTAACACCTTTGAGGCTTCCATTCTCTACTGATGAGTCTGTGTGTGGGTGGGAAGCACATTCAAATTTACATTGCCAAAAGTCTGGCTTTGATTTTCCAGTGGGAACTTAGACTTTTTCTTTGAGCAAGCATACACTTAAGTCTAGCCAGAATTGTGTAGATATATTAGGTCCTCCCTGGGCTTCACTGGTTATGCACTCAGCCTCATCAGGGAATATGCTTGCCCCAACCATGCCAAAGCTCCCCCTCCTGAGTTCATCACTTTGACTAACAGTGCAGCTGGACATGGGCATCACCAATCATCCCAACTTGAGTGAGGCCTCTTTGACTCCACAGTTCTGGTGGTTTTCTTGTTGTTTCCTGTCCTGCAGAACCTTCTGTCAGCAGAGCTTGGGAGTGGGAGGCAAGAAGGGTGCAGTCTTAGGCAAGAGGGCACCGTTCCCATGGTTCTTATCCTAAGTTCAGTCTTTGAAACGTACATACTCCTCAGATTGATGAGTGTTTTGGGTCTGTTTCTAGGGTGCTGAGATGGTTGTTTTTGTCACTGTGCCCAGCTTTATTGTTATTTTTTAAAAAGAGAATTTGCCTGCCTCCTCCCTCTGCTCTAGCCATGAGTCTCTACCTGGTTGCCTATGTTTTGATGTGATCATCTTTTTCCTGGCTGTTGAGTCACTAGAGGGTTTGGGTTTCTCTCTAATTACCCAGGAACTCTATCCAAATTCACTTAAGATTTGTCTTTGAATCTTCAATGTGTGGCAGGCACCATGCCTGGTGCCCAGCAGGTGCCCAACAAATGTTTGCTGCACTCATGATCTGAAAGATGGATGACAGTGTGATCCACTTGAATTCTGAATATGGAGCATTCTACAGATTGGCTTTGGGTTCCAAGTGCAGTGCTTTGCCTTATTGATCCTTATTTTTCATGGATAAAATGTCAAAAATGAGACTCATTGTAATACTTGTGTGTTAAATAAGGTATAGAGTTTCTCTAGAGTAGTATTCAGTTTAGAATAATGTTTAGTAACTGTTGATTTCATTTCTTCCATTTAGATGTGGGGTTGATGAAGATAATATGCCTTGGGTAATCTGGCACATCTGTCCATACAGCCATTTACTCATCCATCCATCCATCCATCCATCCTCCATTCATTTTGCTACAGATGCAGATATAAATAAGATAGGATGTGTGCCCAAGAGAAGGATATTTAGTGAAGACAGATCTATAAACAGTAATTTACAAAGCTGTGGGCAAGAGCTATAACAGGCGCAAGTGAAAAAGTCCAGGTACAGAGGCCAGAAGGGTGACATTTGGGGTGGAGATGTGGCATCCATGACCATCTGCTGTGGCTTCAAGACTGTCTGGTCGGGGACCAGGAGTCACGGACAGGAAGAGAAAAGCCCACAGAGTCATTTTCTGCATCTTGTAGACAGGAATCCTTGGGGAGACAGCTCAGCAAACCCCAGGCAATGGCAATCATGTACGTGCTCACATTGCTTCTTTAGGAGGCATAGTTTCATTTTTCCTGTGAAGATTCTGATCACTTTTTATTCAGTGTTTTCCTGAAAAGCACTCACATGTCACAGTTTTTCACTGGGAGCATGTAGCAAACTAATTCTTCTATTCACAGAGGAGGCCCCTGGCCGCTGTTAGGTAACTAGAAATACCCACTCTATCTATACTTCACCTACACACACAAATACACGCACTCACACACATGAGAGGTGGAGAATTATGCCCAGGTCAGAGAAAATAGGTCCCTTAGTCATCTCTCTTCACATCTGCAGAGCATCTCTTGATGTGGGCGACATCCTTGAGGAAATTGGAACTCTGAGCCTTGGTGTGGACTTGGCCTTGTTCTCCCATCAGGATGGTGTGGGATCCTTTGGGCACTGCTTCTTCTCAGAGGCCTGGGGATGGAAAGCAAGAGTGGCCATCAGATTTTCCCTAGGTTTGTTTATCTGGCACCAGGGTTCCTGCTGTGTGTTAAGCCAACAGCAATTTCTCTTTGCAAATACAGACCCATTTCAAAAGTCGAGTGCTCAGTGTTGTGGCCGAACAGAAGCCCATTATGAAGTGGTTCATTGCTTGTACATTGCGATCTGCCAGGGCAGGGCTCCAAGGCCCCGTTTGGGGGAATGTTAGTGCAGCCCAGTGGAACCCAGGTTGCCCATAATGCTGTCTTCGCCATGCCTCCCAACCCCTGCATGGGTCCCTCCACGCACATCAATGGGACCATTGCCCTGGTGCTCCTCTGCCAGCCCTGGGAACTTTATAGCCCATATTTACTATTCATTATTGCTTCCAAAGTACATCTTGTGTGATGCCTGTTCAGTAGTAAAATGGCTTTCCTCTATGTTCTCCATGGACTTACTTCAAAAGCTGCTCCTGGCCGAGCACGGGGAATGGGGTCCTCTTTATGAGTCTTTGCAGAGAGCGGGGAAAGGAAGAGGAGCTCTACTCACTTTTGCAGGAACTGTTAGGGAAAGAAAATATGTAGGGGTAGGATAGGGCAGAGCAAGGAGTCCAGGGCTCTGGCAGACACCCCTTCCCCCAATTCATTCTCAGGGTTGAAATTAAAACCTCCGGGTATTTACCCAGAGTTACCTGGATGAGGAATGGCTGGGAGGGTCATGTGATGAGAGTCAAGGCTAAAACAAAAGAATCCATTTATTATCCTGGCAGGAAATTTGTTCTTTTGGATTCTGTAGCTGCAGACATAATGATTTCATTTCCTTTGGTGGCGGGAGATGAATAGCCCTTACCCCTGGGCCTGTGTGCATTGCTCTTTCCCCCATTTCCCTAAGTGTCCTCAACTCCAGTATGTGTTCTTTTTGAAGGGGCCACAGGGCATGTGCCGTTTGATGCCTGTGGAGCGCACTATGATACTCAGAGGTGCTCCAGCTTAAAGAGTACCTCATGGAAAGAAACGCCTCACACAGAGAGGCTGTCCATGGAACTTCTGGCAGTAGCGGCAGTGGTAGCAGCAGCACTGGCAGCAGCAGCAGCAGCAGCAGCAGCGCAAGGCAAGGCATGGTTGGACCTCCTTCTTCAGATGTGACCCCTCATCTTGTGGCCTGAGATATGTTCTAGAGCAGGGACTTCCCTTTGTCATCCAGAACAGGGACTACCACTAGGTTATCACCTGTTGATGTGGCACAACATACTTAACGGCTCTGAGCCTCAGTTTCCTCATCTGTAAAATGTGCCTAGGTCTGTAAACTCTGTAAACCCTGTGAACTCTGCCTAGGTCTTGGGGGAGGAGTAAATGAGGGCTGCAAGGCTGGTGGCCACACAGAACCCTCTGGACTCCTGGTGGCTGTCAGGAGGATAACTCATGGTGTCCAGTCAGCTTCGTTTAGAGAACAAAACAAAGTGGTGATGCTGGTCTGCCCCATGATGAGAAGGCCAAAAAGACAGGAGATGGAAACCTGAAGACCTTGGGCAGGATGCTCCCTCAGGAGTGTCCTGGGGTGACCTGGGGTGTTTCCACCTGGCTCCAGTATTCCATGTTTCAGGGGACAGACATCCCAGGGGAGACAGATTCCATGTTTGGATAAGGATTAGTGTTGTGTTAAAAAATAATTAGACTTAATCTTTTTTTTTTTGTACCGGGATCGAATTCGGGTCCTTGTGCTTGCGAGCCAGGCAGCAGAACCACTGAGCTAAATCCCCAGCCCTAGACTTAATCTTCTCACTGTGGCTCCAAACCTAATGTCCTGTGCCCGGAGTCAGTTCCTAGATTCTGTGGTGCTGTGGTTTCCTCCCACATACTGTGCCCTTAATAACTATTTACTCATTAAGTAATTTTAATTAAGTGAATTTTTCACATCCAAGAGAGATGTGAGTGTGACTTATTTGGGAACATCTTTTGTATTCTCCCGTGCCTCCATGTAGTTTCCCATCTGTGACCCATGTCCATCCCAACCACACTTATAATGGGGAAGAGTGAGTTTTATGCTCCGAGTAGAGATGTCCGATTGAATGAAATGAAATGCAGCTGGATGAAATTAACAGGAGCGTTGAACAAAGGAAGGTGTGTCTGGGATGGAAGGGTGGTCTGTTCCCAGGGGACTTGGAATCAGGATGAGGCTCCCAGAAGAAAGAAGTAGGTTCATTCTGTGAAGTCTTTCTAGAGGCATGGGTGTGTCCTGATGCAGCCTCACTGAAAGTAAGTTAAATATGGAGAACGGAGCAGTTTTAATAAACATTTTACTTTTAATATGTTTATAGTGTTGTTAATTGTCTATCTAAGTAGAGAAAATAGAAACTTCAGCACGCTGAACAAGGATAGCTGATTAGGATAACAAAATGGAAATTTTAATCAAGACAGTAACTTTAAGTAAAAGAGGTTTTTTTCCCCCCTTAGGCTGTGGAGCCTTCATCTTTATTAAAGATCCCATTTATCATCACCACTCCGTTCATTGCAAGCATTAGATTAATAATGACAATTTAAAATAGAAATAATGTTTCCTTACCATTATGCTGCTGGTACAATAATGGTGCTAGAGACTGTGAGGGTGACACGTTCCCTCCTGGCTGTGATTGGCTGGTGCTCTGCAACCTAGAGGCAGCAGATGCTAAGAAGGCCAGGAAACTACTCCATGACACACAGCTCACGAGGTTGCATGTAGTTAATTTAACATTGAGAATGCAAAAGGCCTCAAAAGTACTTTGGTGACTGGAGGTTGTCCCTTTAATGGTAGAACTGCACCTAGACGTTATAGAATTTTACTTTTTTTGATCTAATACAAGGAATATATGTTGACTATCTGCAAGGTGCTCTGTCGATGCCAGTAGAGGCAGGATTCACTTATGCCCTGTGGAGATCACATCTCCTCATAAGGCAAGATGTGTGAGTGTCAAATGAGCAGTGGGGGACAGAAGCACACCAGAAGTTTAGAACGGTGGTTCTGACAGTTTGGGATCTAGATGTGCAGCATCAGCACCCACTAGAATTGAGAACCAGCAGTTCTCACAACTTTAGCCTGAGCATCACCTGATGGGCTTGATGACACATGACTCTTGTTCCCCTCCCTGGAGTTTCTGATTGAACTGCTTTTGGGTGGAGCCCAAAGAATTGTGTTTCTCACAATTTCCCATTTGATACTAGCTAGTGGTGCTGGAACTGAGAGCACACTTTGTAAACAACTGGATTAGCCTGAAGAAAGACTGCTAAGAAAGAGACAGGGAGACTTCATAGAGGAGAGGCTTTTCCAGGAGAAGAAAAACCTCAGGAGAACAGTATGAGGCCCCTGGAAGGTGGAGGGGCCAGAGCAGGAAATGGGAAGTAAGGAGGGCAGCTAGCCACAAAGAATTAGCTTAGGAGCATTTCCAGGTGACATGGAGATGGCCCTGCAGATGGAGCCCAGAGTTGGAGATGGGGATCTCTTTCTCTAACCCTAGAGAGAGATGGTGTGTGAGGAAATGCTTTTCCTGATACTACAAGAATGTAGGAGGAGCTTAAGTGCAGAGCAAGGGGATCAGGGATCATAAATTCTTCATACCAGCAGGACAGTGTGGGGCCAGGCCTCTGTGGCTTCCTCCCTGAGCTGCAACCCAGCATAGAGCACACCAGAAATACCTATTGTTCAGGTCCATTACCCCATTTTAGCTGAGGATGGGAGAAGTAGGAAGTGTGGGAGGGGGAAGAGGAGAGGAAAAGGCAGGGAGAAGGATTTGCTTCCTCTAGTCTGCTGTGGGGAAGTGGACCACCACCCACTTGTTAAGTCTGTTGGGTCCAGCCTTGCATGTCACCCAGCATCAGATAGCCTGGCCTTTGGGTGAAACCCTGAGGAGTCTCTTGGCTATGTTGAGAAACTGCTTTTGATGAACTGTGCTTCGAGGAAGGGACAGGGTTGCAGACACCAGCATTGAGCTGCCTCCTCTTTGGAGTTGCTTCACTCTTCATTCTGCGTTTCTCCTCTTTGGAGCCCCTTCCCCAGTCCTCTGGGGCTTCTTAAATATGCTACATGGTTTCTTAAAAGGCCTCTTTCTTTTCTTCGATCATAAAATTGTCAGGGAACAATGGCTGTCATTTAAAACATCAGTGTTAAAGCTCATTCCTCACCAGTTACTGCCATTGTCATCTCTGTTCCACATCAAAGCAGCCAGGAGATTCTGGGAGGGAGATGTTGCATACCTAGGCACCTCAGATCTTGCCTGTGTTGTGGCTGAATCAGCCTGGGGTACTGCACCATGCCCAACCCAGCTGAAAACTTGTCTCAGAGAGAAGGGTGTCCTCCACCTTGGCTCCTGGGGAGACTTGGTGGAGCTGGACATACATGAGGCTGGGAGGCTTTGAGAGGGGCTTTAGGTGGCCTGGGGATGACTTGGAAATCCTGGTGCAGGATGCTCATGCCAACCCCAGAGGGCTTTGGGTACATGTGCCTGACAAAGAGGAGCAACAGCACTGCCTCTTTCCACACTGGCTGTGATTCTTGGCTTCCTATCATTACCCACCCCACTCTCCATTCCTTGGGGCAGTGGCAGGTACTCAGAGGACAGAGGCAGATGCAGACAGTCTCTCTGTGGAGCAGGATCAGCTGGAGCAGATCCTCTAGGATGTTGGTGAAGAGCCAGGAAGGTGTTTATCTGCTTTCCCAAGGGGTCAGAGGACTGCAGAGGCAGCTGGAAGGGAAATTGCATCACAATGGAAGGGTGGGTCTTTGGCTACCAGCCTGGACCAGCAGCAGCATTTTCTCCCGTCTTCCCTGTTGGATCACTGCCCTGTTTCCTCCAGGGCTGAAGATCTGAGTGTGTTTTGGAGGAGTGGTGCTGGTTCTGGGTCTCTCCAGTGTCTGACTGGGATCAGAAAAGAAAAAGGGGTTGGGTTTCCCAGGGCCTGCAGGCCTTGTCTGGAGGAATCCAGGCTGTAGGGAGGCAGAGACAGTAGGATGCTCCTGTCTCCTTCATGTGACACCAGCTTCTCAGGAACAGGTGTAAGGTGGTTAGGTCTCTGGAGAGACTTATTTTGTGGCTCTCTTTCACTGTCAGAGCTTCACAGGCCTTTCCTCCCAGGTCCCCAGAACCTTTTGTTCCAGTCTCTGCTGTCTGTATTTCTGTTTCCGCTTCTTCTGCTTGCTGTTCTTTTGCCTCATGGACCCTGTACCCCCCAGCCTTTCTTCCCTGTCATCCTCCCTCACTGCCTCTACCTTCTCCAGCTGCAAGTCTGCTGCCTTCTGTAGTCACCTTTGCACACTGCGACATCTGTATTTGCCCACATGGGAGGGACACACAGGCTATCTTGGCTTCTGCATCCTCGATCCCTGGTTATTGCTAGTTTCTCATGGGGCAGAAGAGAGCTCTCTTGCCTTTGATCCCCTGCTCCATGCACTCAGTGGCCACTTCTCACTGCCCGACAAGGAAGAATTTTTTGTATTTTTTTAGGTTTGAGGTTTGTTCACATGTTAAGTCTTATAAAAGAAGACATAAATATCAACCCTCACCCTTTGTTATGCATTTAATGAATTATGTTGGCTGGAGATTGTAAAACGGTGCAAAATCTTGACAGTCTGGAAAAAATTGTACTCCTTTTACCTATTGTAGCTCTGTCCATGCTTGGATTGGCAGGGCTGTCTTTTATTTCTACCAGCCCCTGGAGGCCTGGTGCACTTCTATAGACCTTAGGACAAACTTGGGGTCATAATGTGTCCTCTTTTGTTTCATGTCTGTCTTGAACCTCTGCCCAAAGGTGGATTTTCTGCAGAAACTTAGGGCTACAGGTCTGTCCAAGTTCAGATTATGTGCCTCATCTCCCTCTGGGCAGTTGGCTATGTACTCAACCCACCTTAGAGGTGTGTTTCTATACACTTAGGTGGGCACCACAGGAAGGTACACCACCAGCTGCTGCCATTGCTGGCCCCTACCTCTCACCACTGTCTACTTCCATGATCCCTTCCTTCCAGCTGCCCCACCATGCTGGCTTGCTGCCTGGACCCTCAGTCTGTAGCAACAGTGCACCCCCACCACTCCCACCCCAACAAGCCACATTTTCACAGATGGAGCTGTTAAATCTGGATGGGTTCTGAAGATTTTATTTGATTTCTGCAGCCTTCTTGTGCCAAGACCATCTGGGTCTGCAGGAGAGAAGGGCATGAAGTCAGGCATTTACCCCTGCCCACCCCATCTCCTCAGGCACCTTCTTCATGGCATTCCAGGAAATCCTTTGTGGTGAATGATGAGGTTTTAAAGAGGATTTTTGTAGGTATGTCCAGATACAACAATCTGCCTCGGCCTCATCAGGAGGAGAATGGAAGGCCTCAGTGGCCACTGGGGTAGATACTCTCTTCTGAGCCTTTGGGGCAGATGTTTATAGGTATGTAATAAATGCAGGGTGTTTGTGTGTGTGTGTGTGTGTGTGTGTGTGTGTGTGTGTGTGTGTGTAAGAGACAGATAGAGAGGGTCAGGGAGAGTCAGGCAGATGGAAATCTAGCCACCCTGATCTTTGACCGGTATTACACAAAGTGTGACCAGCCCTGTCTTTAGCTAACACAGGGCCATGGTTGTGGGATAAGGGACAGGAGACAAGGAAAGGTAGGGAAATAATGAGGTGTGAGTGGAGGGGAGTGTGCTAACCCTGCTGCTGTCTGCTGTGAGAGTGTAGGTGAGTCACTTTGGCACTCTGAACCTCCAGCCCCACTTTGCACACCAGGGCAGTGAGGTCTCTGCCAACTCTGAGTTTCTATGACTGTCACATCTGAGAAAGAGGAAGAAAGTGGAGCCGGGTGTGGGGAATGGGGACAGAGAAAGAGAGAGAGAAAAAAGAAATAGATAAGGCCAAGGAGAAGTGGAAGAGAAAGAAGCAGAATAGAAGATGAAAAGACAAGTGAGAGAAGAAATAAGAACAAGGAGAGGAAGAGAAAGGCCTAGTCACTTAGAGGAATGGTGTTGTCAGAACTCAGAGGAGGAGAATACTTGTGAGGGTTCTGAGAAGTGGGTGCTGGTGGTCCCGGGTAATGTGGTGCTCAGCTGTCCCTGGGTCACCACTGAGAAAGCCAGAGAGCACCCTGAAGACTGTCCAGTTTGTGTGGGGCAATGAGGTGTGCCTCTCATTGTGCAGCTAGAGGTGGAGAGAAATGGCAGACATGTTTTAGTGATAAAATCAGCATACTGGTAATAGGTTGGCCTTGGGAAGTCGGGGAAAGGGAGATGGGTGGTGCCACCTGTTGAAATGACAAAGGATTAGATTACCATGTTTGAGACATGACCATGCTGACTTTGAGATGCCTGTGAGGCTTCCAAGTGAATGCTGAGAAGGAAACTTGATATGTGAGTCTGGGGCATGGAGGAGATTGTGATTGGGATTGGAATGGAATCCTGTTCCATTGGATGGAAATTAATAACCCTAGGTGCCTGCCATTGGATGCACTGTGGCCCAGCAACATTCTTGGATCCACCCCATGGGGAAAAATACAAGGGAACATTTTGAAATAAATAGAAGACTCTGGTCCCCTCTACCTAAATGTAAAGCAGGGGCGAAAACAAGACACATTCCACATAGGAGCAACATTGCATCTTTGGCAGCATCTTCTCCTCAGCCCATCTCCCTTGGAGTCCTTCCCAGAAGTCCATGCTTAGCCTTAGACTCCTTTGACCCACTTGGCTTCTACCAACTCTGAGCTCTGTTGGTGTGTGAGCAGTGCACATGTCTTATCCTAGAGATTAATTGGGGCTGCCATCAACAAGAATGGCATTGGCTTTGCTTCCAGCCCTGAGATGATGTTGGGTGGGGCTGGCTTGGGGCTCCAGGTGTGTGATGGAGCAGGGGCTGTGACAGGCGTGCACAGTGCCTGGTGTAGTAGGTTCCCTGAGTGTGTGTGAGATGAACACATGTCTGGATGAGTCAGTGATGCAGCCACTGGATTTTCCTGATGACCTAGGGGACTGGCTGAGCTGAGCTGAGCCTAGGAGGAATTCTGTGGGAGAAGGAGTCTCCCGGAAAGGTGATCTGTGTCCTCATCCTGATGCTCTGGTCTCTCTCTGGATTAGGTCAGACCCACCGTGAACCTGGCCACATGGATTCCACTCCCTGAGGAATTGCTTTCACTGTGCTGCACTTGGGCGGCACGCCATCTTCCTGCACCCAGCGGCCCATGAATCTCGCAGTGGTGTTTACTGTGAGGGTGTTGTTGGCAGCATTCATTGCATTACACAGCCTGCGGCCCCATGGGAGGCATTTGCTTTAGGGTTCCATATCAGGAACAGCCAGGCTTTTCTGAGCAATCATTCTGTTTCTGTCCTGTGGACCCTGTGACCTCTGTAACTGATCAGATTTTCCTCATCCTTTGACTGGTAGAAAGCTGAGCTTTAAACGTGTGGCTTGGCCATAGGAAATGAGTTGTTTCAGCCTCACCATGGGCTCCAATTTTTGTCTTTGCTCATGGTTGGGCTGTTTCTTTCTTGACTATTTTTCTTTAGAGATATTTTTTATCTTTTTTCCCCCTATTCTGAAACAAATATACATTCACTATAAAAAGTTAAGAAAACACACAAAAGTATATAGTAAGGAAGAAAATGAAGAAAATTATAACCCCCATTTTGTGTTCAGTTTACCTGCCTCTGCTAAACATGAATTATACAACACATATATGTGTTCACACACACAAATGCACAATAGTCAGAGAAAAATTTGACCACATTATACAATGTTTGGTAACTTTTTTTTCAAATTTAGCAACATAAAATATAGGGTTTTTTACTTGTTTACTTCATATATCTTAAAGTATTTTACATAATCCTCGTAAACCAACTTAAATCTTCTAAAGTGGAATGGGTTATAAATAAAATAAAATGTAAGATTTAAGACAGAGATTTCCTGGAAAGATTTGCAATGCAGATCATTTCAAAGCCTGCAGCAAAATCCAGAGAAAAGGCTGCAGGGCTCCCCAGAGGTTGAGGCCCTGGACTGATGTGATAGAAAGGTGCCTTGATGGGTTGCCTCAGATCTTTGGGGGGGATTTCTGACACATTGGGAGAAGTTCAAAGGTGCCTATTGGATAGCACAGACTAGAAGATCCTGTAGACAGAACACTGGAGCAACTATGAGGTTATAGGGATACAGGGATATGCACCTTCTGAATACCCGTCCTTCACCTGAGTGGAGGTATTGGAAGACACCTCAAAGCAACCAGATGGTTCCTATGACAGGTTCAAAGCTGGAGTGGGTATACTAACTGTAATAGGATGATTAGAAATATGGCAGGGTGCCCTTTTGTATGTCTGTGGCTGGCTTCTTTCCCTATAGTCCATAAGAGAAGTGAGAAATGGGGAGTGGATGTTCCATACAGTGAGGGAAAAGAAAAGTAGAATCCAGAGAAGTTTCTGCTCCTGTGACTGATCTCTGGCCTGGTGTCAGGCACTCTCCTGAATGTTTCGTGTGTGCTCATCATTTAATTCATAAAGCAACCCTACCAGTTGGCAAAATGGAGGAAAAGGGGGAGCTAAATAAGTTATTTAAGGTCATGTTGTTACTAATGGATGGAATCAGGATCTCAAGTCACTTGGCCTGGCTAGGATCATCCTTAATCCATGAAGCTCCAGGACACACACAGAAATTCAAGGAAGTCTTTCTGGTTCCTGGAGGAGGGCAGAAAACAGGAGAGGAAGGCATGGGTGGAACAGAGAGCCAGTGTCCCAGCATCCCACTTTGGGGTGGGGGAAGTGTGAAATGTCATAGGTCTTGACATTCCTGGACAGGTTTGGAGGTGTAGATGAATAAAGAGCAAGTAGATAGGGCCAGGCCCACGTGAATACATTGCATCAGGGTTGGAGGTGTCGAGGCAGACCCAGGTCTGCCACAGCCAGTGAGCCAGGTGGACCAGGAGCAGACAACTATTTCTCATGTCCACCTGGAGGAGTAGCTCAGCTTTCCCTGAATCCTACTCCCCCTTGACCCTGGGGGAGGGAGAGCGAATGAACCTGAGTACATCTGAAGAGAAATTCCTCTAAACTGGAAGAAATTAATTTTTTTTAACTTCTCTGTTTATTTTGTCTGCCATCAACAGAACCAGAGGCTGGTGAACTAGAGATCAAATTTTAGACTGATTTGTTCAATTCCACAGTCACTAGCCACAAGTGGCTACTGAGCACTTGAAATGTGGCCAGTGCAGAGAAGTGCTGAGAGTGTGGAATGCACCCTGGATGAAGACTGCATAAACACAGAATAAAATATGTCAGTAATTTTATATTGGTTGAATAGTTAAGACACAATACTTTGGATATATTGGAATAAGTAAAATAAATCAGTAAAATTAATTTTACCATATTTAACTTTTAATAATGGAAAGGCAAAATTTAAAATGTCTTATATTTCTATTGGATAACACTGTTTTAGGCAAAAAAGGTTATAAAAAATAAGAAGAAAGGTTGTGCTTTTTGTGCATCTCATGGAGTGGTGTGAATTTCTACTGCATAAAATGCCTTTAAAGCAGGAGCCCTGACTAACTAGGGGCTGGGGGTGGTTAGCTATGGGAATAGAAGCAAAGGCTTATAGTGTCCACCCTAGCAAGTGCCCACCCAAGATCTTGTGCCAGAGTGAAATCTGGTCCATCCCCAGGTGAGGGTGAAACCACAGCCCCCTGGAGCCTGATGCCACAGAAATTGAAATTCTATCATGCCTTCCCTTGTACCTGCTGGATACTGTGGATCCATGTGCTGCTGGTCTACAGGCATGGAGAATGTGCTGGAGAGACCGCACTGGAATTCTGGATAGCCAGACTAGTCCCAGATACATGTTATTTCATTTGAAAGCAGCACATTGGCATCATGGTTTGTGCAACACTTTGTGAATATTGTTAGGTTTAGTCAGCCATTTGTGTCCACAAGCTGTGGGTCTGGCCTATTTGAGCTGGTTTCAGGAAGCCCGCCATCTTGGCATTCTTTCTGGAAGCTAGCAGGGGACCTTGGCTTGTGACATTTCCCACCTCATTTTGATGACTGCATAGCCCTTTTCTTTACTCTCAGTGGCAAGCTTTGTGGTCCTTTCAGCATTGTCACCTCCAAGATGCCCCTGTATATTAGGGCCCCACAAGCCTGTCCTGTGGTGTTCTCAGTGAATCTTCAGTGAAAATTGATTGATGGCAGTGCTGTGTGTGTGTCTGTGTGAGCACTTGAGGTGGCATACAAGAGGGTGTGTGGGGCTGCCGTCACTGAATAATTAAACTGGGAGAAGGTATTTGATGTCCAGGTAATTACTGATGAACATCTGTTAACTGTGGAGTTTCATTGATGGCTGGCCTTGTTGGGCACAGAAGCAATGGTGTATTTGCACTCAATGTGGAAAGAGATGATTTAGAACCTGTTCCCGTCAGCAGCCCATAGTACAGCCCTAACATAAGTTAAGGCAGCTGGAGCATATGTAATCTGACCCCAAAATCCCTTACAGAAAAGTACACAGGAGAAGGCTCTCTGCTCTTGAAATGCTGGGAGGCACACCAGCAGGACAAGGTAGACTGTGGCAGAGTGTGGTAGGGAAAGGACCCCTGAGAACGGCCCAATCCACTCAGGCCACTAATGAGGAAACTGAGGCAGTGCTGGGAGGGGAAGTGACCGTGGAACAAGCAACAGAGCTGGAGCCAGGACCAGCTGGCCAGACTCTGTAGACAGACAGCTTCCCAATGGGATCCCAAAGCCTAGCCTTCTTTGGCAGAATCCCTTGGCACCACTTACTGAAAACACAGGGCCCTTTCTCCTTGATGGATGGGGACCTGTGAAGTGGAGCTCCAGCCATGCTGCCACATAGCCACAGAGGATGAAAGTGGTCTGCACCAGGGCCTCCCCACCCACAGGGCAGCCTACCTGAGCTGAGACAGAGGCAAGGGGCAGAGGAAGTAGGGAGATTTCTTCTCTATTTGGAGGGCCTTTTCTTCATCCCATCTGCTTTGGAGGAGTGGAAAAGAACACTGCCCTTATCCCTAGGTTCTCACACTCCTCTTCTCATCAGTGGTTGACTGTTAAGGACCTGGAGATGAGCTGCGTGATGTCCTCTCTCCTCCTCTCTCCCTAATTGTTCCTCTATGTCTCTCTGTGCATTAGCCCCAACTTGCAAAGAAGAGTCCTTCTCAAATCTGGCCTTGGGGTGGTGGTAGCCAGGGGGCTTCAGGGAAACTCACTTTGGGCAGCAACCCTTATCTTCTGCCCTCCTGCTAGATGTTAACTTGGGAGTGATAGACTGTTTCCAGCCCATTCTGGACCATTCTGGTCAAAATGTTACAGGATTGGGACCTGATCTGGGTCCAGTGGTTTCAGACTTGGTATCTCTGGAAGGCCTGTTCTAGAGTACTGCTCTGTGAAGCCTGGTGTTCCTAGCTCTCTGGCTGAGACCCATGCAGCCTTCTGCTGGAACCTGCAGTGACCAGTCACAGGGCTACATGACACCTTCCTTTGGAGCCCGAAGACCTTCCCAGTTGTTCCCTTGGAGCCTGCTAGCTACACTGTTAGGATTTTGGATTTCTCCTAAGAAAAATCATGTATTCACTTAACAAGCATTTACATTTAAATTTTTCCTTTAAAACATGATTTTGGTTATAAAATCACTAAACTCATTTTTTGTGATGTCCTTTCCATAAATTGTGTAAATTTTCTCTGTGTATCCAAATTTGTAGAGCTGCTGTCATAATTTGGCCTCTTGCTGTTCTCATTTTACTGTCTATAATTTTCATTTTTTAGGACTTTGTAATAGTCTATCAAGTGGCTGTGTAATATTTAATTATTCTCCTGGTTTGTGAAACTGGAAATAAGTATATCATCTACTTAGCTTTTTTTTTCATATAGCTTTTTTTCTTTTGGTAAACTCTAAACAGTGGATTAAAAAACTTTTATAGCTGTTGAAAGTGCAGAGTTGTACAATTGGCACATTTAGGGGACTAGAATTCAACCCTAATAAACACGCACACATGCATGCACACACACAGACACACACACCAGAAAAGAGACCCAGGAGTCTGCTGAGCACTCAGCTAACCTTCCTCCCATAGCTCCCTGTTCTGGAAGCCCCTCTCCACACCCCATGTTGATGTCGCTGGTGTTAAAGATGCATGATTTTGTGTTCTCTGGCACCTAAGTGTACACCAGCTGCTTTATCTGGTACCCAGCCAAAGAAAAAGGCCATCTGTTCTTGGGCTGGTTGGACACATGGAAAGATGACATACTGGTCTTCAGCATGGTGCCTTCATCAAGGATTTTCAAGAGCAGTTTTGACTATATGTACCTTCAAACTTAACTCTGGCATATGATGCAAATCCATTTCACGCAGTCCAGAAAGGTTGCCTGACACTGTCACTGTGAGTGACAAGAGAGCCTCTTACTTGTCATTGCTTCTGCCATATACCTCAGCTCACCCCAGATTGAATAGGTGAAAAGCAGTATTTCTAGGCTTATTGTTGAGTTTGCCTGTGTTTGTTGCATGTTTTGTTTTACAACTTGTGCTTCTGCAGAAGCAGTAATTATGTGGATATGGAAGATGTAGTGTGTGGAAGAGTGAATAGAGGAATGGGGATGCTTGGAGGAAATCTGTTGCCCTGGAATGCTGGTGAGAAGGCAGAGCTTGTTCAATGGGTTGCTGGAGTCATAGGACTAAAAAGAATGAGCTTAAAAAGGCATGAGGCAGAGGGAGGTCCATGAAAGCAGAGCCACAATAGGGTTTTAGGGAGATATAAGGCAACCTTGAGGTCAAAAAAGAATGAAGAGATGGTCAAATAGAAAGATGTTAACGCTATTCCAGACTTGTTCAGTGCCATGGTATTTAAGAAGAGAGTCACATGCGTTAGATGTAGCCAATACAATGAGGGGATTGGGAGGAAAAGAGTGACAGCTCAGAGACAACCTTGGTAAGCTTGTTTCTTGGCAGAGTGGGATGGAATCTGCATTATGGGAGAGGAGGTGGGAATGGGGTGGGGAGACTTAGCTCCAGGTACAGATCATTCACCTGAGACTTTCAGTACCCTGAATTAGAGAAACTGCAGTTCTAGCTGGAGCAGTCAAGTGGACTTCAGAATGAGAACAATGCCAACTTCCAGAAGAGGAAGCTTTCTGGTGAGAAAAAGCAGGTGGAAAAGTGAGGGAATGGAAGGGGTTGGGAGGGGAGAGAAATGAGGGGAGAGAATAGAAGAAGCACAGTGAGGGAAGGATGTATTTATCAGTGTTTACCTAAAAGAATAGCCCATGTAGCTTCTGCCCAAGGCTAGCCTGGGTATTGATTCTGGAGGGGTGAAGAGGAGCCATGAAACACAGGAGCTTCACAGTCTGGGGTGGGATTCTGCTCAGCATTGAGCCTCCTGGCCTCCCTATGCCCCTGCACCCAATCAACCTTCAAATCTTCTGATCCCCCAAGCATCATGGATGAAGGAAGGATGCTATGGAAGACAAGAAATCTCAGGCCTGGCCTTGCCTTCCCTGATGGTCAGGAACACATGGTCCAGTAGATGGAAAGGCCCATGAGCAACCTCTCTGGGCATCTAGCATCACCGGGGCTGGGGCTAGAGAATGGGTCACAGTGGGGTGAGGGAGGTCAGGCTGAGTTGGGTCAGAAGCAGGCAAGGGTATGTTTTCTATCAATGTCTTCAGTGTTTCTCCCTGGGACTCTATAACAGACTTAACACCTGTTTCATCAATGGTTCTTCCCCTCACCCTTAATGAGTGATATGGGCCTGTTTGGTTATGGATTTTTTTGGACAACCTATTATTCTTTGTTTTGTTCGAACCTTGTGAGCTAAAAAAAATACCCATTCAATTAGAATAAAACTTTAATTAAATCGAAACACCAATTAAAATATATCATCAATTAAAATAAAGCACTAATTAAAGTGCTTCTGACAAGCAGCAGCCAATACAGCCCAGGGACTAGAGGAACCAGCCTTGGTCACAGGGTAGCTGAGAGGTCCAGCTGGATATGCTCCCCTGGCTTCTGGAGTTTGGGGATCAAAAACCCAGGGCTGCTTTGGGCCTCCAACTGTGGTACAGTTTAGAGCCTCTTGCTCCTTATCCTAGAGTCAGCAGGAGGCCATAGCGGATTCCAGTTGCACATGGACCAGCAGGGCCTGTCTTTGTGGGGCCCAGGTCAGAAATAGCTACAGGTTGTGCAAGGGGCTTATTGTGTGACACAGTTGACAGAAGTATCTGGACTCAAAGCCACACGAGCATTGATGGCTATTACTTTCCCTCCCCTTGGCTTGCTGGGACTTGAGGCTGTCCTTGGTGATGTGTTTTCTCTGAGAACCTCTCTGTATGTGAGTTTGCTCCAGGAGCTCAAGATGACATATGGGTGGATTCTTGGCTCCCCTGGCCTGGCACTCATGGCCTCATGGCACCTGGGCCCTCTGCTTGTCTTCTCTCATCTCCTGGCATGCCTGTGCATACACAGTCATTTTGTTCTATCACGCCAGTCTCCCAGCTACCTGGTAAATTATTGGAAGTAATAAAGACATTTCTGCCAAGCTGCTCCTGGCCATCCCTGTGCCCAGGCTCCTGTTAGCCCCTCTTATGGCCCCCCCGAGCCTGTTTTCTGGGCTCAGTGGCCTATTTCATATCATACTGCAGCTGTTTGTGTACCCACACAGCCACCTCAACTTCCTCATAGAATTTAAGTTAATAAATGAGATTAATTTACACCTTTGTTTTGTGGTAAACTTCATGTTTTTTTTTAAAGTGTAACAATGACCTTTACTTGCCTTTTTAATATCTACCTGGAAACATTTTTGTAATTAGTCACCACTCTTAACGCTTTTAGAATTGTCTATTTCACTCTTCTAAGGAAGAGCTCTGTCTTGACAGGAAAGAAGGGCCAGTGTGTGAAAGAGTCCCTCTGCTCTAGGATCAGGAGGCCGGGACCTGGGCTCCCCCTACCTGGTGTCAGCTCACTTTATGAGCAGGTGAGTTCTTAGGAGAAAATCAATAACATTCTGTGCGTTTGTCTTTTAAACCCAGTGCTCTTAAGTGGCAGCCAGTGCCACGGGAACAAAAGAAAGAAGAAATTGGGTAAAAGGAGAGTCAATATTGGTGCTGAGTTTTTAGAGACTTACCAGTCTTTTACTACCCCTGGCTCCTCCGGGGAATCGTCTGTTATAGCAGGACTCCTGGAGCAGACGTTTGGAAAGGCTCAGCATTTCTAATTTGCTTTTTCACCAAGGAGCCCAGAAAGAGAAAAGGTGTGGAGTGTTGCACAGCATGGCTCCTTCTTTCTGCCTGACTTGCAGCATTGTCTGCATTCTTATGTTGAAAGCCAGGCCTGAGGTATTGGTGTCCAGCCATGTCCTGTTTCCAATGTCCTGTGCCACAGGTCCCTGTCTGCCCACACTGGGGAGTTAAAGCAGACTATGAAGGTGGGAAATTTGGTTCCACCCTCTTCATAGCTGCACCTTAGCTTTCATCAAGGAGGCTGTGTGGGGGAAAGTAGGGCTCAGGGATGGTGTCCAGGGCTGGGGACCTCTAGTGTCCTCCTTGGGGTCAAGGTGAAGATTGTCTCAGTGGAAAAATGCTTTGGAAAAAGTCGTGCATGCTGTGCTCCTTCAGCTAAGAATACTGGAGAGGTTGGCTCCTGGCACTGGGCCTTTTGTACTTTTTATTTGCCTCTACCCCTCTGTACTCCTGTAGACCCCTGCTTTTGTGTATGATTCTTTTCACCTTTTTTCTAGTCCACTGTTCATCTCTCTCCCCTCCCTCCCTTTCCCTACTCTCTCTCTCTCTCTTTCTCTCTCCCCAACCTCCAGGTTTTGTTTTGTTTCTCTGTTAAGCTGCAGGCTTAGAGTAAAAAAGAAATCAGTGAACTTGAAGGAAGGATCCAAATTATTTTTTGTGTGTCTGAAACCTTTCCCTGCTCTTTCACTTGCAGAACCAAAGTATCACAGCAGGTGGAGGACAGTCTCCTCAGGCTGTGGGAAAGAGGGAAGTGATATGTCAGAAGGAAGCATAGTCTGCTCCCTTCTTCACCACAGCAGATGTCTTTGGATACCCTCTTCTGCCAGTGCACTGGTCTAGGGAAAGTGAAGATAGCCCTCAGGCCTGACCTGGGTGGGTGCAGCACAGCCCAGGGCTTGCTCCGGACCTAGGGTGTCTGCTGGACCTATAGGAGTCAGAGAGTTGAGATGTTATATATGTCACTGAGCTTTCCATGAAAAGTCTGTACAGTTTTCCTCAGACTCTTGAGGAAGCTCAAGATCTAAGACTTGAAATCTTTGACCATGACTTATAGTAAAACGTACAAATGCTCTTGACTTATGGTGGGGCTATATCCCAATAAAACTCTTGTTAGGTTGAAAACATCATAAGTCAAATATACACTGAATGCACTTAATCCACTGATCTTCATAGCTTAGCCTCTCCTGCTTTAAACGTGTTCAAAACACCTACAGTTGGGCAAAATCATCTTTCACAAAGCCTGTTTTATAATAAAGTGTTGCTTTCTCATGCAACTTATTGAATACTGGTTTATGGATATGCTTTCCCACCACTAGAAAGTGAAAAATATGAGTTGAAATATCATAATTTGGGGACATATTTACACATATTTTAATTCTGTGTGTGTGCACGTGTGTGTGAGAGATGAAAGAGAGATTGATATTTCAACTATCTAAAAATTTCCCCAAACAATACTGCTTACTCTTTTTACATGCAGCTCATTGTGATATTTTCTATTTTATTCTACTTTGATTCTGTTATAAACTATACGATCTCATTAAAGAATACTAATTGCAACCCCCCAAAATTGATTTTATGATCTAGCAATGAGTCACCACCTGTACTGTGGAAAACACTAATCTAAAGGACTATGTTAAGAGTTACCACTGATCTGGGAATTTTCATCCATCACTAGTGGGAGTACAAATTAGCACAATTCTTAATGAGGGCCTTTTGGAAAAATCAACCAAATTCACAAAAACATATGCCCACTGACCCTGATGTTCCATTTCTAGGAATTTATTTTACAGATATTCTTGTATGTATGCAAAATGATACTCAAAGCAATTCTTTGCAGCATTGTTTATAATGGCAAAATATTGGCAACAACCCAAATGTCTATCATTATAGAACTGGTTAAATAACTAATGGAACATCTACACAATGGAAGAATACTCTGCAGCTGTTTGAAAGAAAGAAGGGAAGCTCTCAATGACCTGACTTGGAAAGATGGCCAAGATATATTAAGTCAAACAAGCAAGATGCAAAACAGAGCATTAAATATGTTAGTTACCATTTGGATGAAAAAGGGGGTAATTGGACTGTGAATTCATATTTGCTCATTTTAGATTCAACCATATGGTCCTCTTAAAGGTCAGGGTGGTTGGATGCTGGCAATTTCGAATGGTAAACTGTAATACATGCATAAAGGAAGGAGAGGTTAGAAACCAAGTTACCTTGAAAAGGATGGGAAGAGACTTCTCACTGGAATCAGTTAACACTAAGGAATCTCTGAGCAGGTGGCGTGTGAGAAGGAAATGGGGTTCACTCTGAGCTAAGGCAGAGTCAAGGACAACCCCAAGCATGAAAGGTGACAGAGGCTACCTGGCCCTATCTTCATGCCTAAGTCCCAGGAATGATCAGCCCTAGGCAAGGGACAGCAGGCTGGGCAAGGTGGACCAACAGGTGGAGTTTGCCTTAGTCTCTTTCCTTTATCCTTTCCTCTTTCTAGATGTGTGTGCATGCTATGATGAGAATGATCAGAAGTTTAACTTTTTCAGAATTTTACATTTTGAGCACAGTTGCATGTGGAAGAGAAAGAAACACTCAAGGAGTGTTGATGGCTGTAGGCAGCACCAGGTGGGGCGCCTTACTTCTCAGTACTAGGCTGAAGATGCCCCAGGACTCAGGAAAGCTGACACAGGCAGCACTTACTTCTCTCCTGCTCAGCACTTGCTGTCTTCTGTCCACGCCTGATGGCCAAGCTTTGTGAAGTTCCTCAGGTCCTAGGTCATCTGGGAACCTGTATTTTTGAGGAGTTGCCGATCCTGGGGTAGGTGAATTGGGGATAGATGTGGATCCTGGTCTGTCCACCATCCATGCTTACTTTTCCAGGTTTCCAATGCCAGTAGGGTTGTTCAGCAGGTCCTCACAGGCAACATTTCCATGATCCAGCCTTGGAAACTTGTTTTCATCAGCATGTAAAGGCCTTACCTGTCTCTTCAGAGCAGAAGCTCAAGATGGACTCACCCTGGTCCATTCCTACCCTGGGAGCAGAACTGCCAAGAGCAACAGATACCTTGGCCCTCCTTCCCTCAGGCAGCTCCATGGAACAGAGCATCTGAGATGTGTGGCAAGCAGAATCCAAGCTATGGGCCAGCCTGTGGTTGTAACAGTAGCTCCAATGCATCGTTGGATATCCAGTTGGACTCCTTGCACAAGAAAGGGGAAGAAGTGTGAGGATGGATGTGTAGGAGTGGGTCAGCATTGCTGGGAGGGCCTTAGTCTCATTGCTACTGAGAAACTTCCTTGTACTGTATTCTCTAGGTGTGGGCTGGTCCCTCTGTGGGACACCACACTTCATTAGCCTTATATATACTTTAGTTTAATTATAGTTGATTTTAGTGGATCTTAATTCTCCTTCCCCAAACACCATGTGTTGATATCTTTCCAAGTTATGTATTTCTTTAGGCAGAGGGAATCTTATTCTCTCTCTAGTTTTCTGTTTTATCCAACACATCACCACTCAGATAATTGAAGCAGCATTGGACCACCATCAGTAAAGGGATTGGTGGGATCTCAGTGGGGCTCTGTGCCAAGTGGATGGAATGGACTGAGGAGGACCAAGGGGGGGCGTTAGGAAACTGCTGTTGGAGCTCCAGGAGCAGCCCCTGGGACCTGGGTGGAAGGAAGCAGCAAGTGAAGGAGGGGGAGGGGGAGAGAGAGAGAGAGAGAGAGAGAGAGAGAGAGAGAGAGAGAGAGAGAGAGAGAGAGAGAAGTGCAGGTGGCCCTGGGAAAGAGGAAGCAATTGGCTCTGAGAGCTAAGAAGCAAACAAGACCCCAGCTTCACCCATGTGATGGGAAGTGGGATGGGAGAATTCAGGGAAAACACTTATCAAGTTCAGAATTACTCATTCAAATTTGACTATTTGGTGGGGATGGAGATTCTCTTCTCTGTCTTTTCCAGCCATCTATTCTCAGCCCCTGGCAGTCAAACATGAGTTTGACTTCAAGATTTTGGAGCTAAATGTCATAGAAGTGGATGGTGATGATGCACTTGCATGAAGGAATGAATATATGTGGCTGTGCTCAAGGGAGGATGGAGAAGGTAGGTGACTGAAGGTCAGGTCTTGGGGACTGCTCTTCAGGAGATTGCATCACCATATCCCTTGTCATGAGATCCTGTGTTCAGTTATGAAAAGGCAGAGGAGAGAGCAGGCCGGTCCCCAGGGCTTCAGAGGGAAATGCTGTGGGCACTGGGTGTTGAAGCCTCCTCCTTGCAGGCTCTGGTTTCTGCACAGTGTCTTTAATCTGTCGTGGAAACAGAACTGTGGGAACTGGGATAGAATTGGAGGCAGCAGAGGGTGCACGCTGAGGACAGTCAGTAAAGATCTCATCTGTGAGATTCAGGGAGAGTTGGAAGAGGGATTTCATTGTGGTCAGGGAGGAAGACTAGGGTTAGATGAGCCACTGATGGAGGGGTTGAGGCTTAATGAAAAGATACCAATTCGTACTTAAGTGCTTATCTTTCTTTGCCTTTCGTTCTTAAATTATGTATCAGATTTCTAAATGTGGGGTTGATTAATGCTACTTAGAATCTCTGGCTTGACTGCTTTAACAGTTATATTTTAACTTAAAATGCATAACTGAAAGGAGACTCTTATAATTTTTTATCAGTTAATCACTGGTGCAAGAAGCTCAGCCATAGCTAGAGGTACCGCTGCTCAGTGGGTGGTAATTTACCCTCTTTAGTGGCAGAGAAGAAGTTTGGACAAAACAGACTGCCTTCTTAGGCCTGCAGCTGTACTGGGTGAGAAAAGTTTCAAGGAAGACAGAAGGGAAATGACTACAAAAGGTGAGACAGGGGCAAGGACAAACTGTGCATCTGTTGGGAGCTTACTCACCAGACACCTCAGGGAGAGTCCCTAAAGAAACTGGTCTTGGAAGAGAGTTCCTGGAAGGCTTGAGGAGTGGAATACTGAGTATGGGCCTGACTTGCTCAGTTCAGTGCAGTAGACTTTACTGAACACATACTATGTGTCAGGTTCTAGGGATACAGACAGGAATAAGATATTCTCGGCTTCACACTGTTTGCCAAATAGTAAAAAACAGACTGGTAAATACTTGGATGTGATGTACTTGTGGTTTATGCAATAATAGATGTTTGGGCAAGGCTCAGAGGGGATCTCCTGATGGGAAGATAGTGGATTTGTGACATGAACCTTGCGGTCTTGCTGTGCCTACAGCCATCTCATGCCACTGAACAACCATTTAGGGGATTTTGGGCTCTGGGAAGTTGGTTTCAGATCTTCCCTCTGCCTCTTGAAATTGGCATTGGCCTTGGGCAAGCCACTTAACATCTCTGTGCCTCAGTTTCCTTGTGGTGGTACTTGTTTCAGTGTTAGAGAAAGCGTTAAATGTTGCAGAGTGTTAGCTTTGGTGGTGATGATGATGACATGATGGAGGAGGAGGTGTAGAGGAAGAGGGAGAAAAAACCATGTAGAAAGCAGGACCAAAAGGAAATTCGTGGATGAGAAAAAGCCAGGGAGGAGATAGAACACCCAACCCGGGTGATTTATTGACAGTGTACTAGGAGAGTCAAACGGTGTGGTGGATCTGGGTTCTCTCCCCTCTGGGGCTTCCCTTTCTGAGTCAACACCATTTTCAGCTTTCTACATGATCCCACTGAGATGGCTGCTAACAGCTTCTGGTACCACAGCCTCCCAGGGTAATGCAGAGGGGAATGACAGCAAGTTTTTGCTCCTGCACACTCAGGAAGAGCCCCTGGAGGATAATGTTTACATCCAACTCTGAACCGTGTGTTGATCTCAGAGGGTGTGACACCCTGGTCAGCTGTGTGTGTGGAGCCGTTTTACCATTGTCACCTAAAACACACCCTCTACAATTTCCACCTCTGGCATCCTTCAGTGGAGCAAGTACTTCAAGGCTGAAGCAGTTTCAGTGCAAAATCTGCTAGGTTTTTAATGACATTTTGTTTCTGCTCTTTTAACTTTGTCATCACTTATCCGAATAGTAATTTTTAGCAACTTGCAGATTTTGTGTCTTTCTAAAACATCCAACTGAGTTTTACAGATGCAATGGCTCTTTCTTTTCACATTCATACTCCACTCGTTGATTAATATTTAATTAAGCATTTATAATAACACATATGCATTTGAAATAACAAATACAAAAGGAAAGGGTGGCCACAGGCATGGGAACAAATACAGCACACTCTGGGTGAACGTTACCCTGCAGCCATTGTGGGGCTGTGGGCATCAGATAGGACCCATGCATTTTACAGATTGCATTAAAAAAACAG
The DNA here is from genome assembly GCF_000247695.1 of Heterocephalus glaber. The sequence continues at coordinate 11,193,010 of NW_004624730.1, forward strand.
GCAAAGCAGAATAATAAGGTAAGTTCAATTAAGAGAACTTCTACTGCTTGGTTTGGCTCTCAGACAGCTGGCATAGATAAGCCAGTTGCAATATACATTGGGAGAGTGAGCCAGCCCCTTATGAGAGAGGCGAGGGGGGATAGGTGAGTTCCAGTTCTCTGAAAAGAACCAGCGGTCCAGAGAGAGGCATAATAACTTTAGTCAACATCCAGGCCAGATGACCAGAGTCTGGTTTTCTGCTCTAAACATAGAGGACACAGAGGAGAGTTCATGGGGTCAGAGTGGGGATGTTAAGAAAGCATATCCCCCAGATGCTCACTCTAAGTGTATTTAATCAGGACCTGGGCAAGAGAAGAGAATATCATCTCCTGGCTCCTGGTGGCTGAGCAGAATGAACCTTAACTCACAAATGGGGTTCCTGTGGGGCTGAGTGGTATTCAGAAGAGTATCACACCCAGGAGGATGCTGAACCTTTTTGCCCAGGCATGCAAGAAGCTATAAGAAATTCTGGGTCCTCCTAGCTCTTGGACAGAGAATAGCATCATCTAATGCTCCAGACAGTAGTAGATATCAGCTGTGATATGCTAGGACAATACAACCTCACAAAACCCAAGTCGTAGACTGAGTAGGACTCAAACTCCCATCACTAAAACTGGAACAAAAATATCCACCAGACATACAGTTGTGGGGATTAAATGAGGTACAAATCACTAAGTTCCCAGTTCAAAGTCAATACTTAGCCTTAGCTCCCTGTTATCCATGTCTCCCCATTTTCTTGCTGTGTGTAGAAACTGAGGCTCACTAGAGTTAAATAACTCCCCTTGCTTATATGACATGAGAGTGGAAGAGAAGAGTCCCAAATCTTCCCCTATTCTTCCCAGCTTCAGCTTGGTACTTTACATTAGGCTGGCTGCTGGTCTCTAATAGCTTGGGCCCCCCTGGGATGGGCAGACTATGTGCCCTTCACCATGGGTTACTGCGTGGTGAGAAAGGGCTCAGTTTAATAATGTAGCAGAGATTAGAAAAGCATAGGCCAGAGGGAGGCCATAGAAATACCTAGTTACTGAAACAATATCAGATAATGACCTTTTAAACCAGCTGCAGCTCAGGGAACTTGAATGGAGCCGGGTAATGACTGCAGCTCAGGGCCTAACGAGGAAGCCATCACTTATTTATAACATTGCTGCTTTCTTACTTTTATTGCACACATGCCCTGTGTCTAGGCAGGTGGGTACCTTTCATAATCTGTGAAATAAATGAGTCAATTTTCTGATTCTCTAGGCTGGGGGAGCAGCTGGCATGAGGGAGTGAGGTGTTTGGCACGTGTGGTCCCCAAACACTGGCACTGGAGTGAGGGGGAAAGGGTGACAAGGCCTGGAGCATCCAGAGTTCTGTGTTCGAACTGGATCCAGTTTCCAGGGACACATCAAGGAGATGTGAGGCTACTGGTTTGCCGCCTTGACATTATGCAACCATATTCATGATTTATTATTTACAATCATTATTATGGCCTTTATTTATTGAGCCCACTGCATTTCATATTCCATGGCTCCATTGAGTGATCTCAACCAATACTGTCTAGAAACTGTTGAGTCTCAAACATTTCCAGACCAGTATCTCCACTCACTGCAAACATATAATTCCCCTTTATTCCTGAAACTCTCCAGTGGGATGTCTTATTAGATATCCTCCTCAGCCCTCACTTGTCCAAAATGGAGCTGCTCCTCCCTCAGTCCTTATACCACTGAAACAGGCATTATGACCTACCAGCCCAACCACTGGGCATCTGTATTCCCTCTCTTTCTCTCACAGCCCTCATCTAGTCTGCCTGCAGACACTGTTGGCTCCAGGTGTCGCCTGTGTCTGTCCACTTCTCTCCACATCCACCACCTAGTCCCTACCTCCATCATCTTTTGCCAGGAAGAAAAATTAATAGGGATCTCTGCTACCAGGAGGATCCTTCTCACCCATCAGCTCCAAGTCTAAATCAGCTCCCTCTCCTCCCTCTCTGATTCATGATCTCCCAGTGTCTTCCTAGTACACTAAGAATCAAACCTAGACCCCAAATCCTCAGATCCCCATGTTCTGTGACCCTTGCTCACCTGTGTACCTCATCTACTCCTGTCCTTAGCTCTCAGTGCTCTCCAGGGCTCACTGACTTCTTTCTGGCCTTTGACTGGACATGTGTGTCATCTTTTCAAGGCCTTAGTGATTGCTATTCCTCTTCCTGGAATGGCTTCCTCCATGGAAGGAAGGTCGTGGAGACAAGTGACTCCTTCTGGCAGCCAGATGCCACTAACATCATTTTCACAGAGAGGCCTCCCCAGCTGGTCCTTTAGGTAAGACCCCCTGCCGCATCTTGCTCTAGCATCTTGCTTTTTCATGTAGAGAATACTTGTCATTATCTGTAATTATCTTGCTTATTTGTTTAGTAATCCACAGTCTGTGCGCACTGAAGTGTGGATTCTACTGAATTCACCTCTGAACAGGGTCAAGTACCAGACCTGAGACACTGTAAGCTCCTAACAAGTATTTACTCAGTGAACTCATGAACAAGTGTTTTACTAATTTTAATAACATGGTAACAAGTAAGGTTAATTTGCTCAGGTTTACGGGAATTTGAGGTTCAAAGATGTCAAGTATCTTGCCCTAGGTCATCTACACATATATGTGGCAGAGATGAAGTTCAGACCCAGTTTTGTCCTGCTCTAACATTCTTTTCTCTAAAACATTCCCAAGACAAATCCACTGGATGCTGCTCCTAAAAGCTAGGGTGTTTGGATCCCCATTTGGAAAGTATTCCCTGGTTGGCTCATGGTCATCCTTGTAGGGGGAGTAATTGCGTGTGGACCCTGGGGGTCTCTGGAGCTACCATCATCAGATCTTCCCAGCAGCTATGGGTGAGGGACAAGTATGAGCTTGCATGTGTGTGGTGTGTGTGTGGGAACAGTGGTGGAGACGAGGGAATGAATGGTGGCTGTCCTAGAACTCTAGTTGTCCTCACAGGAACCATGCTAATGGCCAGCAGCCAGCCTACTTATAGGAGGTAATACAGTTAACTCCCCAAGCTATTAATGTAACCAATGGCGATATCTGGGAACAGAAAAGTCCAAAGGCACTAGTAGGGAGTCATATAAGTAGCTATTTGTTAGCAAGCACTGGATGCTGTGTTTCCACGTGGCGACACAGGAGTGGCCAACTTGCCTATTCTTGCACCCTTGTTATCTGTATCTGTTCTTGTTCTCACGAGGAGGGGGAACCCTGTGTTGTAATCTTTGGCTTTCTGGACGTATCCCACATCTCTGCTTTGTCTCATTTACATTCTGTTCGTTCTGAGCCTCACCTGATGCATGAGAATGAGGGATGACCTCTCACAACAAATGAATAAAGGATGGTGGGATTCAGGGTCACATCTTTGCCTCACTAGGACAGAACTGATGACCCCACCCATCAGTGGTCTCTGGGACACCTCACAGAGCAACGTTGACATGGTTAATGAAGGTGGGCTCTCATAGGCATCTCTGGAAGAGAATTTCCATTCAAGGCACAGGCCTTTTGCTAACAGGGTCTTAGTTCTTTTCCATTGCCTCTTCTATTCCTTATAATTTGGATCTAGTACAATGAATCAGAGTGTAAAAGAGTCTGGGAACATTAAACAGAATTTGTCCTTTTCATGCAAAGCTGAAAGCTGAAATGGCTATTTCACATGTGGTGATTAGACATTTTTATGGCCAACCTATCACATTACACACCACAGATTTCCAATAAATAAAGCAAAGCTAGAATGGGGGCTGCCAGTTGTATGACAATCCAACTAACAATATCATGGGCAGATCCATGCTTTCTTGACATCTAATTTACTCAGTTACAAGAGTGATCATGTCACTCGCTGCTTAAGCTCCTTCAATGTCTTTTCATAAATTATAATAAAGAGTGAATACCTTAGTATTCTCCCCCCACCCCCCACCCCCACACAGTGTACTTTTCACAGAGCATTGCAGGAGAGCATTCCCATGTGCCTCTTGCACCAGACTGGATGCCCCGTGAGGCAGGAATCACACCCTGTTTTTCTTGGTGTCCCTTGTCTAGCCTGGCATCCCCAAAGAACCAGCAGAGGTTTGATGAATGACTGAGTGATCAGTTGGAGATATTATGGTCTGGGGGCTATGTCATGGAGCTAACATGGCTCACATTTTAACCACAATCCACATAGGGACATTTGTGGATATATGACACATCACTTGGTATTTTCTGTCTCGACACAGAGGTTTCTGGGGACAGTTTAGGATTTGTAATTTAGTCTGACCTCAGAACTGAATTCACCCCATCCTTTCCCCAAGTCAGAGAAGCTTCTTTCTTCTGGAGTGTATTGTACACCTAGGTGGTCTGAGGGTTCATACTGAGTTTATGTGAATTCCTAGAGTCCACATTAGTAATGGCCTTCTTATCTAGTCTGCATCTCAGCAGTTGTAATGTATATATTTACTGAGAAATATGACTGTGGGGACTCAACATAAGCTATGGTCCATTCATAACATTCTGCTCTGAGCTGCCTGTCACGCATCATGAAGACGGTCTTCCCCTTAATTTGATTTAACCCCAAGCCCCACTTACTGCCCTTCTGGAAAGGCTGGACTTGAACAGTGGAGCTGCTGTTCGGATGGCACTAGTCATGTGTTCTAGGTGGGCAGATAGGTGTCATGTAACAACTCTGAGGAGGGCCGTCAGTGTGGGCATAAGGGCAGTGAAGTGATTTCAGTAAGCAACATAAACAAGGATGTGGTATCCACTTTGGGCAGAGCAATTCCTAGGGAAGGATGTAGGGCAGTAGTTTGCCATCATGTTAGTGAGGAGAGACTAAGAGAGAATGGAGAATCCTCCTCACACTGGGACTTTGACAAGAGCAGAAATCCAGCTGCATCCTCGGGTTGGTTCTGTGCTAGGAACTTAAAAACATCAGCAAGGTTGGGAAAGCTGTGCTTCTGAATAATTGTAGGAGCAGTGTGGCGAGATCTTCGGCTATTCTTTAATGTAATCTGGAAGTTTGGGTTTTTATGTGCATCTTCACTTTTTTAATGCTAACAGCAGCTTTTAAAACATCATGAACTGTCCATGCACAAGACAGTGGGCATCTTTGGAGTCATGGTCACTTGGCTTCTGGAAGCAGCGGGCTGGCCTGACTGGCCTAAGAGTCTTGTGCTGACTGCCTCATGGGTGTCTGGTGATTCTCTACTCTTCAGCAGAAGGAAGAGGGTGTGGAAACCACTGTGTGTTCTGCTTTCTTCTTACCTGAGAATTTTCAGAGGGAGCAATCTGAACCTTCGGGCTGTGTTCATAATAGTGGCCACATGATGGCCCGATTGTATGGGGCTCCCACACTGCTATCATTGCTGAGACCCTCTCCTTGTTTGTCTTTGTAGCAGGCGTAGCTTGCATTGGTGTTTGAATCTTCTTTCCAAGCTCATTGTCCTTGGTCCTGATGAAGGCAGACTCTACCTTTCCACCTTCCTCATGGTTGTCTGACTCAGGTAGCCAGTGGGCAAGGCAAGGCTTTGCATCTCTTCAGGGTGCTGTCCAGAGCTGGGTTCCTGGCATCCTTAGGAACTGATCTCCCGAGGTGTTGGCCTCTTGCAGTGCTTGCGGGCACCCAGACAGAACCAGGGAATGGAGGCCCCTGCTCGGTTTTGCAAGACAAGAAAGCTGAGCAATTCTGGGCTATGTGGCTCTGCTGGCTCCTGGGAGGAAGTAGAATGTTGTCCTGACGTCTTTCCATTTGTATCAGCCAGGAGCAGCTGACCTGCTTGCCTGGTGTCTCACCAGGCTTTGTGTTGGCGGGCAGAGGAGAGCAGAAGGGCACTGGGAGGGACAGTTCAGGCAGATGGAGGCACTGTTGGTGACGGAGACAGGCGCGTGTAGACAGTATGAAGAGGATTCTGCCAGAGTACCCTGCAGAAGGCAGAGCACTTTAGGGAAGGAGGAGGCGTTAATGGGCTTTGGGGGCTCCCAAGGAGACAAGGACAGTGAGGCACTACAACCCTGTTCTGTCCTGTGCCTCTGCATTATGGTGCCAGCATCACAGGCAAGTTACTCAGTGCCTTGGAGTTTTAGCTTCCACAGCTATAAAATGTGGATAATAACTACCTCTCAAGGTAGTGATGAGCTACTGTTGGTAAATGGGCTTGAAATACCATAGATCACTGTACGTAAGTGAGATGATTATTATGTTTACCTATTTTTATTCCACTTCTCAAGCACTTATTTTGCTTCCAGGTCTTCAAAATAAAATTTGTAAAGATAGACCAAATGTAATAGGTCAGGAAAGTGGCCACAGGGCCTCTTTTGAGCCCTTGTCATCTCTTGCTGGGCAGGAGACTATTCCTCTGTCCTCTCAGCTGCCTCCCGGGGCCTGGCCTCACCCCTGCCTCCAGCTGTCCTCCATACAGCCTCCAGACCAAGTGTTCCAAACTGTGTCTTTGCCACAGTCTGGATTCCTAATTCAGCTCTCACATAGGAAGTGTACACTAAGGCCTGGACTAGATAGGTAGCTGCAAAGATGCTGAGGCACAGTATAGTTTTTGGATGTGTGGTCTAGGGCTCCTCACCCCTGCAGGATAAGGGTTGTCAGGGTTCCCAGGTCTCCTGGACTGACTCCTGCCTAGTCCTCCTCTGCCCCTTCCTTGCCCACATTCAGCACTATCACATTGCTGTCATCCCCACATCCCTGAACAGCTCTAGGACGTCTTCTCTTCTTGCTCCAACAGTCTTCATTTGCCAGTTTCTGGCCCAGTCTTTGACTCAGCCTTTGTAGAGTTGCAAGTGATGGAAAGCCAACTAAAAATAGTATATGTGAAAGGGGAATTTATTGCTTCACAAAACTGAAAAGTGATTGCTTTTTGACACTGCTGGAACTAGGCTCTCAGGCAACAATGGGGCCTGGTCTCTTCCTTCTCTTGGCTCTGCTGTCTTCTCGGTAAGCTTCATTTTTAGGCAGGTTCCCAAGGTGGTGGGAAAGATGAGTACACCGATATTCACTTATAATCCAGACAGCACATAGTAGGGCCAGCAAGACTATAAGCAGAGGCTCAGTTGGGGTGATGTGGGCAGTGGTTGTGGCTGGAGGTTGTGGTTGGGAGCAAGTGTTTGCAGCACATTGGGGAGGATATGAGCCTGAATAAGACATGTGAACACAAAGTACGGGGCATATTTTGCCAGAGTAGAATCAAGAAGCTCTTACTAAAGAGAAGGGCCATAACTGCTGGGCTGGCAAACACTGTAGGTTCTAGTTACCCTTCCTACCTGTTCCTACCACACCAGGGGGTTGCATGCTTTCCACATGCCTTGTTTTCTTTATCACAGTGGAATGAAGTTTTTCTCATGTGCCTGTGTCCTATACAGCTCCAAATCCTCACCACTTGACCTTGAGTCTGCACCCCATGGAGCTCAGCACCTGTGAGCTTCCTGAAGGCATGCCCAGCCTCAGGCTCCTGGGCAAATGAGCATGCTGGGCAGAGGTTGGAGCTACCTGGCAGAACTGAGGGTTGTAGCCCTGGCAGTATGCATGGTTCCTTTCTGGGCACACCAGCCTAAACCCTGTGGGTTCTGAAATCTGGTAAGACATAGTGTGGGGCTTTTCTCTTGTGGGCTGAGAAGGTCATGTCATGGACAGCACATCTGGAACACTTGAGTTTCAGATGGGAACGCAGCCCAGCAAGGATAGCAATGAATGGTCCAACACTGTAGGGGGTGGTCCTTTTCTTGGGAGAAATCAAGCCAGTAGCCAGCTCCATGGCCTCCAAAGCTTGCTCAGCCCTGATGCTGAGTTCCTTCATTTTTGAACACCCATCCTTATTCTCCTCTGACCCTCAGGCCTCCACATTCAGCAAGACCCCTCCTTGGCAATTTACTGAGCACATCCATGACACCAACCTACTGCTTTTACAAATGATGGAGTTTCAGGGTTATTCCCTATAACCATTTCCCCATCCCTCACTTGCACATGCTTTTCTCATGAAAGAGAAGAGGGTGGCTCCATTGTAGTGAGCTGGGGGTTTTGTGTTACCTATTGGCTCTCATCTCATTGTGCAGCCCCACTTCCCTGGGGATCCTGGGAGGGCTATGCTAGGCCTGTTAGTGTCACCACTGAGGCAGAGAGTCAGGCAGATCCCACTGCTCTAGACCTATAACTACAGCAGTCCTACCCCACTGAGCCTCAGTACCCAGTGCTGCCTGGCTGGCTTCCAGGTGACCTTGAGTGAATCCCACACAGTCTCAGGAGAGGGGGTAAGGAGGTTGGCTGCTCCTTCTCTGCCTACCAGCCTGGGCTCCCTCTGTGTGGAGATGACCTTCTGTCAGTCCCCAGCAGTGGCATGTGTACCTGTTTGTTTTTCCCATTCAAGCTGGGGACAGCTTCGGGTACAGGAGAGCCTTCTGGACCCTATCTCCATTGAGCTTTCCAAGGAATATTTATATATCATGAATTAAGAATGAGTTTCACACTGTTCTTCAAGCAATTTCTTAAGAAAATGGCTCAGGTGAAAGCTATTCTGAATAACTCATTTGCCTTCTTTTCAACTTTAATTTGCTCTACCTTTAATGCAGGATTAGCCAGCTGTGGGGCAGGGGTAAATGGCAACTTGTATTAAAGTTACTAAGGAACCCAAAGAGGCTGGAAACACTTTGGATGGACAAATGTCTTCTGCCAGCTGTGTTGATAGAGAGAATTGGCTGGAGAGGTTGACACCGGTAGTCCCCCTCCTAGAGGAGGCTCCATGCTGGCTGTCAAGGCCGCTCTCTGAGGCCTGAGGGTGAGCTCCTGTCTCCACTGTGACTTTCTTTGGCTTCTAGGTAACTGGTGGGATGGAAAGGTTTGGTCTCTTCATGACAACTGTGATTTCAGGGATAAGTGATTTTTCTCAGAAATCCAGGAATGCAGATGCCTGGAACTAAAGGGATCATCATTTCCATGTAGCCTAGTGTTTTCTGAACTTCTAGGGTTCACGTACTAACCACCTTGATGACTTTTTGCCATATGTGTTTACTATCTGTACCATTATTAATTCACTTTAAAAGATTTAAGTATGTTTGTGAAATAATTAAATCATAATACTGTATATGGAAAAGTGGAGACATTATAGACAGCAACTGTCAAAGTAAATCAATGGAAAAATGTTGTTGCCAGTCAGTGGAGGGTTCTTTTGCTTGATTCAGTTAGAAATCTCAACTCAGCAAAGGGCAGCTCTGCTGGCAGCTCCCAGGCTTGGGTGCCAGTGGCTCTCAAGCCCTTGGTGTTACAGCTCTGGGGCTCTGGGTCCCTGGAGCTCTCAGCCCTTAGTGTTGTAGCTCTGGTGCTCTAACCCAACTCTGCCAGCTCCTCAGCAGCCAAGACGAACCCTGGAGCCCTTCTTAGCAGTGTTGCTGATGGCTGTTGCCAGTTGTGCTGCTGCTGTTTGCTAGATGCCGCCTGACAGTGCTGGTCTCTGCTGGTCTGTGCCACTGCCAGACACTGGTGCCAGTTAACCCAGGTCCATGCCCTCCCCCCTCCCCCCTTTTGAGATAGGGTCTCACCATGTAATTCAGGCTGGCCTTGAACTCAATATGTAGCCCAAGGTGGCCACAAACTTCCAGAAATACTCCTGCCTCAGCCTCCCAAGTGCTGAGATTACAGGCGTGCACCACATCACCCAGCTACAGATCCCTGTCCTTTGACATTGCTGGTTACTATCACTGTCAGATGCTGTTAGTTGCTACCAGTCACCACCGATTGACACCACCTGTTACTGTTGTTGCCAGATGCTGGTGGCCTCTGCTGCCGACCTTGCATTTTTCCTACCAGTCTCTGGAGCTCTTCAAAACTAATAGCACTGGTGTTTATAGCTCTTTTTTTTTTTTTTTTTTAAGAATCCACTCTGGCCACACTACCCAGGATAAGAATTCTGAGTAGAGTTACAGGACCTTATGAACCCACACTACCCAAAAAATAAAACAGGAGCAATTTGCAAGACCACCAGAAACAAGGCTTTATTTAGACAAGGTCAATGCTGCAGCACAGGGGAATGAGCATCCCGGAGGGAAGCCACCTACACCAACCTGAGAAGCTAAGGGGAGTGCTGTTTATGTATCAGCAGCAGCCCTGTGATTGGTCCAAATTCATGTCTGTACCAGTTCATGTCTGCTGATTGGTTCCAAATTGAGCCTCCTGATTAATTATAATTCAAACCTACTCCAAATTCATTTCTGTTATTTGATTCAAATTCAGTTACCCTCAGGGGTAAGAAAAGGAATTGAGGGAAAGGGATTATGAGAGTGGTAGGTTGAACTGTGCCCCCTCCAGTGATGGCAGGAAAAGGGAAGAGTCAGGCAATTTCTCATCAATATTAAGCCTTAGCTGAAATCTAAAGTCTGTTTTTTAGTATCATGTGTTTGGGAGGTTTTAAAGAAACTCCATACCCAAGCCAAGACTTTCTACCTTAAGGTAATCAGAAGATTGAAAGGGATTTGAAAGGAGCATGTGTTTCTCCCTTGTCATTTGGTGTGGCCTAATGTGGTGTCTGGCTAACCAAGGGTGCCTGCCTCTGCTCCTTGTACCCAGGAAATCCTACACAAACTGACCCTTCACACCCATTTTACAGAAGAGGCAACTAAGGAAGGCTTATACATAGTCATATATGCCAGGTACTCAGTGCTGGCCAAAGGCAGCACGGTGCAGAGCCCAGGCCTTACAAGCAGAAATGGCTGGCTCACTCCTTAGCCTGGAAAACCAACCTCTGATTCAAATTCCAAGTCAAAAGCACTGACCAAGCAAAGGTTCCATCAAGAAATGAAAAGGACAAAAATTCAGCGAGGGGAAATTGGTTTCATTTCCCAAGCTTTACAGGAAGGAAATCTAGTTTGGGCAAAGTTTTGGTAGAGGTTAGATAAGTCTGCATAGTTGGCACAGAATTATTTATATCAAACCCTAACACGATGTCATCAAAATGAGCAAACTCAAAATGGCACCGGTTGGGTCTAGCTTCAAGAAATATTTAGGAAGGTACAGGGCAGAGAAGTGATATAAATGAGGCCAGAAAAAAAATGTCAGTATACGTAAGAGGACATCTCAGATTTGAGCAAATAATAAAGGCCTTCTGCAAGGATTCTGGAGTCTTATTCCTTCGTTCCTGTGCTGAACTCTGGAGTTTGCTGAGTCTTCCCTGTACTACCTTTCCTTCCTCTTGCTCAGCCTCTCCCTTTCTTATAGAGCCCTGTAGGGGAAACACTGCTGCAGTTGAGCTGGCTAGGGGTAAACACAGAACTGAAGGGTGGTGAGAAAGTTGCTATTTTCCAGCTGTTCAGGAGCCCACTGGAAAACCCGAGGGTGTGGTGTTGAGAGGCACAGGCTACGTTGCTCTAGGGGTTGTGTGGGAGGCTGTGATTTCCAAACACCTTGGGACGGTTGAAGAGCCCTGGGAGCTTTGAGAGGATACCATCAGGGCTGGCACAGCCAATCTGCAGAGGGCATCTGCTGCTCCATGGCCATGGTGGGAGGAGAAGTGTGTTCTGCTCCTGACAAAGGGATGCTAATTGGCACAAGTCCTTCAGCAGAGCTCCCTAGTCCTGCAACAAATGCCTCCACCAGTGTCCTAAATAAATGGATAATTAAAAGAAATGATGAACCTCATAGACAAGCCAGTGCCTTAATACAGGCATGGATCCTATTTTAATCCCTGGAATTCTGACTTTTTGTAAAGAGCTTGACTTGGCAAGCAGTAAAAGAAATGTGTGAGTGACGGCTGTAACATCTGACTGTGCTTTGGCACAATTTCCAACTAAAGACGACTGAGGAAATGAAAATAAGGGTTCACGGAGGGTTAATAAAGCTTTATTGCAAAAACCAAACAAAGAATTCACGGAATGAAATGATAATGGGGAGCTGTCCAACAATATTCTTTGGGATACATCCAAGACTATAATCAGAGGCAAGCTAATTCAATACTAATTTCAGGAAAAAAAGATGAGGAAAAATGGATAATTAGGAAAGAAAATGGAAACACTAGAGAAATAATATAAACATAAATTAAATCCCCAAATACTGATACAATTAATCACAGCCAGGGGTGAGTCAAACCTCATTCTGCTAGTAGGGATTGAATATTTCATGAAGTCTATAAAAGAGGGATAGACTGAGAGGCATAGAACCAGACATAACTTAAACAAACAATCAATCAATCAAACAAACAAACAAATAAAAAAAATCACTTGTCAGAAATTAACAACCAAAATGCAGGAGAAAGAAATAACATCTTCATTAACAAGTAGGGATGAAAAATAGACTCAAAAAATACAATAAATGCTTACATTCCTCAAAGCCCAATCTTCCATTGAAATTGCAGCCATAACTTTAAAAAGTCTTTTTATTTTTCATCTCTCAGGAGCAAAAATGAATCATTGGACAGAGAGAGAGAGAGAGAGAGAGAGAGAGAAAATAATCAAAGTTTAAAAAAAGTCCCAATTACAAAGCATCAGAGTCCAGATGGCTATAACACAGATTTACCATGAAAAATCATCTTAGGAGTAGGGGTATCTGCTCTGAAATGATGGAGATGGGAGGTCTGAGGAAAAATGTGTTGTAAGGATATTTCTTTCCTAACACAATTGGGAGTTTTTAGGACCAGAGGAAATATTCAAGGTTCCTTGCTTTGTTCATCCCAATACGTTGGCAGTCCACTTTTTTAGAGGAGCAGAAACTGGACTTAGGTCTCAGGAAGAAGAGTGGAGGAAAGACTGGCGATCAGAGATCTCAGTGGCAGGGATGAATCATCACAAGAAAGGAGGCTCCTGAGTACAGCTTATCCTGAATCTAATTGGTCCTAGGCTGTCTGAAAAGGAAATATCCTGCCATGAAAGACTGGGAGATAGTGAACTCTTCATCCCACATGCAGGTTGCGTGATCTGGCAGAAGTGATAAGGATTCAAGTACTGGATTTGAATGCTTAATTCTTTTGTTTTATAATCTTGAGATTGCAAGCCTGACCAAATTAAAAATTTCTCAGGAAAATTAAGTGATATTTTAAGATTTCCTGGAGGAGGTTCTGGGCTCCAGAACAACCGGCCTTTGTGGTCTGAACTCTGAAAATAAAGTATGCTGTCTTACATACAAAGAGGAATTTGGGTGGGGGCTGGAGAAGGGGATCATTTCCTGTTCGGAGATTGAACCTTCCTGAACAATGAGTGGTTATGTGGAGTCTCTGGGGCATCTCCCTGCCAAGCTGAGTGATTTGGAGAGAAGGAGTCACCCTGCCTTAGTGGCAAGAGGTGGAGGACTGGTCAAAGAGCATGCTTTTAGATATTTCCTGGGTGCTGGACACTGTACTAAATGCTTCTCATCTCATGGCAGCTCTATGAGTCACAAACCATCTCCTTAGTTTAAGAGATGCAAGATGTAACCACCTTAAATTCAAATGACTTGTGCCTGGCCACATTTGATAGGTGGCAGGAGAATGAGATTTAGATGTAGGTCCATCCATTTTAGAACTGGCACAACTGTACCCCTTCCCATTCTGGCCTCCATCCTGCTGGCTGGCTGGAGGCTGGTGGTACCAAAATGCAGGAGCAGTGTTCCAGCCTGAATGGCCATTGGCTGTGGCCCATGTGTCAAGCCCTGAAGAAGCTGTGATGTCACCCTGTGGAGAGCAGTGATGGTGTAGAGAGGCAGAGGGTTTGTATGATTCCCAGTGGGCAGTGAACAGCTTGAACAAGTCTGAGCCATGAAGGACCACAATTCAGTTACTTCATTAGGCTCCAGAGAAGCCTTTTGTATGCATATACTTATTATAGATGAAGGACCACAAGCTTTCTTTTAACTCTTTGAACATATCTGCTTGAAATTAAAGGTGTTCCAATGCCATTTCTGGTGATTTAGAAGTTCATTTGCCCAGAAGGTGTTCTGTTCTTGCTAGAGAGTATGGTAGGTTCTAATTAGTTGGGGTTCAAAGACTGAGTGAGCATCAGATGCAGTTGTGTTAGTTAAGCAAAATATCAAAACTCAGCATAAACAAGCAACAGGATATGATTTAATAGTGCCATTTCCTTTTCAAAAGCCCTTAATAACCCAGACCATATTCCTTTTGGCTAATCTGAATGTTTGCATTTTAATAGGCCAAGGTATAGGGCACAACAGAAAACTGTAAAGAAGCTTCTAGGTTTATTCCACCATGTGCATTGAGCTGTACTGTACCAGTTCCTGACATGTATGGGTGCATGGGAGGCACCCTACTCAGCAACCAAAATTGAGCATGCTACCTGTGTAAAGCTGGTCTGAGCATCCACAGTCAGTCAGCCAGCAAGCATTTGTGTAAACATTATGTATGGAACCATATAAGCATGCTGGAGTTGACATCAGCCCTGGAGAGGAAACATAGTGTAGATTCCATGACTCCTATCCTACAGGTCTTATTAAAGGGTGGCTTTGTTTGGAATCCCCAGGCAATGGGAGTAAAAAGTTTCAGATTCTAATAGTGTAAAGAGTTACCTCTGTTTTTTCTAGAAGGTGAAGGAAAGCATGAGCATGCTGAGGAGAGGCATAGCAAATACATAAAACATGACACAAACAGAACATCTAGAGATGGATATCTGAGATGAGCACTATGCAGGTTGGGATCTATAGAGGATGAGGCATTGCAGAGGAAAAGATGAGTGAACTTGAAGGCATAGCAAAAGAACCAATCTGGAATGAAACACAGAAAGAAAAATGATGGAAGAATAATGGACAAAGCACCAGGAAGCTGTAGACATTTTTAAAAACCAACAAAACAGTCTAAGTATAATGTTAGGAAATTCAACATGCAAACAACAGTATGGAATGCAAAGCAATCGCCTCTGTCTCCAGGCTGTGCTTCTTTCCCCAGGGATTGCCACTGGTACCAGTTTCTTGTGGTTCCTTTCAGGAAACTAAATGCACCCATATTCACCCATTTGAGAAAAGTCCTAGCTTGAGGACAGTTACCTACCATGCAGCATGCAGATCATTTACTACAGTTCTGGGACTCTGGGACTCCTTAACACAAGTTCCTTATGTGGCCTCCAAGAGTCTTCGTTGACCTCACTTATATTGTAAGAAAGAAGGGTTCCAAGGCTCAGAAAGTTTGGGAAACCTTGGGGACAGCAAAGCCAAGCAGGCTTTCTTTTGGCTGCTGCAGAGCTTTAGACTCTGGTGAAAGGGAGTGTGGGCTGTATTTCTTCCTCTTTTGTGAGCAGGGTGCCCCTCCAAAGGAAGGTTGTGTCTTGTCACTGTTGCTGCAGATAGCCTCTGGGAGACGTCAGAGATGGCAGCCTGATCAGAAACCTAGCCAAATCCCAGGTGGCTGTGTGTCAGCTGAAGGTGGTCAGTGTGGGCGTGTGTGGCCAGGACACCTGAGCAGGGGCTGAGCCAGAGGGGCTGCATTGGGGGCCAAGTCTAGCCAAAGTGGTTCTTGGAGCAGAGGAATTTTAGTCAGTTAATGAGAAGAGTTCCTGGGGAGAAGGTACTGACTTAGCTCAGGTGCGGCAGTTAAAGATGTGTGAAGAGGCAGGCTCTGTCCCTGGGGCTTGGCTGAGGCAGGAGGGTCTGCGGCCTTATGTTCACGATCTAGAGTAGAAGGCACAGAGTCAGACTGCTCTGCTACTTATTGCCTGCATGGTCCTCTTCACAACCCTCCTGTTTGCTGAGTGCCAGCACCCTCATCCGACTCAAAGAGATTGCAAAGTAGAACTACTATTTATCAAATACTTACTGTAGTTCGACATGCTTGACAGGAAGTAATCAATCTACTTTCCCAAACACTCTCTGAACTTAAAACACACATTTTATCCTCAGACTTCACACTTAAGAAACTGAGGTACAGAGAAGTTGTCACTTACTCAAGGTCACACAGCTTGTAAGTGGCAAAGATGAGAATCCATCTCAGGCACTATTTTCTGCCATGCCCACGTGGGATGTTGTAAAGATTGAAAAAAAAAAAAAAGGAACCATGGAATAGTGAAAGTAATCCACAAATATTAAGGCCTTTCCTCTACTTTTATGGAGTATGTAATAATGGTGTTTTTTGAATAAATATTTTACAGTTATAATAGCAGTTAATACTGCTTGAGCACTTACTATGTGCTAGGAAGTGTGCAAACCTTTTGCTGGTTTTAGCTTATCACTACCTTGGGTTGGCACTCAAATTATCTTTTTTTCACAGGTGAGGAGATTCAGGAAGAGAGAGTTCAAACATTGTACCGAAAGTCAGACAGTTAGTGAGTGGTGGAATTGGAGAAGGCATCATGACTTCTGTAAAAGATCAGAGATTGTTACAAACTGATTAAACATCAGAACAGTTCCCCTTTCTAAACAGTGAATTCACCTAGGAGGGAATTTGGAATTAGGAAATAAAAAATTACAGACACAGAATTACAAGGCAATAGACATGGGACAGTGGTTATGTTACTGCATAGCAAACCATCCCAAAAGTTAATGGTTTAACACAACAGCAGACTTTATTGATTTTCACAATTCTGTGGATGAGCTAGGTCATTCCTCCTCTGGTTCCACCAGCCACTCACATGGCTGCATTTAGCTGGAGGAGTGGAGGCTGTGATGTGGCCTCATTGCTATCTGGCAGTTGGTGCTGGCTGTTTGTTGGAGGCTGGGGTCTTTCTAAGTGTGGCCCCTTGTCTTCTAGTAGACTTGACTGAGCTTTTGCATGGCGTGGTAGACTCAGCATAAGAGATGACAAGAGGAAGTGGTCAGGCCTCTTATACTCCCAAGTGTACATGTCACCGTCATTCATGTAAACTGGGACACAAGGACAGCCTAGCTTCAAGATGGCAGATAAACACCATCCATTGAAGGGAGAAGCAGCAAAGTCACATTAATACTAAGATGCATGGACACAGGGGGATGAGATTCCACATGGTGACAGGATGCATCAGGGGCCATTATTATAACCACCACTACACCTGGCTTGGGATGAAGGACAGCTGGAAAAGATGACATTTGCATTGGAGAGAACAGAAAGTAATTATTTTTCACTTATGTCTTTTGATGTTAGCTCAAAGGATACCAAAACAACTCATTATAAATCTGAATAATGAAAAGGAGTTGTTTGGGGAGGGATGATAAAGGAAACTCAAGCTTTTGTTGTTTTAACTCTCTGCAGGGTGATCCATTTTGCAAGTTAATAAAAAGTTGAAGATTAATGAGACCATATCCATGAAGTATTTAGAGCTCCTTGTAGGGAGAGAACTGTATCAATATTACAGTAATCATCAAACAGCTATCCAAATGCCATTTAAGAGAAGACAGGTAATATTTTCCACCTGGAAGATTTATCTTCTGATTTTCAGGGAACTCCCAGCATGAATTTGTGTTGATTGATTTCACCCACTCCTTAGGAAGCAGGAGAGTGAGAACTTTTGTGCAAGGGAAGTACTTACCTTCTCTTCCCAGGGAGCTCAGGATCTGAGCATGTGCGGAAGGTTCTGCAATGGTGTGGCCTCTTCCTGCCATGGAGGACTGTCGCTGATGACAGTGCAGCAAGCTCAGCAGGGGCATCCTTTCAGTGGGTGGAGAGGACTGTCACCCTGACAAGCAGCACCTGCTGTCTTACCACAAGGACAGCCAACCGGAACATGGTGGCTTCCCTGACTGGGCAGGACTTGGCCTAATGCACAGTTGACTCTACTGAAGCTACGGTGGGTCACAGTTCCACAACTCATCTGGCCCAGCTCCTCAGTGGGCTCCACACCGGGAGCAACAGAGACTCCCACAGCATCTAAGGACCTACCTGCCACAAGAACTGCTTTAGGGGGTGAGTTGGCCTTTAACCATCCCTTCTACAGAAAAATACCACTTTTGTTCTGGAAATAAATAAAGCATATCTTCCTGGGGTGTCAATCTTATACATTGTTTGCTTGGCCATTGAATATCTGGGTGACACCATGCATCAGGAACTGTGCTAGGAATGGAGTCATAATAGTGGACAAGGTAGATAAAACCTCTGTGCTCCTGGAGCTTCAAAGGCTGTTCCAGAAGGTGAGGGGACTGTGCAAGGCTTCTACAGGGAGGAGTTTGACCTATTCCAGAAGCAGCCAGATGGTCGGGTGGTAGGGACAGACTACAAGGCTTGAGGGGTCAGAGGTAGGCTCAGCCGTTCACAGGTCCTGGTAAGAGGCAGATTTTCTGCTGAGAATTACGGGATACCGTTGAAGTGTTTTAAGCATGAGGGCTAGCACATGTGATGTACATGTTAAAAGGTCCCTTTAGCTCTTCAATGGGGAAGCAAGAAGCGAAACTGTGGGGAGGAGCATTAGAGAAAGGCAGGTGCAAGGCTAGGCCTTGAGAAACTGTACCAAGCCTGGATGATTATGAACAAGAACACATTTTTACATAGACTGTAAATTCTGCATTCATCTAAATAATAAGGCTTGAGTCCTCAAAGAAGTTTTGTCCCTTTTATCCACCTCAAGGTGGTCCAAGATCTTGAAGTCTGTGGGTCACCTACCACTTTATCATGAGTGATCGGGGTGAAAACTCTGAGAAGCCCTACCATATGGAAACCATTGTGCTAGGACAAGCAGATTCCCTGTGCAAAAAGAAATGATGGGGCTGTTTCTCAACTTTGTATTTTATACCACTAACTAGCATCTGTTTGTGCCAGTAGCACCCAATTTTTACTGGCTGTGGTATAATATGTTTTAATCTCTGGTAGGCTAGATGCCTCTCATTTTTCTTTTTGAAAGTTTTTTTTCTGGTTATTCTTGCTGATTTAATTTTACACTAAAATGATTTAACTATGTTTCAGGCCAACAGAAAGCATAAACAATAATGCAACATTCAAAGAATTAGAAATGTGATATAAATAGTAATCTACAGATTGCCCCATTTCTGAAATATTCCTGGTATCCTCTACAAATGCAGGGGAAGCTCCCATCCTCTCACCTCAGCTCTGCCCATCCTCCTACCAGGGTGCTACTAAATTTGGTGTTTGTATTTCCACGCATTTATTCAGATTAAATGTTGAATATGTGGTCCTAAATACAACAGTAAGCTAGATGTTTCTAAATTTTATACAAATACCATCATGTTTCATGTGTTCTTCTGATTCATGTTCTGCCACCATTTCATACTATGTTTGAGAGATGCATCTAGGTTGAGGTAGGTTATTCTTGTCCATTACTGCCACAGCTATGTAGTAGTTTGTTGTGCAAAAAAATCACAATTTATTAATTTTCTTGTTGATCAGCATTTAGCTTCTATATAATTTTCCAATGTAATAAAGAGTACTTCTTCATAGTGGCACACGCTTGTTATGTCAGCACTGTGTAAGGCTGAGATAGGAGAATTTAAAGTTTGAGTCCAGCCTGGGCAATTTAGTGATTTAGTGAGACCCTATCAAAATAAAAAATAAAAATAAAAAAGTGCAAAAGCTCTGGGTTCAATCCTCAGTATTGAAAAAAAAGGTACTTCCAGTAATATTTACGTATGTTTTTCTTTTGTACATCTCTAAGAATTTTTCATGGCTCAAGTGCAGAAACCATTTCAGGCATATTCAGCCAAAAGAAAGGGGCCAAAACCGTATGCTGGAGGAAAGATAGCACTTTTAACAAATGGTGCTGGGAAAACTGGTTATCCATATGCAGAAAAATGAGTCTAGACACATACTTATCATCTTGTACTAAAATAAAATAAAAATGGATCAAAGACCTGGATATTGAAGCAGAAATGCTTAATCTACTGAATGATAAAATAGATTAAATCCTTGATGACATAAGCATAGGCAAAGACTTTTTGAACAGAATCCTGATTGCACAAGAAATAACAAGAATCAATAAATAGGATTACATTAAATGAAAACCTTCTATATAGCAAAGAAAACCACCGGGAGAATGAAGAGACAACCTACAGAATGCGAAAAAATTTTGCCAGACACTCTTCAGTGGACTAGTGTCTCGAATTTATGAAGAACTAAAACAATTAGACCCTTAAAATGAAAGACTCAATCAGAAATAGGCTATTGAAATGAAAAGACTTCTCAGAAAAAGTCAAATGGCCAATAAATATATTAAAAACTGTTCAACTCCATTAGCCATAAAATAATTGGAAATTAAAATAACACAAAGATTCCATCTTACTTCTGAAAGAACAACTATTATCAAGCAATCAAATAATAAATGCTGGCAAGGTTACAGGGGAAGAGGATCCCTTCTACATTATTGGTAGAAATGTACAACCACTGTGGAAATCAGTATGAAGATTCCTCAAAAAACTAAAATTAGAAGTGTCATTCCATCCAGCTATTCCTCTTCTCGGTATCTTCCCAAAAGAGTTAACATCACATTACAGCGATATATGCACAATCATGTTTACAATGGCACAACTCATAATAGCCAAATTTTGGGAGTGGTCTATATATCCATCAGCAAATGAATGGATAAAGAAAATGTGGTATGTATACACAATAGAGTACTATTCTGTCATAAAGGAGGATAAACTTGAGTCATTTGTAGGAAATCTATCTTGAGACCCCTATATTAAGTGAAACAAGTCAGACACACATGGTTTCTCTTATGTGAGAAATCCAAAGTATAAATAATTTAAATGGCAAAGTGAAAAATGGATGATAGGAAACAAGGAAGTAGAACTTTCAGAGATGGGAAGGGAATCTAAAGATGGAGATAAAGGGGAGGTGAGGAAGGGAAGTAAAAAGGATTAAAGTGTGATATGTATATGTACTAACTCCCCATATTGTATGTATTCAATGTGTATCACAAATATGTACTAATAAAAAAACTTTAGAAAGAGTTTCTCATGGCTTTCTTGAATCTGGTCTTAAGAATGGATTTCCCTGTCCTCTCTGTCTCTCTCTCCTCTCTGTTTGAACACTTGCTGTACAGCCCTCCTAGCTAGTACAAAATATTCTTTGGAGTGGGTGTGTCTGTTTGAATGTTAGAATTAGCTTAATTGCTTCCTAAATAATATATACCATGTTTATTGGGTTAAATTTATAGATGAACTTAGGAAGAAGTACCATCTTTGTGATACTCAGAATTCTTAACCAAGAATATTATCCATTATTAAGTATATATCTAAGTATTTTGGTTTTTTGTTACTATTATAATTGGAACCTTCTGGTTCCATTTTTTTTTCCAACTGGTTGTTTTTCTAATTATAAAAACTATTGCTTTCTATATATTACTTTAATAAACTGTCTTTTTACTGCTCAGAGCAGATTGTCAGTTGATTGTCTTGGGTTTGCCAGGTGCATGATTATATTATCTACTAATGTTGACCATGTTTGCTTTCTCATTTTCAATTTATACATCTAATTTCCTAGGCTCATTTCTTTTTCTGCTGCCCCACAACAATACTAAGTAATAGTGGAAAATGTGACATTTTTATCTTGTGCATAATTTTTATGGGAAAATTCTGGAGTTTTTCCATTAAACATTTTGGATTGAGAGAGATATTTTACCAAGGTAGAATGTACTCATCAATTCTTATTTTATTATTACTTCTCTTTTACAAAATAAGAATATGTAGAATATTATTATCTTTTCAGTGTCCATTGAGATGCTTAATACCTTGGATCTATTAATACAGTTTCTTTTATCTAGTCTCTAGTATTGAACCATCCTTGCCTTATAATTTGTCTCACTTTGTCCTTCAATGTGTTACTGGATTTCCTACCAATACTTTATTTAGGATTTCTTTATTGATCCACATGAAACATTGATACTTATCAGCAAGATGGATCCAAAGACTTGAGTATTGGTGAGCTAGGTATGAACCACCTTGGTAGGATCAAAGGGTTAGAGTATCTTCATCATTTACACTAAGAACCAGTTTTCTTTTCTGTAATCCTGTCATAAAGTAGTATGCCCTCTCACTTTGTTCAGCATCCTTGAGAATGACCATGAAACACAACTACCTAGTGTATCTCATACCATTCTCTCTTTAGTTAGGTTTTTGTGAATGTATATATATATATATATATATATATATATATATATATATTCTGTGATATGACTCTCATTGTCCAAGCAGATATTTTTCCAACCCTCTTCCTGCTGTTTTTACTACCACCATAGAAATAATTCCCATTTTCCAAGCAGGTTCTTTTCCATGGTTGGATCTTTTACAGGGATATATATTTGGATCTGGGAGTGTACTTTTCCAGACAAAGGATATTTTCAATGATAGTTGAACTTTCCTCATCATTGCCTTGAAACTTACTGCTTAATGTCCCTTTCAGGCATATGGATGTGACAGCCCCAACCAAGCTATTTACCTGTTGTCACAGTTCTTGGGAACAGAACCTGTACTCAGTCCTATGCTGAGCTTCTTCTTAGAAACCCATCTTTCCTAACTCGGCCCAGAAAAAGTGCAGTTGTTTCTGGAGGATTCTTAGGTTGGGAAGCATGCTTGCACTGGGGATACCAGGAATAGGTTAACTCTGTTTTTTAAAAATTAACTTTATTGGTACATTTTAGCTATACAATATAATGACATTCATCTTTGGAGATTTGTACCTTTACATAATCTCTTTTGATTCTTATTTTTTCCCCATTCCACTGCTCTCCCTTCAACCCCTCCACCCCTCTACATTTATAAGGACTTTGTTTCCATTTTTCATTTTCTCATATTAATTCCATTCCCTTTCTTTCCTTTCCCCTACCCCAACAACTTCCCCTTCCCCTTTGCACCTTTTCTTCCTGTTTCACATTATCTATTATACATTTTGATCTTTATTTGCACTTAAGGTTAACTCTATCAAGAAGAGGAACCCAATTCTATTTGCATGAGGAAAAAAAACTATGAACATTCACTCAGGAGAAAGTAACTCCCCATCAATCACTCCCTAGGTGACCCCTCCAGAGAACAAAGGGCAGTTGTTTTCTTAAGTCAGGGGTATGTAAGTTAAAGAGATTTCCAACAAATATAATCTCTTTTGGTAGAAGGCTTTTCTTTTTATTTTTCTTCCTGATAGGCGAATTAGGCTCCCTTTTATTTCTTTCTAACTCCAGGAATCTCTGGAGGTCTCTATTCCCCAGTGTTCCCTATCCCCTTCATTTTTATTCCCATTTCTCCCAATTGGCTACTGCTCAGCCTTCCTCTCCCTCCTGCCATCTTGTCTCTTGGTGTAATTTGTTTGCAGTCAGGTTGTCTCTTTGATTTACTGGACTTCTTCTCACCAGAATTATAATAAATGGATTGGCTTGCTGAGCCCTAGCTAGTTCAACACCATTTGCTTCGAGGGGGTCAAGCCCCTCACAAACAGAGGATGCAGACGGCCTGTGCAGAGGACACTCTCTCACTCACAATATCAGCCCTCTGCATCTTTTCCTAGCCCAATATAATGAAAAATCTCAGGTCATCCATCTGAGAACCAATTACGTTACCAGAATATAGGAAGAGATGGCTCCAGGATGATCTACCTCCCCATAACACAGCCCTGGGTGGTGACTGGGTGGTGACTGTCTCAGGGCCATAGAGATTGTCCTAATTATAGACTTAATTAGTTGTATAATTAGCAAATGCAGGTCTATGTAACTCATTATTGTTTGCATCCAGAATACTCATGGAAAGTGTAAACCTAATCTTTGCTAACTGAAATGAGGAATTGAGCAAAGTTTTTCATTCATGTGATGATCTGCCTCAAATACTTCAGTGGTTTCCCTTTGCATTGAGAGTAAAGTAGAAAAATAAAACAATAAACCATAAACACAAATAAAGAACGACCTTAATGTGGCCTACAGGGCCCAGCCTGCCTGGTCTCCCACCCTTCTCCTCAGTGCAAGCACATTACCCCCACTCCCTCCCACACGCAGCCCACCAAGGGCTTTGGAACCCTCTGGCCTCTGCCTGACAAGTCCTGTGCAGCCCAGCCTCCCTCTCCTTCATCAGGCCCCTTCTACTTCTCCCTCCAGTTTTCACCTCAGAGCTACTTCTCCTAGGAACTATCTTATTCCCCGCATGGACCACAGCTGTTGTTTCTTTTGTATGTTGTCATACTTCTTTATGGTTCCTAATGCATGGATGACTCCTTGAAGAATGTCTGCTGGTCTAAACTACATGAGGGATGGGCTCCTGCCTGTTATGATCTGGACTTAATCCACAGCCTTAGCACAGTGCCTCACAGAGCAGGTGCCTAGGAACCAAACTGGATGAAGGAAAGAAAGAATGCATGCTATTATGGTTTCATTATGAAGTGTCTCCCAAGGACTCATGCAACCATGTTCACAGGTGAGGTTTAGAGAGGCAGTTGGGTCCTGAAGGTGACAACCTCATGAACAAATTAATCCATTGATGAGTTTATACCTGAATGGGCTTGTCTGCAGGTGGGGCCTAATTGGATGAAGCAAATCACTGGGAGCATAGTTTTGAAGGTTATATCCCAGCCTCTTCCTCTTTCTCTGGCTCTTTTCCCCTCACTCTGCTCCATGAGGTGAGCGGCTCTCCTCCACTATGTCCTGCCACCATGATATTTCTTCCTCACCATATACCTAAAAGCTGTGGAGCTAGGCAGCCATGGAGTAGAACTTCTGAAGCCATGAGCCAAAATAAATCTTTCCTCCTTTAAATTGTGAGTGTCAGATTTTTTTGTCTTAGCAACAGAAAAGTGTAACTAATACACATGCAAAGGGCAGCAGTGTCTTTCTTCAGTAGGGTGTTGGGCCCTCACTTTAATTTGTTTCTAGTTTTCCATCCTCATTTCATGCCTCCTTTATTACTGTGTGTGCCTTGTTCTCTTTCCCTTCCTTGTAGGCCTGTGCTGCTTTCTCTCCACCAGAAGGGGAGCTTTGGAGAACAGGCTGTGCTTGCTTCAGGTTTGGATTCCTACAGCCCAGTGCATGTGAACTGAGTGGGTATCTCTTTCCTGAGGTGCCTTGGGATTCAGAGACACCTGCCTTGGGTCTCCTCTTATCGCTACTTCAGAGTTCAGCACTTGTGAACAAATATGGCTTGTGAAAAGAGGATTTGGACTAGCAGTGAGGCTTTGGTACCTTGAGATTTCTACTGTCCTCTTGGGCCTCAGTTTCTCCATCTGAAGGCCTTTCTAGTAATGTGATTTGAGCTTTTTGAAACACTCATTCAAAGACTGAAGCCCTTCAGCCTAGAAACCTCCCAGGAGCTGGTCTGAACTGCCCTCAGCCTTCAGGAAAATGGTGCCTGCTCTATGCATTTCTTCTCGGGATGCTAGTGTTCTCAGTACTGTCCTTCTCCCTGCCTAATTGCTATGTATAAAACCTATATTGTCATTTTGCCTCTTTCTTTGGTTTCTGGCCAATGAAAGAAGGCTCTGGGGGAATAATAAGGAGTTTGATTTGGAGAAACTCTGATGAAGAAGAATAGCCAGCATCTGTCCCCAAACTCTCCACCATGGGTTTTTCAATCGTCACTCTTTAGTTCAGTGTTTCTAGATACGCCAGTCATAAAAAGCAGGATTTCCTCTGTGTCCCCCATGGGGTGCCCTCTGATTTGGAAAGGGACAGTGAAGAACTGAGTGCTTTGTTCCTGGAAAACATCTTCTTTTGATGGTTCTATTCCCCTAACTGGCATTTTTCTTTCTAGTTTCTCATTTTTTCTTTCTGGGAAGGAAGCACAGCGGCTGTGATTCCAGGTCCTCTTTTCTTGTTTGAGTTCAGTAAATCTCAGCATCTGAAGGCAGTGACAGCCTCCAGCCTGTAGCTTCTGCACTGAAACAGGGTTCTTTCTCTCTCTTGCACAGCCAAGTCTTCTATTTCAGTAGTCAGTGCCCTCTCTTCTGAACAGTTCTGGTTTAAAAGGCATTATTTAGAAGAAAGTAATGCCATTGTCTTGGGAGAGCCCCAGTGCCCTCTCCTTCCCCCTTTCCTGCCTCCTGCCCAGGGTGGGTACATGCTTTTTCCAGTCCAGCTTGCTGTGAGTTGACAGTCCCAGAGATCAGCACTGCCTCTCTCTTATCTTCTCACTCTCCATTTGCTGGCTCACTGGATGCCGTGTGAATGTGACATCTTTCCCAGGCACAGTGAATGAGGGCCTAGATGGACACAGGGGTGGTCTTGGTGCCTAGTATAGAAAGAGTGTAGGAGAGCAAGTGTCTGTCCCTCTGACGTTATGCA
Source organism: Heterocephalus glaber (assembly GCF_000247695.1). The sequence continues at coordinate 11,219,107 of NW_004624730.1, forward strand.
CAGAGAGATGCACTTAGGAGGAATAATCTCTAACAGTTACCGATGCATTTTTTCCACAAAGAAAATAAGGAGGCTCCAGCTTTGAAGTGGAAATTTTCCAGGCTTGGATGGAGCTGAAAGGTAAAATGTGGTGCAGATACAGGATCTGAAAACATGTACTTTTCCCATTAAACATGCTCAAATATCTTTCTAGTACTCGTGTAAGCAAGGGTGAATCTGCCATTCATAAGCTCTAAGAGGAAAAGCCACCCGAATGTTAAGAAGGGCTGCTTAAGTCTCTGTTGAAGTTTAAACTGCCACCAAAGGTGGGCAATAATAAGGAAGTGTACCAGGTTTATCTCTGAAATTTGGAAGAGGTGGGCAGCAGCACATGATTTGGTACAGTTCAAATCCAAATTTAAAAGAATACAAGGGCACCCTCTACTTTTCTCTCTTTGGAGTAAGAAAATGTCCCGATTTCTGAAGCCTTTGCCAACCATCTTTGCAGCTGGCAAAGAAGGCTGGAAGGTGAAGTGGGAGTTAGAGAAAAGCAAGGAACTGGAATATTCTCTTTGATTCCTTCTACAACTTTTGTCTGTGTATCTGACAGCTGGAAGTGGTAGCATGATCACTGCAGAGATGAGAAAATAGAAGCACTTCAGTGGTGCACAAGGTCAGGTATTGCAGTGTGTCAAGGCCAGGGGTCTGAGCTCTGAGATGCCCCAACCTGCATGCTGCTTGTGGGCCTGAGGCTCCTCCCTGGCCCATTGCAGAAGTCATCTCAGAGATGTGGAATCTGTGATGCATTTCTTGGTGGCTGAGCATCTTCTCCAGCAGCCTTTCTTCAGCCTCTGTTCCCTCCCTCCCATTACCTGGCCTACTGGATGCAGGGTGCTGCACCAGGACAAGGGGATTGTCACACATCCTTCCTCACAGGCTCATTGAAGGTTACCAGAAGTACTGAGATTAGGGTCATATGCCATAAGTACCCAACAATAGTAGATTTTGTTGTTATGGATATTACTATTATTATGACTGTCATTACTTCCACACTCCCTAATGACCTTTTCTCTTGCTGAATGACTTAGTTGTTTCCTCCTCTGCCAAAGGCCAGCTCTTTCACCAGTGACTCCAGCGAGCTTGTTGGTCTGTATTGCAAATCCTAATGGAATAAACTTCTTCCATCCCGTACTCTGTGCCCCCAGTGGCTTTGCTTCTCTAGGGTTGTTCCCTGGGCTCTCAGGCTTAGAAGGCAGACCTACTTGAGCAGGTTTGGTTTTGACAGAGGTAGCATTCTGAATGTTGAGATGGCTACTGCCATCTTCCTCAGACCCAGGTCCTGTGAGCCCCACAAAAGTCTCCTGCTCTTCTACACTCAAGGGAGCTGAGGATGGTGAAGTGCCAGCCCTGGGGACTCAGCCTCATAGCAGGAGCAGGAGAAGCTTATGGTGAAGCTCCCCCTGGGGAGTGTCATGCCCCTCACATGTTCCTTATGCTGGTACAGTATTTGCCTTGTCACCAGCTGGGCTGTGAGAGAGCAAGGACCTGAGACCACCCAGGGGTGGGAGGAGGGTGCAGTCCCTCTAGTGAGACAGCTGTGCCTCAGAGGGCTTTCTTGAGAGGATGAGGGCAGAGGCACTTAAATTCAGGGGACCTGGGACACACCCTAGCCCCTTCACCATCTTTACTACTGAAGTGTACTTTTCTTCTTGCTCAGCTCAACATCTTGAGGGTTCTGGGGGGGCTCTAGTCTCTATTTAGGCTAAGGAGCCTTGAGGGGCTATAGCATCTGTGAGAGAGAAGCACGGGCAGTGTCTGTCTTGGGTGAGGGGAGAGGAGCCACTGCATATGAGCAAAGAGGAAGGTCTGACAAGGAGCAGGCCTACAGGGACAGTGGCCACAGCTGGCAGTGGAAGCTAGCAAAGCAGAAGGGTGGTTGGTCATATGAAGTTCCCTTATGTTGCTGCTCAAGCCGTGGTGAATTTGATTTTCAGGCACCATCCTTTCCTCCACACAAGATTCTTTCCCTTCAGGTTTTTTGGGCCACACATGCAGGGCTTCAAGTGACATTTCCTCTTCTTTGCCTCCCCTGACCACCCACTCTGAAATAGCCAGCTCCATCATTCCATTGCTCCACTGACAGATGCATTGAATGGATGATGGATGAATGGCCACCTCTCTCTTTGGGGTCTTTATTCCTCATCACAGACTCTCCTTCATATTGGCTTGGAAATCCTGGGGTTGGCTGCAAAAGGAAGACCAGGATTGCTTTTGGGCATCAGCTCAAGTGGGCTAGGTCTGCCATCCCTCCATGGGGAAAAACAGCTTTCTTCTCTGGCAGATGGAGCTCTCAGGGTCATGACCAAGGGAGGAGTTTTAAAGCCCCTACCACAGACAGCTTCTTTTCCCACTGGGAACCCAAATTGCTTGTGGATTATGGCCAAGGCTGTGACACTCTGTCACATCCCATGGGTGTTCATGGGTTGGGACTCTCTGGCTAGAAGGCTGAGAAGGCAAATTGGTGTTATCATGGGTTGGGCTTTTGTGAGAATTATGACTTGGTGGACAAGTGTGCCTGAGAGGAAGAGGAGTAAGTTTTGTGACCTTTGTTCATCAAGTTCATGCCCAGGCTCCTATCAGCTACACTCTCACACACGTTGTCTCAGTACTCCAGGTCATGGAGGGGCCCCATTTTTAGATGGGAAGGATTAATTGTCTGGATGGCACCAAGATCTGATGGCAGGGCTGGATGAAGGAGCTGAGTGTGCAGTTTCCAATTCAGCCTCCACTGGTTCCTCTTCCTGCTGACCCTGCCAATCTGACATCCAAGCCCCACTTAATGACACAGCTTTAGCGTATGTCTGTACCTGATGGCAGGATAACCTCAATGCTTCCAACTCCCCGGAGACTCCAGGCAAGTGACAGTAGAGTCTGCACACTAGCAGGTGATATAGGCCTTGGCATAATCTGTAGTTTGGAAGCAATCTTGTGTTTTCTAGGCACCCATCTGTGAAAGAAGAGCACGTCTGTACAGGGTCTGTTTGCTTATCGAGGAATGATTGCTGCTCAGGAGTAGAGATGTGTGCTCTTTCGATGTGTGTCTTTTCACTTCCAAGTGGAGAAGTCCCAGGACTTCTCAGCATGTCAAACCAGCTATTAGAGGAGCTCTGCTTCTTGAGCCTGGGAACATTTTAGTATTTCCCTTCCTTGTTGGGGTGAAGTTGTGTGTTGGCAGGTGTGTTGTGTTTTATACTGGAGCATGAGCCTAGCCTGGGATAGAGCTCTGTTTCTGGACAGTCACAGAGGTACCAAATACCTCCATCATGACAGGCAGGGTGCTGTGTGGGACACTATGGGTGGAGGACACTTTGTGTCTGTTCTGGATTGTCTCCCAACAGATGAGGAAGGCACCCCTACTTACCACTTCCTACTTCCTTGATTTCTCAGTGTGCTGGTCTGTGCAGTAGAAGAAGAGAAGAGGGTCAGGGACTCTTCCTTCACAGTATCTGAGGGGCTCACAGGGCACTTCCCAGGGGGTAAGAGTAGAAATGACACGTTGGACCTGTGCTGCATAAAGTTCATCTTTATCATCACCATCAGCCACAGAGACTCAAGACTGTGGAATGTTTTTCCTGAATGTTCTCAGCTGAGAGTGACATTGATCCTAACTGAAAGTAGTCTGGAATATTACTGCCCTCTTGTAAGTGCTGCCAGGACCCTTCACTGGCAGCTCATTGATCCCAAAAACATGTAACTCCTGCATGCTTCAGTGCTTCTGCCCTTATTGTTCCCTCTCCTAAGAATGCTCTCCCATGCTTCTTTGATTAGCAAACTCCTACTGGGTGCTAAATTGAAGGCAAGCTATCCCATCTCCTCTTTCTTTCCCATGAGGCAGAGTAATATCTTTCTAAGGGCAGTATTTATCATAAATTTGATTTCAGCCATCCAAAAACATTCTTACACCTCGAGCTTCTCAGGGAGAAGGGCTTTCAAGGTTGGGTATAAGAGGCAACTTAAAGTCCTACACCTGGTGAGTCCATGAAGCGGTGTCAAACTGATGGACCCAGAGGTTTGTTCTAGGCCAGGAGTGCATCAACATAGGCTGGGCAGGTCATGGAGGTTGCTGATATCTAAACTGATAAAACCACCTTAGGAGAATGGACTTTGGGACTGGACAAGACCTTGGTTGGTTGGAATTAGGTCCTGAGGTTGGTTGGAGTATATTCTGAGGCTTTGTCTTCTTAAGCCTGTTTCATCTTCTATAGAAACATGATAATAGATCCTATCCTATATAGACTGCTATGGAAATCACATGAGGTGGTATGGTAAAGGCCGTAGTAGGTGGTCAGACATGGTGGCTGGAGTTAAGATCATTCCAACTGAGAACCTGAGGCTGTTGGGAGCAGGGATCTTACTTTTCATACCTTTGAATCTCTCAGTGGGCCTTGCACAGTGCCTATGCTTATTGGCTGCTTAATTTTGTAAGTAATTGAATATAGATGATACCCGAAGAAGGATTTTGAGTCAGGAAGAGGCAGGATTAAAGTGGTAATTAAGAAAGAAGTCCTTGGTTATAGTGTGATCTGAGGGGTGGATAGAGAAGGACCTTGAAGCTGAGAAGCCAGGATATTTTAAGCATGCATCTGAACTAACATAGAATGCAGGCTTCTTCCTGCTCCTCCTGCTTGGCTATCAAGGCCAGAGGAGGAGGGGACTTGAGCAGAGCAGTGGGTAGAAGCAGGTGGGAGTGTTAGGCAAGCAGATGTGGGGTGCATGTTTGTGTGTGATGTGGGTGTGTGGGGGTGTGAAAGGGTAGGGATACATGGGTGTAGCTATGTGAGCTTGCATATGTGTTTGAAGGACCCAGCTGGCCATGGACATAGCTCTGTCTTACATACTTATAGTCTCATGGGGAAGACGATGTTAATGAAATTGTTATTTGTAAGTGTAGTGAACAATCTAATGAGAATAGAGTTCATTCTTACAAGTGCCTAATTCATACTTCGGGGTATTTTATTTTATTTTGCAGTACTGGGGATTGAACTCAGAGTCTTGGCACTGAGGTACAACCCCATATCCTTTTTGATTTGTAATTTTCAGACAGGGTTTTGCTAAGTCACTAAATTGGCCAGGCTAAGCTTGAAATTTTGATCTTCCTGCCTTATCCTCCCAGAAGGTTGGGATGATAGGTGTGAGCTACCAAGGAAGCTTTTTTTGAAAGATTTAATTTAAAAAATCTTATTTATCCTGGTTTTAATAGCTATAATTTAAAGATTTTTATATGCATAGTTCTTTAACATAACCACAATACTATTATCACATGTAAAATAATTAACACTAATTCCTTAGCATTATCAAATATCCAGTCATTGTTGAGATATTATTGTGTATCTCATAAAATTTTTACTGTTGTTTTACTTAAATCAGATCTACATGTAATTTTGAGTTGATTTGTTGCTCATGCTTTTGTTAACTAACAGTTTCCCTACATTTTTAGTTTTTTCATATAATTTTTTTGTTGAATAAACCATGTTATGTGTCCTGTAGAGCTTCCCGGAATCTGGAGGTTGCTGATCATATCTTCTTGGTGTTAGGTAGCAGGTTCTTCAGTCCCCTGTCAACTGAGAGTTAGACCTGGAGGCCTGCACGGGTTTGGTTGGCTCAGTTTCTCCAGGGGCTTCTCACTGTCTGGATTTGCAGTCATCAGTGGCCTCACTGGGGAGTTCTGTGGTGAGCGGGTGCTGGACAGGAAGCAAGGCAGAGCAGAGCTGTGGGAACTCAGGCAGATCTCTTTACCTCTTTAAATATCATCTGCAAAGTGGACACAACACCTGTAAACTCCCTCATAAAGGAATTGTGGCAATGGAAGGAAATAGTGAATATGAAATGTTTAGCACCATGTCTGGCCAACAGGAAGACACCAGTAGATGTTGTTGTTGATTCTGATAGCAGTGATGATGTGGAGGAGGAGAGAGGAGCTTGGGCTTTATCCTGGACCCATGGGAAGCTTTTGTGTAGGAGATAGATCTGATCAGACTTGCATTTCAGAAATTCTGACCGGTCTGCAAGATGGAGAATGGAAAAGAGGGCAAGCTAAAACAGGCTGGAGTAGGTGTTCAGGAGAGAGAACGCTGGGCCTGAATGGGGCTCAGGGAGTGTGGAGGTGAATTGGGAGTATTCAGAAAGGAAACAGAAGGGGTGATAAAATGAGAGAGGGGAGCCAGGAGGTGTATAAGTTTTAGGTAGAGTGACTGCCAGGAGGATGTTACCACCCACTGAGACAAAGAGACGTCTTCAAACCTCTGGGATCTCACTCTGCATGCACCCCAATACTTGTGCGTTTACGTATTTAGTGAATGTCTACATGTGCTACTATACTAATATATTCTGTGCATTTCAATATATGCAATAAAACAAAATTATTAAAAATCAGATAAAGATGAAATAAATAATATTTTAAAATATCTTGCTATGATTAAAATGACTTCTTAATCTCATTAGCTAGTAAGCAAGGCAAAATATACACGCGGAGAAGCTCATCATTAACGATAGTGGATGCATATCCATATTTCAGATAGTCTTCTTGATTTGATACTTTTTGCCAATTTCCAGTCAGACCTGATTAGAGTATCATGACTTCTAGCTCCTGTGTGGCTGATGAAGAGCTATTACTAGGGGCAGGGTGAATGTCAGCAGCCTCAGGCTCATGGGCTTTATGCTTATACTGTTTGAATGGCTCCACAAGTGGACCTTTTCAGGGATCTTTGAAAGTCACTTATTCCATTTTTATAAGAGTTAGTTGGGGCTAAACCAGATAATAGAACCTGTGGACTGCTCTGTGACTTAGTGTGATCCAAAAACAAAACAAAAACAAAAACAAAAAAAACACAAGATCATCACTCCCCTTTCCAAGAGCCACCTTCTCAGAAAGTTTTGAGGAAAGAGGTCCAGGGTCCTCTCATTGCCCATTCACGGTCACCAACCTTCCTCCCAGCCCAGACTGTGTCTTGCATACTGTGGCAGGTTTCACTCTAGGGAGGTGGATGGTTGGACCACCACAGAGGGAGGGTCCTGGCTCCTTGCAGAGTTGGCAATCAGATAATAAATGAACCAGGCAGAGTTGGAAGGCAAACGATTCTGTGGGGTCATTTAAAATTGCTCAGTGTTTTAAAGCTCGTGATAGTTCTGTGGTTACTAATCCTGGGTCCTGGTGAATCCCCAGGAGACTGATGGGTGCTCTTGTTATTTAGTGCTGAGCAGTCCGCTGAGACCCCACTGCAGCCAAATATACCCAGGAAGGAAAAGGCCTGGTGGATTATGGGCCTAATTGGTTGTTGCTGTAACAGTTTTGATTTAGCATGCTCTCTGCAGTGCAGGCAGCTGCACCCGGGGCCAGCACCGTTCTCGGGGGAGGACAGGCACCTGGGCAATTTCCAGGAGGTGTGTCGCCTGTGAGGGGGCCCGGCTGCTGTTGGGCTAGGGGAGTTGAAGGGACCACCTCATGCCTTCTGATGCCTGGCAGTGGAAAGAACCCCAGCTCTGGGTGAGGGGAGAGGAGGTGGCACTCCCTACCAATTAGGAGCCCATCCTATGCTGTGTCCCCCCCCTCCCAGGAACCCCTTCCTTCTGGGGCTGGATTCTGCCCTCTGATTATCACAACACATCTCCTGTTTGGTTTTTCTCGGTTTAACTCCCACACTCATTTTGTGCATGAATGAGTACAATGAAACCAGTTTAATGTGCTGTTAATTCTCTGTTCAAAATATTCCTTTCTATTTAAGGGACATAGTCCCTTTCATCTCGCTGAGGCAGTGCGTGAAAGAAAGCAGCTGCTAGGGTAGCAGGGGGGATCCTGTGGGTGGGGGCCAGCCCAGGCCAGCCTTGCTGTTACCAGTGGGACGTGGGTGCTGTGGCAGGTGAGCCTCCCATCCCCAGTTGTGTGTGTGAGCATTTCCAGAAGCATGTTGGTAAGAAGGTCCACACTTACTGAGCTGGGGGTGGTCAACTCTCTGCATGGGGAAAAGTTCATTTTTTAGAGAAACACCTTCTTCCTTGGGCTGTAGTGGTAAGATTTTGGCATGTGTACTGATACCAGTCTCTTGTGGCTCCCAAGTAGAGGAATGAGGAAGTAAATTCCATGACTGATCACAGAATCAGGCAAGACCTGTGACAGTGATTTAGAAAACACCAAATTTGAAAATTGTTCAAAGCATCTAAATATAATGTTTATACTATTGCTCATGCTAAGCTAGCGAAAGATTTCTGTTTTGACAGAAATGTTCTTGTTCAGGTCAGCTCTGCCTAGCCCTTTTCTCTGCTTTAACCAGGGGTGTTTGGGTGCAAAGGCTTTGCACCCAGCTGGCTGAGTACCTGGTCCTAGGCCCACATTTTGAGAGACAGATGATCTTTATGGGAGCAGAGTCTGTGTAACCACAGCAGTGAGGCAGATTGCACAGCATTGGTCCGCATGGAGCAGTCCCTCCAGAGACATGGAGGTGGCAGCTGGGTGGGGAGGCTAAGCCTTCTGAAGGGTCTGTCTCATCCTTCAACAGCTGCCTCTTGCCACCATCCCCATTGCTGGGTTCCTTTCCAGATGCTTTCCTCACATGCAGGTGGAGGAGGGGAGCAGCCACAGAGGCATCATGCTTCTTTCCTCCTCAAAGCTATCAGAAATTCTGGCTGAAGGAGCCCTAGGACCCTCCATGGTGCTGATGCTTTCTCTCTCTGAGTTTGCACAGGGCACTAGCTTACCAAACTGATCATGTGTTCTGCCCCCTGTAGCCACTGCCCCCTTGCCCTCCACATACCCTTCCCCAGGCACTTTCCGTGACAGCAGTGACAATTTATCCAGCAGTTCAGCACATCTTAGAGACTGCCTGCTAGGTAAAGGTGCTTGAGTAGGTGTAGAAATTTTGTTAGGTGTTAGTTAGTTTGAGTACACAACCTATTTTCCCTTGAAACACACATTTTCTTTCTATGGTTCCACAGCTTATCCTTTGGGAAATGTTGCTCCAACCCTTCTATCCTCTCATTTCACCCCCACCCCCCACATAAGTCTTTTATCTAACTTGTTGAGCTTAAGTCCTTGTTTTACAGGAAGCCTTCTCTGACCTTCTCAGGCTCACCCACTCTGCTCTCTTCCCTAGGGTCCTGGTGTTCTGTACATTTAGCCCCAAAGACCCTTGTGGACACTGACATGATAAAGGGATTTCTCAGGAGCTTCGTGAACCCCATGATCATGATCTTCCACGAATGTGACCACTACTTCCACCTGACCCTTGAATTCTGCCATCCCTCCCTGTGCTTCCTCAGTCCACTATTCCAGTGCCTATGGACTCAAGACCTGCCAGCCAGAGCCAGGCAACTCCACAGACTTAAGGGCCAGTGTCTTGAGCAGCTGACCAGCACCTCTTATTCCATTGCCTCCCAGAAACCTTCAGCTAGCCAACCCTGAGACAGCCAACCCCGGGAGCCCGGCAACCCAAGCAGTGTGCATACTGTGCCTGGGTCTGAGGTCACAGTGAGAGAGTAGCTGGATCACATTCCTGTGATCATGGAACAACTGTGCTCTTCACAGCTATAATCGCTCCCTAGATCTGCTGTAAAAAATTTCTACAAATTTGGTGGTTTAAGACATCAGAACTGTTATGTTTCACCATTGTGGAGACCAGAAGTACAGGGTGTGGTCAAAAAGTATGTGTATTTAAATTTTAAAATAAACTGTTACAGTAAAAGACGCATTGCTATTATCCTCCTCAAAATGCTCCCCCTCACTTCCAACATACCTATCCCATCATTCTTGCCACTTTCTGAAGCAGTTCTGAAAGTCTTCTTTTGTGAGTGTCTAGTTGTGCTGTCATGGCTGACTTGATGTCCTGAATTCACTTCAAACATGTACCTTTCATAAATGTTTTGACTTTGTGGAAGAGCCAGTGCCAAATCTAATGAATAAGGTTGTTAAGGACACATCCACTGTAATATTTTTTAACGAGGTTGCCTTTTTGTGGAATGGCACTGGGTAGCATATTTACCATAGTTTTGATTACACCTCATAAAGACACTCACAAAAAAAGAAGTGGCAAGAATGGTAGGATAACTGTGTTCTAATGGAGGAGGAATATTTTGTGGGCAATGTATCTTTTACTGTAATAATTTTTTAATAATTTAGACATTCACCATAATTTTATTTATCTCTTGACAAAATCAAGGAGTTCCCAGGGTTGGGTCTTTCTGGAGGTTCTGAGGGAGAATCTATTCCGTACCCCCCTGGCTTCTAGTGGCTGTTGGCAATTGAGATTTTATAGTTAGTAGATATACAATCCAGATCCCTGACTTTGTCCTTATATGGCCTTTCCCTCTGTGTATCATGTTTCTCTCCCTTTCTGTTATAAGGACATCAGTCTTTGGATTTAGGGCCCATGCTAAATCCTATATGGTCTCATCTCAGGATCTTTAATTTTGTCTACAAAGGCCCTATTTCCAAATAAAGTCACATTCACGAGAATAGGGAAGGAGGTCTTAGACATATCTTTTTAGAGGACACAATTCAACTCATTTTATTAGCTTTTGCTCCCAGTGTGGTTGGGGTCCCAGCCATACTCTCCTGTCATAACCTCATGATCCCTGCATTCTTGGCTGTGACAAGAGAATGCACTAGGCATGCTGAAGACTCACACTTGGATCTTACATCTCTTGCTGTTTTCTGGCCTCGATGGGCCTGCTAGTATCCAGGCAGGAGTTTGGGAGTTAGCTCCCCTTGCTGATAACCAGGAATCTTGATGAGGCCATTTCCTCTCAACTGCCTGCTAAGCTATGCAAGCTGGTCAGAGCCTTGCCATTTTCCTGTGATTCCTGGACAGACCTTGGCCTGTTCTGATTGAGCATTTTGTGGTTGGCCTCCCTTCTGAAGCCCACTTTGCCCATCTGTCTGCTGCACTGCTCTGCCACCTGGTTTTGTGGTTATTGCCTTTCCTCACCCTTGGCTGATCTCCTTTATCGTGCCTTGGATTGGACTCTTCCATGAGCCAAGAGCTCAGGCCCTTTCTGAGTGTTCACATGGTGACACATTTCCCTTGATGTGCCAAGTCTACAGATCCCCAGCTGACATAAACACACTTGTTATACATGTTCCTCTGCAAAGCCATTAGTGGCAAATGAGACGTGTGTTTGCCATGTTTCTCTTGTTTCACTTTATGCCCTTTAGAAAGGACTCAAATCCCTTTGAACCTAGTTGATACTAGTTAGCCTAGCGGGACAGCATTATAGACCATAATTAGGCCAATCATCTTCCATGGGCCCACTGTCCTGAGATGGCTGTGAAGATGAACTTTATTTAATTATATTTTTGTTCACTGAGTATCCCGAGGAGTCCAGCTAATATCTTTCTGATGTTCTGGAGGCCATACAGGTGCCCGTGAAAGTCTGTAGGTGTGCTAATACCTGTAAGGTTATTTTATTATCACACATTAAAATAATGAATTCATTGATCAAAAATTACAAGAAAAAATTTAAGTATTATCAAGTAGATTCTTTCAGTACATTTGTCTAGACCAGAGCCCTGGGCTGTCCTGTGTACATGCTATAGTAGAAAGACAGAGTGGAATATTTGCAGTAGATTTACAAACCCTGAAATATAAAGTTTTCTGTCCACAAGTGTAAACCATCATAGCACTTACCATAGCATCCAGTGGGGCTGTAGTAAACTGAAGTCCTCCTGGGCAGATGTGCTCCTGTGCTGGGCTGGGGGGCTTCCTTTAGACATGTGCTGTTTCCCAACCTAGTTGGCACTGTCACCCTTAGTCACCCTTAGGGGTTTAGAGAATGCAAGCCCCCCCATTCAATTGATGGCATTCTGTCCAGTTTGTGTAATGAGATCTCAAGCACTAGGGCCGATACTTGTCTCTTAATGGCTCTATCAAGATGTGATAATGTTTGTGAAAACATTTTGTGAACTCAGTGCTAGACAAAAGCTATTTATAAAAAGCATATATCTTAATTTTTAATCGAATTGTTTAGGAATAATAGCTAACATTGATACATGATTATTATGGGCCAGGGACAGTGGTAAATATGTCTCCCAAAAGTCATTTTGTTTCATTTTCATCTTACCTTGTGAAGGAAGTTTATTTTATCTGTGTGACTGATGAAAAACCTGGGGCTCAGAGAGGTTGTGAGTTGTCCAGGACCACAGTGCTGCCAACACAGCTGAGATTACAACTTGCGTCTTTTGCTTCCAACTGCAGGGCTATCTTAGTGTACCTTGGCTGGCTAGGTAAGGGATCCGCTAAAGGAGGCAGATGAACTCTTTCCTCCGGTGGTACATAAAGCTTTGCATCATTTTTCTAAAGAAAGAGAAGGTGGACACAAGGTACTTGGTAAAGCATAAAGAAAATACAGCTCAGTTGTCTTGGGCAATTCTAAGATTTAACACTGAGATTTGAGTGTTGTAGGGTGAAGCTCCGTGTGAATTTGCTGAGATGTTAACTTGACTTATTGGCACCAAGGCACCTGCCAGGAAGGACACAGTTGCATTACTGTTTGTTGCTTACCTGATGGTATACCTTATAGTATATATATTAGAATAACTCTCAAGAAGCAAGAGAAAGAGCTCTCCCTTCCCAAGAAAGCCAGCCTGTTCTGGTGATATAAATTAAGAAAAGATACCCAGAATAGACATCTAACAAGAAAGAGTAAAACTTACTTGTGTTGTTCAATTAAAAATTTGTAAGTCATGGGATGTGTCCATGGGGGACATCGCCAATCAGTCATACTTGGGAAGTGAGGAATCTTTGTTTAGGCTTGTCCTTTGTCATCAGCATCCCCTCTAGCCTGCTGGAATGTGATCTCCCCTTGCCAGGCCCCCAACACGTTGCTGCCCTTAAATCCAAGGTCTCTTGGTGCAGAGTTAGGGGCCAGCAACTTTCCAGACAGGGTTCCTCCTTTGAGGTGCTGCCGGCCTGAGCTGGTGGCCAACCAAGGGGCTTTTTCTCTGCTCCTCTGATAATGCAGCCTCTGCCTCATTTGCCCATTCTCCAGCAGACACCTGTGGGCTGACTCCTGCCTTGGCACAGCTCCTGCCCTTAGAGAACCTGCAGTACAGCAAGCTGGGTACCCCACTTCAATGTCTGCAAGCCCTCTTTTCTCAACTACATGGAGTGGGACTGTCTGTAAACCCATTTAGAGGCTTCATTGTGTTAGCCACAGAGATTTCTAATATTTCCAATAAATACACGGGACAGGGGACTGCCAAACCTCTATGACTCTGCAGCCCTGAGAGCTCTGACTGAAAGAGGGGTTGTCACTTTCCACTGGCTGCCTTGGGCCTAGAGCCCAGGGCTGAACAATGTTGCCCAGAGGCCTCAAACCCCCGTGATATCCCACACAGGCAGCCTGCAGGGCAGAGGATTTGTTCCCTGTGCCTGTCACTCTGTGCTGTACAGAGGGCAATAGGGCTTTTGTGAGTTTTCAAGTGAACCCACTGGCCCATTATCTGGCCCAGCTCTCTACAGAACACCCCAGCACATGAGGACAGGGGTGGGGCTGGGAAAGGCTGGATGCATTCCTAGCCAGAGCTGAAAACACTATTCATCCCAGAAGCACCCATTAAGCTGCAACAGGACAAAGAAGAAGGAGAGAGTGGGAAATCTGGAAGGAGGGGATTGAGAGGGAGAAGAGCAGGATGAGGATGGGGAAAGGGGGGAGGCGGGGCAAGGGCACCCACAGCAAGGAAGAGAAATCTGATATGAAGATTTTCCAGTCCTGTGGATGTGTTCTGAGAAGTCATGTTTCTCTTGGAGAAACAATAGACTCTCAGTGGAATGACACTGACAGGGAGATGAAAAGAGCTTTCCTGTGCCATGGGGTGCCCCAGGCAGCCACTGATCCTGGGATCTATCAACAGAAGTAGGATGTCCCCACCAGGTACTGAGGGGTACCTTTCAGGTATTCAACAAGGGCCTAAGAAAGGAAATCCCAAGAAGCCAGGCTTTTGACAACTCAGACCAACCTGGGATAGTGAGCACCTCATGTAAGCAGACAGTAAGTCCCAGCTGGGGACAGTACTATACTGGGACTCAGGATAGGGATGAAGGCGTGGGCCAGATATTTGGGACTTCTTATACCCTGAGAATTTCTGAACTGAGAGCTGAGGCCTGGATTTGGGGCCCAATGCCCTGCCACATTTGGATAGGCAGAAGGGGGCATGAATGAGCAGATGAATTCTGATCATTTCATTATGTCCAAGCTGGAAAACATGGAATAAACCTCCAAATCCTGAAGCCACTGAGCCTAATTGGTTCTTCTCAGTGCAGAAGTTAAATCAGAGGAGTAATTCCTGTTGAAACCTCTCCTATTGGCTTTAGGAAAAGGATGGAAGTCTTGAGTTTTCAGCCTTTCAAGGAAAACTTTATCCCAGAAGAATGAAAGACTGACTAGTGGCCAAATGCCTCCACTTGAGCTTCCAGCGTGGAAGAGGACAGGAGGTGATGATTGCCCTCCCACTGTTGGGAGACTAGGAGCTACATTTCAACTTCCACATGGACACAAGCTTCAGAGCTCAGTCCAGAAGAACAACCCTAGTCTTTGTTCCCCCAAAGGGGACTGGGCAGAAAGAGGTCCTACTCACATAGCTTGGTCAACTGGTTCCTAGGCTATTTCTTCAGACAAACCAAAGTGTAGAGGGCCTTCCTCCTTCGAATTCCACTTCAGCTGCTTGTTAAATGGGAAAAAGTCCATAAAACACCTACTGTGTAGCTAAGAGTACTGTCCTGAGCCTGGCACATTTGGATGGTGATGTCAAAACCACAGAGAAGGTGACAGAATGCACCCCATGCAGATCTGGGGTGAGGGTACCAATGCAGGGTGGGGAAGAGACAGGCTATCTAGAGGCACAGGAGGAGCAATGGCTGGACCTTAGAAGGGTGGAAGATTTGGGTGGGGTGAGGTCAGGGTATGAAGTGGACAGTTTCTGTCTGGGGGAGCTGGGTAGGAATCGGGGTAGGGAGGGTACAGGATACACCTGGTGGCTGAGGGCTTGAAGAGGAGAGGGGCCAGTGAGATGGGGCAACAGCACCGAAGCACTGAGAATGGCAGACACTGGAAGATGTCAGCAGCCAATGTCAGCCACCTGGTGGGATGGATACCCTAAGTCACCTTGCTCAGCCAGCCCCCCCCCCCCCACCTCTGAGTAGCTCGCCCTTACCTGGCGCATCTCCATCCATCTCTCTGTTGTTGCTGCCAGCACATGCAGGGGCTGTAGGGCGTGGCTCAGAGCCAGTGCCATCTGAGAGTTATCGTACCACAGATCAATCAGGACCAAGGGCCCAGGAGGGGCTGGCAGGGAGAAACAGGCAGCAGCAGCCGTGTTCCTTCTGATTAAAGAGGCCAGGCCACCATCCATCGCCGACCTTCATTAGAGATGCAGAGAGTCATTTTGCATGGGCATGTGGGCTCTCCTCCCCACTCTTCTCCAGGGTGATTGATGCCTCTTGGGTGCCTGCATCCCCCATGAAGTGAGAGCCTTTCTCTCATTGCACCCACAAGGAGCAGGAGCAGCAGGGGGATTATGCATGGTTCTTACCCATGTGTCATCGGTATAAACTCATTGGTCTGTCAGACTGACTGGGGCAAACAGATTTAATCTCCCTTAGAACTCATGGTGCTGGAAGACTGGAAAATGCCAGGTTCCTAATTTTTTTTTTTGGTACCTGGGATCGAACTCGGGTCCTTGCGCTTGTGGGGCAGGTGGAAGAGCCACTGAGCTAAATCCCCGGCCCAAAGCTCCTAAATTTTAATAGATCTTTGACTCTGTCCACACATACAGACAGACAGACAGACAAAAAAAAAGCATGTAGGTGAAGTCCTGAGCAGCAGTGGCTTCTGGCTAGGCCTGCACCATCCGAACACTGGGAATTGATCTAATCGATGTCCCTAACCACCCTTGTGGTTCTCTTTCCTCTCCCTGCCTTAAACGCCTCCTCCCTGCTCCTGCTGCTGAATTGGGCAGAGAGGTAGAGGCATGCCACCTGTCAGGAGGAATCAGGTCAGGAGAAGATGAGACCTTGCCAAGAGCTGGTCTGAACGTCCGGTTCAATGCCTCCAGCACCTGATGCCTGGGAGTGTGGAGCTCCCCACAGCAGCTGTGTGGAGTGTGTGGATTGTGTGGTCCAGCCATGCCTGGACCAGAGAGTACAGAGCCTGACACAGCCTGCCTCCCCTGTGCCCACTGACATGCCATGGCCAGTTTGGCTTCTGCCTCCAGGTGTTTGGTGCTAGAAAGGTCTAGACAGCCTTAGCCAAAGTTATGAGACCCAGTTTTTTTCTGGGTTCTCTGGCTGAGGCGTATTTTCAGACTTAGGAGGGCCATATATGAACTTAGGAGGGTGTTTGACCAGCTTAAAGGATGAGGACTACAGATTTCAGAATGGGAAAGGGAGCAGAGAGAGAGAGGGAAAAAGCGCTGTGGCCATTTCAGATATTTGGGCCCCAAATGGAAGGCTTTGTTTTTCTATTTTTCTTGTTCCTATGTTCAGCCTTGCTACTCAGGCCTTTTTCTTTGCTGGAGAAAAGTTGTCAGTCATTGAATCTACAGGACCTTTCCTCCATCAATGAACCGTGTAGAGATGGAAGTTGTAATAAGGGTTCGGAGGCCTGGGTGGGGAGACCGAAGGCACCCTCAGTGGTGGGGAACTAGAAGAATGAGGCGAGGCTGTGCCTCAAGGATGTGGGAGGTATAGTGAGGGGTGTGCAAAGTCCTGGGTGCCTGTCTTTCAGGAAAACAGTCTCTTGAGGGTGTGGCCTTGCACGGAGCCCACCCCCGTACCCTGTCCCATATCAAGTGAAAACACTGTTTTGAGATTTGTCCCCTGTAAAGAGTGATGCCGCCAGGCCCAGTGCATAGGGAAGTTTAGAGGCATGTTATCTGGAAGAACAAGACCCATGCCGGTCTGCCTTTGTTCTGAAGCACCATTCCTAACTTTGACCCCTTGGGGAAACTCAGAGGCATAACTGAGCTTCTTTCTTATCCCCATCTCAAGAATGCAAGGAGACTCTTGTTTTAAATTCTTGTCTCCTCCAACAAAAGAAACATTCTCTGTTGACACATTAGATAATAGACAGGAGCGGAACCTACTCTTCAGTCCCATTGTCCCCAAATCAGTGAGCAGCCAGCAGGAAAAGTTCTTGCTGAGGCAGTGGCCCCATCCCAGACTCACCTGCAAACAGTGTATAAGGGAGGTGAAGGTTGCACCAAGCACCCGTGTCTGTGGTTGGACAGGGTGGCTGAGGAATAAAAATATGACCAGAGGGCTGAGCACAGTTTCTTAGTTACCTGAGAAGAGTTTGTTTGGAGCCAGGCTTGGTGGAGAGCATGTAGGTTAGAGACTGAGCTTAGTCTCCTGGGGTGGCATGGAAGACTCTATTCCTCACACAAAAATCTAGAATACAACAATGGAAACATCACAGTGACTGCCCTTTGCAGATCAACTACTGCTTACCAGAGGCTGCGAGGGGTGCTTGGTGAATAATATTTCACTGATTCTCCTCCAATGCCTTGTGAAATGGACATTATTATCCTCATTTAATGGATGGCTGAACATGGGCCTTCAGGGTCTGAGTAATTTGCTCAAGGTGATACAACTAGACAGTGGTAGAGCTGAGACTCTCACTGAGGTCTGTCTTTTCCAAGCCTAGCATGGTCTGAATGTGGCCGTACTGGCATGTGGCTGCCCCCTTGTGTGGAGTATTTTGCAGGTCTTGGGGGAAGGAGGGCTACCAGAGATATGGATGCTGATCTTTTAAGCTCCAGCTATCACTGGGGACTTGGCAGAAACAGATGGTACAGTCAAAAGAGGCGACTGAGGGGAGAGATTAATTAAGGGACTATTGACAAAGGTTTGCATGAGTTAAAGAATGGCATTAAAAATGACAAGGCATCTGGGGACTAGCAGCAATGCTTTTACCATTTTTCAGCTTGAAGGATGAGGGAAGGGAGCCACATTACCAGAAGCAGGCTAGGGTTTCACCTGTTGAAGAGGGCCACCTCTCTCTGCAGCTTAGAAAGAGGAGCTGCTAGAGTACATCCTTCCTATCACCCACATCACCCAGGCTCCTTCTGGCAAGGGCAGCAGTGGATGCAGTCTTCGAAGGTCTACTTTCCAAGACAGAGTAGGGTGGAAAAAAGTGGTGAGTAGGTCTGGGAAAACAGACAGAGAAGGAGCCATCCATTCTAAATGTAAAGAAGGCAAGGTTGCTGTACTAGGGATACATGCACCTCACTGTCTTTGTGTCTGTATCCTCAAGCTGCTAGTACAGGGCCCAAGTATTTGTTAGAAGAAAGCCAATGGCCATGTTTCTGAACATCCTAACTCTTGTTATAAGCTGAATTGTGTCCCCTCTCTCCAAAAGGTATTTTCTTAGCCTTCAGTACCTCACAGTGTGATCTTATTTGGAAACAGGGTTATGGCAGCTATTATTTAAGATGAAGTTGTACTAGAGCAGCGTCTACTTGTAATACAGTGTGACTGGTGGCCTTATAAAATGGTCATGCCCTATACAGAGCCACATGGAGCAAACACTATGTGATGACAAAGGCAAATTGGAGTTATGTAGCTGCAAACCAAGAAATGCCAAAAGATCACTGGCAAACCACCAGAAGGTGAGAAAAACAAGGAGAGTCTCTCTTCCAGGTTTCAGAGGAAGTATGGCCCTCCTGACATCTCAATTTTGGACTTTTATCCTTCAGAAGGTGAGACAATACATTTCTGCTGTTTTAGGCCAGATTATGGTTCTTGGTTACAGCATTTCCAGGAAACTGCTAGACCTCAGACCATCAGTTCCATATTTTATTAGTGAAAAACTTGTGCAGAGTACAAGGTACAAATGTACAGACTAAGTCACAATGGGACTGAAGAAGCAAATGGTTGTCCTAGTTCCTAAGGCCTCCTTTAGTTTCTTGCTATTGTTCAGATACCATGCTAAGATCTATGTGCCAGAAGAGATCCTCACGAGTCACATGTCAAGCTCAGGGCCAGGCTGGGCAGAGAACACAGCCCTTCCCAGGCTTATTCCCAGCCTTTTCCAGCTTCCTATACCAAAGAGACCTTCCCTGTGTCTGTGCTCAGTCTGCTCTCTTGGGAGCCTGGCTTGGAAGAGCCCTTGGAGAGAAGGAAATCAGAACTGGGCCTCTGGGCCTCTCACTTGTTCATGAGCTGTGTGTCCTGTGTAAACCAAGGCCAGATCTGAAGCCTGTGCCAACCCCTCGAGGCACACTTCTGTGCTGTGACCCATCTAAGCTCCCTTGTATTTACCATAATTAATTGTACCTTAGAACACAAAAGAAACAGAGGGAGAAGGGCGTGGTGGGAGGACTGTGGTGATCTGTATGTCCTTTAAAAGAGCAAATTTCACAGTTTGTAGTTATAATTTAAATGCCTGTTCAGAATCATTTAATCAGTCAGTCATTCAGCAGATGGGTTGGGTCGGCTCATTCAGTTTACTTAGCCTTGTTTCTCTTCCTCACTGGCCATTACCACCCATCAGTCAATGGAGATATATATAATAATAGCTTCCATTCACCCAGCACTTTACACTTGGCAAAGACAGTAAATAAGTGTTAGTCAGATGAGTGTTCTTAAGAAAACACACAGCGTCTTTCTGGGTATGGCCTCCTTGGCTGAGGCAGATGCAAGAGGAAAAGCCTCTGCCTTCTTCCAGATGAGGACTTTGCCACTCAGACCAGACTTGATTGTTCATCTGTTGTAGAGCAGGAAGTTGAACCCATGTCTCCAGGGTTTATTGACCACCATTGGTGTTATAGGAGGCATCTGACCAAGCTCTGTGGGGCAGAAATCACAGCTCTGCTTAGATTGTACAAAACCAGTAATTAACAGCAACCATTTGAGAAGTAGAAGCTATTCAGAGGAAGGAAGACCTTGTAGTGGTAGGACTAAGTGTGAGTTTTGAAATCCAAGATTTTGGTAGGTGGAAAGGAGGAGGGAATTCCAGCAGGAGGAACAACATGAAAAAAATGGAGTACTGGGAGGAACGATTTCCTCTATGGAATTGAAGATCTGTGTGGAAGAGGTGTCTGGAGCAGAAGGTCCTTGAAGGCAGATGTTTGTGGTATATATATTCTTGAGTCATTGGAGCAACTTAGAGTGTCCCGAAGTAGGGAAGTGAGGTATGATGAAAGTGGTGTTTTAGAAGATAGATTACATTTTTATTTCTGAATTCAGGCCTTGTAAAACAATGCAACATTAACAAGGAAGCTCATCTGTAAGCGGGAGTGTCCCTTCCCAGCAGAGGTTGTGTCTTTCATCCTAGTCTCTATCCTTGCTTTCCTGTGTTACTGAGTTGAAACCCTGTCTCTAGTTGCCTCTCTGGGGCACACATAGCTTTGTCTTCTGCTCTAGGTTTTTAGGGCTTACGTTCCACACGCCCATCACCCTAACAACCCACTTGTGTAAATGAGCAATCCTGCACCTCTTCCTTCCCTGAGAGATAAGCTAGGTAGTGCAACTTTTTCTAGATAATGAATAAACATCTTCAAGATACAAAGATTTTTGGTTTTTCTTTTCCTTATTTCCTCTGGACAAATTGAGAGTGAAGTTACTGAGTGGTCAGAGGAACTAAGGTACCATAAGGCTTTTTCTTTTTCATTTTTTTTTGATACCAAGGATCAAACTCAGGAGCTTCTGCTTGCAAGGCAGGTGTGGTGCCACTGCACTAAATCCCCAGCCCCCACAAGGCTTTTTCTTAGTATGCCCATACCACTTCCTCAAATGGTGAACTATTTACATTAATATCAGTAGATGAGGTTGGCAGCTGCATAGAAAATGTCTCAAATGGGGCTTCTGGGTGGGACAGCAATTAAGAGGTTGTCCCTGTGGTCCCAACATGCACGGATGAAGGGCTGCACTCAGATAGGTTGCTGGATATGGAGAGGAACACACAGCTAGAAAAGATCCTGTGAAGAAAGAAGGAGTTGTGCTTGGTGAATGTTTGCTAAAAGATAAAGGGAAAGGAAGAAATCAAAACTAAACATCTTTGAGGTGTCACACCAGGAGTCTAGGGAGGATGACGGGAGAGTTTGGAAGGAGGTCAGTGTGAAGAGGAAGAGAAGAAGAAAGAAGGAGGAGGAGAAACAGGAGGGTTTAAGGAACTGGTGTTGGGAGAGGATTGAAGATGGGGGTGGACTCATGGGAGACAAGCTGGAGAAGGTTTCTCACTTCAGTCTTTTCAGCTCTGCTAGACCCAGGCCCCGGTCGTGTTAGAACATGGGCCCTCAGCCTGACTCCTGTGCTTCACGGATCTCAGTGAAACAGATCCTTCCTTTCCTGGGTCCAGGCAGTACCTCAAGACCGGGTCAGGGGTGCAGGGATCAGTTGCAGGCAGGCCAGCCTGTGCTGGCAGCAGGAGGCCTGGGCATATCATGAAGTTGGCTTAGATACCTTTGGTGCTTGGGCCCTTTTGTCGGAGCTGAGGATCGAGGGGATAATCAGTCCACCTGAGAGCCAGGTGGGAACATCTGGGTATTCTGTGCCAACAGGGCTGGCTTGCCTAGGTCTGGGCAGTACAGAAGCTCCAGAAAAAGGCAGATGGCCTACCCTCACCTGCTCTTGGTGCCCAGCAAACCCTGGATTGGGGACTGGGGTAGGGGTTCATTCAATGTATAGCCTATTTCTGCCAGTATGGGGTCAGCCTAGGGCAGGTGTGTGTGTGTGTGTGTGTGTGTGTGTGTGTGTGTGTGTGTGTGTGTAGGTTGGTGGTGGTCCCTGTCCTTTTAACAGCCAAGAACTGGGGAAAGGAAGGAGGAAGTGCCAGCTGCCTACTACGAGCCTCCATACACCTGTCATTTTATTTGGTCCTCACAACACAACTGTCCCTGTGATTCCACCTTCCTGCCATTCACTGAGGATCTAATTGCAAATTGATTTGCCTGGTTATTTGATTAATTTCTGTTTCCTGCTTATCTGCATGCTTCATGAGGGCAAGCATGCCTGCCTTCTCACTGTAGCTCTGTAGCCTGCACAGGGCCATCTCCCATGGGTGCTACTCAAGAAACCTTTGTTCAGTGGATTCTAAAACATCTTTCTAGCTACCATTTTACAGCCTTCTTCCATGGATCCCCTGGGAAGGCTGAGGGAGAGTTGGGCTGCCTTGTACCATGTTTGGAATGGGGCTGACTCTCAGCTTCTTGCATGTACACAATAGGAGCCTAGCTCTTGACTATTCCATGGTGTGGCTCCCAGGCTTCAGGAGGCCTCCAGGTTGTGAGGACAAGCCAAGGAATTGACTTCATGGTGGCATTGTTCTCTTCTGCTTGGAAGGGCTGTGGACTTCCTTCGTCAAATACACAGGAGGTGCTGCTCAAGGGAGGCCTGAAGCCACTTTTCCATCTGTCTGTCTGTGCTGTTGTGTATTGTTACTACCATGGAAGGTCGTCATTCAGTCAGCTGAATGCCTAATTAACATGTCTCTAAAAAGAATGTGAAAGAATGGCTGAGGTGTACGAAGAGGACTTCTCTCTCTCATGCTATGATGGGAATCTAATTTTCCCCAAATTCAGTGCATCTGAAGGTGCCAATCCCAACACAAAGAAAAAAATGCCTGTGGAGCCAGGCAGCAGCTGCCTCTCCTTTATCCTGGGAAGTGAAGACCTGGCCCCAGCCCCTGGACCCCTAGTGTGGCCCCATTGGTAGGTGGGTGCGCTGTGAGAATTTCCCTCCCAGGGCCTCTGCAGAACACTCTGCCACATTCTCATGTATCGCCTCCTTGAGGAGTTCTTGCCAGCCAAGCTGGCTCTTACCAGAGACCCCTCTGTCTCCCCTTTTGCTCACCCTCTTTCTCATCCTCCTGTCTGGGATGACTTTTGCTTCATTCCCTTCAGTCTCCCTCTGCAACTCCCATCATTGCCCTGGGAGTCTCCATCCATGTCCCAAGCAACAAGCGAGATATTCTATTCTTTCTTGTCCACTACTGCTCACGTCTATTCAGAGGACCACATTTCTCCCTTAAGGACACAGGCCCACTTACATACAGAAGAACTTTGTCCACTCCCTTGAGGTTCCAGTCACCTTATCATGGACTTGACCAGAATGAGATACCAGGTGTAACTTTGTTTCTTATCCCTCCCTTGACTAAGCATGAATTCCTCTGAGGTAGAAACTAATTTTAATTCATTGTTGTAGCCTCAACACATATTAATCCCTTGGCCTATTGAACAGTGTGAGGAAGAAGGCAGATGACATATCTAATATGAGATTCATGTGTTTTATTTTGTTTTGTATTGGGGGTTGAACCCAGGGTCTTTGCACTGAGCTACCTACCCAGCCTTTTTCTACTTTTATTTTGAGACAGGGTCTCTCTAAGTCACTCAGTTGCCCAGATGGACTCAAACTATGTGGTCCTCCTGCTTCTGCCTCCTAGAATTACAGGTGTGAATTAGATTCTTAAAGATACCATTCCATCAGATTCATTCAGGTGTCTTCGTTACCTTTCTTCTTGGTGAGACAAAATATCCAAAAACTAAAGTTCAAGGAGGAAAGGATTATTTCTGCTCACAGTTCATAGAGATTTCAGTCAGTAGTCAGCTGGCTCTAAGGCAAGGTGGCAGGGAAGAGGGACATCACAGAGGAGAAAGTTTATGGCAAGCAGAAGACAGCAAAGCAGTGAAGCAGCAGCAGCAGCAGCAGCAAGCAAGCCTGCCTTTATATTTCATCCAGACTACCTATCCTTTTGGATGGTTCTATCCACACCCAGGGTGGACCGTCCCATTAGCCACTCTTAGGACTGTGCTACACCAATCAGTGTACTAATTTAGTAATCACACACCCTTAATCTCAGCATGTGTTAATTATTTTTCTCTTCTTGCTGAGATAAAATACCCGACACCCAGAGTTAAAGGGGGAAAGGTTTATTTGGCTTACAGTTCATAGAGGTTTCAGTCCATAATCAGCTGGCTATAAGGCAGGGTGGCAGAAGGACAACAGTTCATGGGGGCAGAGTAACAAGCAAAAAGTAACAAGAGTTTAACAGCATATTTCTGCCCCTTTTATCTTATTCTGACTACCAAGATTAGGGTGGTGCCAAACCAATCACTCACATGTAGTGGTTTAGTAATCATATGCTCTTAATCCCAGCATCATACCCTCTAGATTCAGGCACCACCAAAATAGCCCCACCTAATTCACATGAGGCTTTGAGGGGACATCTAAGGACAAACCATAATACAGCATCATTCACCTAATCCCAGTATCACACACCCTAGATCCAGCCAACTATGAAAAGCTCCACCTATGACTGCGTGAGGCTTTGATGGGACATCTGGATAGAAGCCGTAACACATGGACAAAGAAATTGGATCTTAGAGTAATTGAATTATTATACATAATAGTAATGCAATAGTAGTAGTAATAGTTTGCAGTGCTTTATCTCACTAAGCCTCCCTTGCCCCGTAATCCTGCATACTAGCTAGCACCAGCCCCATTCTACAGATATGGAGGGAAAGACAAACAGATAGACAGACAGACAGGCGGGAGGAGGTTGCAGGACGGGAACAAGGTCACATCTCCACAAAGTGGTGGAGACCTGTGGAACCTGGACCTGTGTGCCCACACCATCCTCTCTCTGCCTGTGTACACACTTAAGCTTTCCCTGTTTGGGCTGCAAGGGGTCCCAAGGGGCGGAGCCCAGGCAGTGGGCATGGGTCCCAGAGCTGTGTCCCCTGCAGGCATCTTTGCATCTGACAGCAACACATGTCCTTCCAGCTGGTCTGGTCCCCATGCCACTGTCTGAGAGCAGAAGTGATGGTAAATATTTAATTGTGCTCCCACCATAACTTTCTGTGAGAACTCTCAATATGCTTTATAAATGCAAATGAGTACTCTCTTCCTCTCCAGGGACATGTAAACCTCCTCAAATCACTTTAATTCAGCCCCTACCAGAGTGTAATGCCATCATCTGGAGGTTTCAGTGCCAGAAAAGAAGCCATCCTTAATCATATAGAGTGAACGGTTTACAGTTTTGTGGTCTTCCATCTCCATGGTAGGCAGGATGGAAAGAAATAGATTCTTCTGGCTGTGACTTCTGCCCAATAGACTGCACGGAAAACATTATTTATAAGCAGATTCTGCTGCAGGCATAGAGTAGGCGATGATGACTGTTATGGAGCCTGAGATTGTATTTCTGAAGTTAACAGAACAAATGAGTCCTTGGAAGGTTTGGGACTTGGTTTTTATTTTTGATTCTAGATTCTGTTTCCTTTTCTGCCAGGATCCCTGGCTTGCTCACTGTTCTGTCAACAAGATCCCATGGTTCCATGGAAGATGTCTTATTTTGTGACTTCTTGGCTGTATGAGCAAGGGCTCTCATACCTTCCTTGACCCCAGAGTTGCAGCAGAATCCCCTGGCAGTCCAGATGTGCCAGGTGGGCCTTATGCTGAGATCTTAGGCTATCAGCATCATGGCGGGAACCTGAGTGACGTTATAGAAAGCTCTGCACTTCTCTGTGCCTCAGTTCCCAACTCTGCCACATGGACACATTTGCCCCTACTTCAGACCCACCTGGTAGAGACATTTTAATAATCGTGGAGATGAGTTTCTACAGAGCTCATGGAGTGTCTTCTGAGAAGTGAAATATGTAAATCTGGTGTATCATTATGATCATTACTAGTGCTGTGAAGTGGAGCTGAGGGGAGAGGGCGGGTTGCTTCACGCAAGGACCGGCCTCTCCAGCTGTTGGACGAGTGGAGAGAAAACAGACTCAAAAAGCCTGTGCCAGTGCTGTGTCCCTTCATGAATCCCAGATGTAACTCTTGGCCCAATTTGAACCTAGCAAGAAAATGCAACTTTCTCTATTTACGTTAACTCTCAGCCTTTTCCTGTAGGCCCCATTTCCCAGAGGGGCAGAAGCACCATCAGGTTTCTCGCATGATGCAGAGCCTCGGTGATGTGGGAGGCACTTAGTGGCCTTCTTGGCCTCTGTCCCTGCAGGTGCCCAAGGAGTCACCTGTGTAAGACCTGGCCCCTGCTTGTAGTCCATGCATGCCCCTCTGGGTGGTCATGGGTCCCCTGCCTAAGTCCCGCACGGGCCCCAGGCTCCCTGCGCTTCATCAGCTGGTGGGGCCTGCACTGTTCCCTCACTGAGCAGGGAGCTAAGCGCCCAAGCAGCTGCATCCTGGCAAGCTCCCCCTTTTCCATCAGGACAGGCAGCTCCTCAGGGTTGAACATTTGGCAGTGAGAGCACAAGGAGCCTCTTTCCTCAGCACAGCTCCTCATTGTCCCTTCTGTTTCCACTCTCTAAGCTTTGCCCAGAGGGTGGGCTTCTCCTAAACCTTTGCTTTATGCCACGAGTCCTTCTGTTTCCCAATAGGCCCAAGATTTTATAACTCTGCCTTCTGTATTCACATCTCTTCCTGAAGCAGGGGGATATAGGAAAAAGTCAAAACAACACATCATTTATATTTTACCCGTCCCCTTGTTTGTTCAGCACCTATGCAGCTAGGATGCTCTGTGCTTTTCCTTTGTTACTTACCCCAGTGAATCTAGGTAAGATCCCTCCTCCAGCATATGTGGTACCACTGTGTGTATTTTCAAAGATGTCCCTCTGTCGGCACAGTTTCACATGCCTATAGTCCCATCTACTCTGGAGGCTGAGGCAGGAGGATTGCCTAAGAGTTCAAAGCCAGCCTGGGCAACATTATGAGATGTTGCCTCCTAGGAAAACAAAACAAAACAAAGCAAAACACAACAAAACATGTCTTTCATCTGAACAATTATATATTCACATGAAAAAAGAAAGTACGTTGATCCCTACCTTCTACTTTATACAAAAAATTAACTCAAAATGAATTATAAAATAGTAGGAGAAAAGTTATTGCAAACTTGGGTTAGGTAGAATTCTCAGATATGGCAGTAAGGCATAAAAAGAAAAAAAATTAATAAATTTGATTTGGTCGAAATTTAAAACTTCTGCTTTTTGAAAGATGTTGTTGAGAAAATGAAAAGACAAGCCACAGAGTGGGAAGGATAACATTATTTACAAAGTATATATCTGGAAAGGGACTCCAGAATCTATAAAAGAACTTTTGGGAGATTCCTAAATGGCCGAATAAAGGTGCCCAGCACTTGCCTCTTCCAAAAAGAACAATACAAATGAATGGCTGCATTTCCAGGGAATGGCTGAGGAGAGCACTGGAATTTATAAGGGAAAGATGGGTCCTTGTAAGACACAGAGGACTGGGATTATAGCCAGAGAAGTTGTATGTCAACTACACTATGGCACCTACTAGTAACTGGAACCAAGTCCAACAGAGCCTACAAAACCAGCATGCTGAGTCGCACCCTCATGAGAAAGTCTTTTGTTGTGAAAGCTACCTTCTTAAATCGGTAGGGACAATGACCTACCTGATGTGCACAGATAATGTAGGGGCATGAGAAATATGAACAAGCTGCAGCCAACCTCACTATTCAGTCCTGGTGAGAGCAGGCTGCAGGGGTTTGGGGCCTGTATTTGGGTTAGAGGCACAGCCTTGACAGGCTTTGAGAGTCCTTTGCAGAGCCTTGATGAAAAGGGTGGGGGCAAAGGGATCTGTGGGAAAACTGAATCCTGGGAGAGTGGTCAGGGAGTAGATGGGCAGCTGTATGGAGGTGTCAACATGAATGCTTGAGGGAACAAAGGGAGTCGTGGGGGAAGGAAGACTGTCAGAGTGGTCCCAGGTAACCAAGGAAGGAGTTACATGTGGCTACTGGTTTAATGTGGCTACTAGTGAAATGTGGCATGGACGTGGCTGAACCCCTGGGTGGAGTGATTCAAGAAGACATTGGCTCTCAGGGATAGAGTGGTGGGTGGCAGATGACTCCATCCTGTGCAGCCTGGTTCCAGTCACTGGGGAGAGAGCATTGGACTCAATGTGGAGCCTTGAGGTCTATGGTGAGCTTAGCAGCCTGGGCTGGAAGATACCCAAGGCTTCTTTGAGCACTGACATTTATTGTCATGAGTAGCTTCATGAAAATAAGGGCCATTGTCTAGCAATCCTTCTAACTCATGAGCCCTTTTCTTTTTGATTTCCAGAGACGTTAATGGACACCAGGACGGCTACTGCAGAGCTGGGCTGGACAGCCAACCCTGCCTCCGGGGTGAGTGTCAGATCATCATCCTTCAATGCCACTGTGCCTCCACAGAGCAGTACCAGAGCAGGGGGAGCAGGATATAGGTGTGAATAGCTGGACCCGCTGCCCATCGTCAGAGAGGCAGCACCAGGAGTCTCAAACCTGAGCTGCTCTCTAGTGTGGTGCTGTAGAACATCTCTGGCCAAAGTCCTTCCAGAGAGCTGTCCCTAGGCAACTTGGGGCCATGGCTGTACAGAAATGAGGGCACTCAGGCTGGTGGCCCTAGGGCAGATCAGAGATCTTCAGTGCTGCAAAGAGGGTGAGGGCATGAGGGGGAAGCTGGAGTTCAGAAGGGCTGAGCACTCTTTCACCTGGAGCTTTAGTTAGAGAGACGTTCTTGGTTCATTTGTTCATTGTTCATAAACCTGGCCAGTCCTGTGGCTGCAAAGATAGAACAGTCTTGAGGAGCTCATGTCCTCCTGTGGGGACCAATGTGTTGATGGATCCTAGCCTCCGATTGTGAAGTTAGGATGCTCTGAGTACACTCTTAAGGTGGACAAGGTAGATTGGAGGGATCTGGGTTTGCCCTGCTCAGAGGAGACATGACTGTGCCACTGTGCCACTGGGAACCAGCTGCCATTGGCCTGTGTGCTTGGCCTGTGTCACAGGCTCCACAGAAAGAGGCCAAAGGAAAGGACTTCTTTTATGGGGCTAGCTGGGTATCTTCACTGTTGTACTTAAGGTCTACTTGATGTGTGAAGGGAAGGGTTTGGGTCACCCACCCACACATAGCCCACAAATCACTCTCAGTTTTATTATGAGACCGCTGACCATTATGTCACATGCCAAAACCTGAACATATTTATACCTAAATGCAAAATGCTGCTTTATAATTAAGCACCCTCCATTCAGTTTAAGGCTTTTAGGTTTAATCTAAATCAAAGACTACCTGGTGAACAGAAGGAGAAGGTACGAAATACTTATGTAAGGTAACAATTGTCAGGGAGGGGCTGAGGTCCCACTGAAGGTTGTTCTAAGGACCTTCACCAAGGCTTCCACTGACCCCTTCTCAGACTGCCCTTCATGACCCCTAGGCAGTGGAGAGCAGAGTACTGTGGGGAATCATAGCAGCGCTCTGTAAATGGCAGCCTTTAGGGTTGCACGGCTCTTTCCACAGCCTGCCCCAGTTTTTAGACCCTGTCTGGCCTGCTCCACTCCTGTCCTTCTCCCTGACACTGTCCACAGTTATTAGCTCTGTTCTCATCCCCTTTGGGACCTTGCTATTGTTCTTCTCACCATGACTGGGATAGGTGCCCTTTTCCTACAGCCCAAAGCACCCAGCAATGTCTTCTCACAGACAGCCAACTGTCACTCTGCAAGGCAGATGCGATCTCTTGCACTGGCCAGAGGATGTATTGCTGTGCCTCTGGTGCCCAGCACAGGTTCCAATGTTTGTTACCTGAATAAATGAATTAGAGCCAAATCATTCTTTTTTTTTTTTTGGTATCAGGGATTGAACTCAGGACCTTGTACTTGAAAGGCAGGTGCAGTGCCACTGAGTTAAATTTCTGACAGGACCAAATCATTCTTGATACTTCTCTGTCTCCTCAGCCCAGGCCCCTGAATTTACAAGATGCTCAGATTAGGTTTATTGTAACTCAAACATTTACTGGAGCCCTTCAACACTGAGTTGTCAATAAAAGAGCATAATTAGAGATGCAAATGGAGCTGGATAGAATAGCAAGTCCAAGTCCCTCTGGTAACCAGACTTATTTGGTTTGCTTACTGGAAATCCCAGAGTTCTTTTCTTCTT
The DNA here is from genome assembly GCF_000247695.1 of Heterocephalus glaber. The sequence continues at coordinate 11,249,006 of NW_004624730.1, forward strand.
TTATTTTCAAAGAGCTGGGGTAGGGGTCATCTGCTATGTGCACCTGGGCACTGAGGGCCTCCCTGTGTGTGTCTGTGAGATGTGTGGCTTAAGTATGAACATCCACTTGAGTTCTTATTTTCAAAGAGTGCTCCACAGGCTTGTGAACTCCACCTCCATCCATGCTGCCCTGGGAACCACCTTCATAGCCTGTGATACATGAAGTTGACTGCTTTAATACTGGTCCATCTTCCCTAGGGGAAGGGGAACTTGGTAGAATTTCCTCTATGGAAAAGAATCCAGAGCCAAGCTCCATATGCCTTCAGGATGAGCGGACTGGGCTCATGTGTTCACTCTGTACTTGTGTGTATAATATATATATCATATGCATATATGTGTATGTTTATATAAGTATGTGCATATATTTGTATATATGTATGTGTTTATATATGCATATGTGTATCTATATGTATACATGTATATGTAAGTGTATGTGTGTGGATGTATATTTGTATATTTCTTTGTATATATGTGTGTAGGTCTGTGTCTGTGTATGTATTTACATGTATATGTGTGTGTGTCTGTGTTTCTAGATATATGTGTGGGAGATTATATTGGGTGGATAGATGAAGTGAAATGAGCACTCCTTCCTGATGCCTCTCTAGGCAGATGCCAGAGCACTGGACATATTTTCAGGGATGGAGGATTTGTGGACTAAGGACTGAGACTTGTATAGTGGGCCACTGTGAAACAAGCAGCACTTATTTGAGTGTCCAGGCCTGGTGCTACCTCGCACAAGAGATGCAGGCCCAAGGGTGTGGGCACCCTCAGTTCTTCAGGTACAGCACTACTTGCTGGCCTACCTGGGGACTGTTGGGGCTACTTGATGGGCCTTGGCTACCTCCTAATCCCCATCAGATCCTCTAGGCTCCCTCACCAGTTGCCTACTTCAAGGGAATCAGTTAAGTACATTCAGGGTGAAATCTACTGTCATAATGCCTTGTTAGTTCAAGGCCAAGTAAAATCTATTCAAATTTATTTGGGCCTATGGGTGAGAACTTTAGGGAGCGCCAGTTAAAGCCCCAGGACTTGCATTTCACCTATGCTGCTCCTACCTAATGATCTGTATCTATTTAGGCTTGTTCTGCTTGTTTCCTCCTCTGCTCAGTGTGGTAACTGGGTCACATATAAGGCAATGTCAACAGAATGTTTTCCTTGATACATACTTAGAAAATGCTAGCGTTATCACTAACCCTCCAGAGGACTAGATTTTCTCTTTTTTTTTTTTTTCCTTTGATGTTTCAATCATGCCAATTAAAACAGAAGAGCCTGGGCTACATTAGGGAGATCCAGGAGAAATTTAGCTGTGGGCAAAATGGTTTTTGTGAATGGAATTTCTCATTGAATTTTGGGACATGCTAGGGAAAGAGGGCAGAAAGGGGTGGGATTGGTCGGAGTTTGTTAGTCGGTTGCCACTGCATGGGAGCTTGGTGGCTGACTGCTAGAAGCCATTCTCATCTTGTGCTTTGCGTCAGTCAGGGCTTTTTGGTGGCCAGTGACAGCAAAGCACAACTCAGTCTTGAAGAAATATCTTGGCTCATGAAACTGGATGGTCCAGGGGCTGATGTGGCCTCATGTTTGGGGAGTCCAGATCCTTAGGGTCAGTCTGTCTCCCCCACCTCATCTCTTTTCCCTCACCCTTGTCCCATCCTTTTCTCTTCTCTCTTCTCCCACAGTGCTAGTTTTCCATGGTAAGGCTCCTCTTAGTGATAAGATGACTGCAGCTGCTCCATCCCTTCGCCACTTTCCTTCCCCTTCAGGGGGAAAAACAAATACTTCCTTCTTGCCCCTCAGGTGGAAGCCTGGGATTAGCTCTGAATGGGCCTGAATGGCTTAGTTGGAATCCTGTGCCCACCTGCAACCAAACCCTGTAGCCAGAAAGTACACAGTGCTTAACAGCTCACACTGAGGCCCAGGTCCACCCTGTGCAGTGCAGAGCCCAGAGACTGAAAGACAGGAGGTGGTAATTCCCCCTAGGAAATGAAGATATAGCTACCATAAAGATGAAGACATGACGACTGGGGTGTGTCTAACACCAAAGGATTGGCCTGAAGCAATTTATAGATAAGTACACATTAATCCCCATTGCCCCATATGACAGAGGAGGAAACTAAGAGACAGAGCAGCTATTCAGTGGCCCAGTCACATGGCTCAAAAATGACCAGCAGGCTGCCCTCCTGGCACAACTGTGCTCCACTGTCCTTCCCAGTGACATGCCACTCACTGCAATGTCATGGGAAGCAGATTCTGGGAGGCACCCCCAGGTTGAGTTGCTCTGGAATCCTTAGATTCAGGCTTAGGCTATAAAAGGTTTCTTTTTCCTCTCCCTCAAAGTACTTGCCATGAGTGAGTATATGCTTTTCCTGAGCTGTTACCCAGGAATTAGTATCAGTTTGTTATCTGAGAGAGGCCCACCTCCCTGCCGGTGGCCTCTGACCTCCTGGTCCCTCCCTCCTCCCCTCTCCTTCCCTTTCCTCTCCAGGTAAACTGCCGAGATAAGTCAGAGCTCCCCACCCTCAGCTTCCCACCCACTCTTTATCTTTTTCTCTCTCTACCAAAAGGCCTGTAATTAGGAAACATTAGCAGGCTCAAAACAGCTTTCATACCTGAAACATCCTCTGTAATTGCACTCAGCAGAGCTCTTCCCTGGCTATTAATGTCATTTTTATGAAGCAATGAGGAGCAAAACACCCTGAGGCACTTAAAACATTTTTTATATAATATGCGTCTTTTAGGAATGAAAGTTTAAAATCACCTCACTGACAGAGACAGTGAAAGACAAAGGCATGGGAGCTGGGATGAGAGCCAGGAGGTGTGGCCTTCCCGAGGATAGGAAGGCAAAGTGGTCCATGAGATTCAGACCTGTTCTCTCTAGGAAGAGGTATGGCTGCCATGGGGCACTGGATGGCTCCCTAGAGGAGGACAGTTGGGCCAGATGAGTAGTAAGGCCACTTTTCTGCCCACTTTGGCCTTTGTGGTTGTTCCCTCACAGAGCTTTTAGATGGTTTGGGGTGTGTATGTGTTTGATGAGGAGGCAGAGAGAGTAGCACTGATGCCTATTGCCATGGAGAAGGTCATTAATTGTTACACCGACTGCAGAAATGCATTGGGCATGACTCTGTGTGTGTGTGTGTGTGTGTGTGTGTGTGTGTGTGTGTGTGTGTATCTGTTATGGGTAGGAGAGAGAGGCTGAGGGAGGTGTTTTCCCTAGTTTGCTGGATTAAGAACTTCCAGAGTGGTGGTGGTTCACCAGAACTTTAATGTTGGGAGTATTGATTTTCTTGTTTTTGCAAATAACTCGAAGACTCATTCATCAGCAGAGCAGGAGACATTTCTGTCTACAAACTTTAGACCCCACTCAAACCCACCTCCCCTTCTTGAAAGTGGGTACTGAAGTAGGTCTCTCACAGTAACCATATTCCCACCCAACTGGGGGCAGACAGGTTGAAGGAGTGGCATCCTCTTTCTAAGCCAGACTTCCTTTACCTGCACCCTGACAGGCTTAGCCCTTGCTTGCTCAGACAGATGGTGCCTTTCTTCTTCTCTAAAACCTTCCCTTGGAAGGGCAGTCTCCCAACATGACCCTTGTCCCAACCCTAGAAACTTTCTGCAACTGGTATTGGAGACTGAGGACCAATTGCTGACAGCTCTTCTCAAGATGAAGGGCTAGTATCCCTCAGGACAGCAGAAGGGACCAGGACTCCTGACTGGCACTGGGATGGAGCAGAGCTGGCTCAGCCCTTCCAGCTGGAGCTCAGAGCTCCTCAGATTGGTGACTCAGGTGAAGGGAAAGACTATGGTACTGCTGGGATAGATAAAGCATTAGAAGGAAGGTGAGGAGAGTTATGGGATCTAGAGAAGATGCACAGAGGAAACAGGAAGAGAAGGTCAGTGTCACTTTAAGAAAGATGAGGACATAAGCCTGGCCCCAGGAAGGATGAGTTTAGCCTCTCTGGAAATGAGGAAGTCCTGGGATGATGCTTTTGGCCTTATTTCCACTTACAGCCAAAAGTGTTGAATAATTTGCCCTAAATCCCATTATATATTTATAAAAGAGCAAGCCCAAGATTTGGAATCTGATGTCTGGCTTTATTTACATTTTTTTACTACTTTCTTTAACCTCTCTGAGCCCACATTCTGTCTCAATAACATGGGTAGTACAAGAGCTTATGTACAGAATGACTGAGAGGTTTAAATTGTGTGTATCTTTTTGTAAACTATAAAGCTCAGCACAATGCCATTTGCTTTGATACCAGCAGTAGAACTGACTCCTGTTTGAGAGACTTAACTCGCACGGGGTGAGGTTAGGAACTGACTGAAGGAGGGCCCTGGAGATACAAGATCAACACCCCAGCATTTCTGTTAGGTTGTGTTTCTTGCATGAATATCACCAGGAGCACCTTGTTATTAACAGCAATGTTATTATTATTAATAACTACTACCAGTAGTCACCATTAGTTAAGTACTGACGGTGTACCAGGCTTGGGCATTCTTTATATGAGCCTATTGACTTTTCATCAGCACCCTGAAGTTATGTGGCATTTCTCCCATTTTTCAGAGAGGTTTCTGAACTTCAGTGCTGTTAATCTCCAAAGTCAGAGGAGTGGGTGTAGGTCTCACTGAGACAGATCCCACAACTTATCTGACCACAACACCAACACTTACTCTTGTCACTGAAGGAATCTCAGAGTGGTAGATTTTTGAGAAACCAGAAGACATGTGGATAACAAGGAGACACAAAGGTTTCCTAGTGTTCTACAAAGGGAAATGGTAGGTTGGTAAGCCACGGGCCAGCAAGCAGTACATGTGGTAAGTACTCAATGAATCATTTTTCAAAGCAATCTCTGCAAGGGGAGGTGAAGCAGGTGATTTGTAATATGAGTTTGGGGTCAGAGAAGTAAGCTCAGATGGATCACGGTGCTTGGTCCTAGGAAGCCTGTGCAGGGCTTTGGCCCCCAGTGAGGCCTTCATGGAACCACCCCTAACACCCCCCTCCCCCACCTTCACCACTACAGCTGTTGAGCCCTGGCCAGAAATCCAGAGGGGGATACTGTGGATGGGTAGGCCTCGGCAGTGATGGAGGAGCCCAGATGGGTCAGCTACCACCCCTAGACCCTGGCAAGCATTCAGGAAGTAAGGACTCCTGGGAAGGAGAGCTAGAAGGGAGCCCCAGTGACTGCTTCGTCTTACTCAGTGTCCTCAGTGTCAGTTCTGCTGAACAAGCTCCTTCTGCATTTGAGCTGGGAGTCCCAGAATGGTGCATGCACATGTCCATACACACTGCCCCACTCATCATTTTTTCCCCGTGGAGACAGGCATATCCAACAGATATTTTAGCATTACAAAGGACAGCCAACATGAGATTGGAGTTAAGATTCAGACTTATCTTGCTCAGCTTTCCAGCCAACATGGCCCGTGACAGTGGTTTGTATTTGCATTTAGGTAAAAACAATTGATTGCACAACACAAGTCAGGGATGATGCTCAGGGTACAGGTACAGGGAAAGCCAGTGTTCAGAACAGTCCAGGTTCCAGTCATAGGTGATGGTAGTGGGCCACTGTTGGTGGTGCTAGCCTGAACATATTTGAAACCACAGACTTCATTTGGGAGCTGAATTTCAAAAAGGACATTGGAAAAATGAGTGTGTCTAGTGGGGGGGTGATTGATGAGTGATTTTTGTCATTCAAGAAGTGTTTGCAGATTTGGGAACCTTAGCCCAGGCATGGCCTGAAGCCAAGACAAGATTTGTGCAAAGGAATGAGATAATTCTTCTCAGTGGAGGCCAGAGTCCTGCACAGGCTTCCTTGGACCAAGCTCCAGCAGCCACAGTCCCAGGAAAAACAGTCTTGTAAAGTAGGTTTTATATGGCAGCCATATTCCCATCCAATTAGGGTAGAAGACAGAACAGAAGACCATCCTTTTCCCAGATTTGGTTTTCTTGCACAGTGAGACAGAATTTCCTCTACTCCAAGAATGGGATCAAAGCCAAGAGCTCCTCTCAGAAGGCTGAGCCCCTCCCTCCTCCCTGGTTGTTGCGCATGTCTCCAGGACAACTCCAGCTGGCCCCAGCCAGCATGGCCCATGTGCAGTGAGCTCATGGAATGAGAAGCCCATCTCCTCAGCCTGCAACCCACTGTTGTGGCTCAGTTTCAGGTTGGCCTCTGGTGTGCATTCTGAGCAGAAATCCCTCCAAGTGAAGGGAAATGCCACCAGTCTTTCCAGGGGTTACTCTCCTCTTCCATCAGTAAAGGCCAAGTCTGAGCCCAGCAGTATGAGGCAGCTGGGGCCTGGGGCAGGCAGATCCCGCCCTAGCCTTGTTCAACAAGGCCGTGTTGGGCAGCAGTGAGACCCACATTCAATCGACAGCTTAAGATAATCACATGTGTGAGGCACTGGGATAATGGCAACTGAATACCCTGCCACTGTTGCCATAGTGACCAGCCAAGCACTGGTTCCCTCCTTTTTTTTTTTCTTTCTTTCTTGTTTTCTGGACCTGCTTGTTGTAGGGATGGCTGATGGGGTGGGGGATGGGTTTGGGAAATGGGCAAGAGGAGGAAAGGGGTAGGGGAGACCCAAGAAGGCCGGCCGGCCCATTATACTTTCTTTAAATACCCCAGCTGGAGGTATTTTAAATCTCCACAGAGAAAGAGGGAAACAGTGTCTTAATCCCCAGCTCCCTGTGAATTATTTAAAGGGATCTTGTCAGAAGGATGAATTTGTCACTGTTGCAGTGTCAACAGCAGCAGCAGCTGTCATAATGGCTGAGGACCCCACTCCAGGCAGGGCTTGGTACGCAATGCTGCTGCCTGGTGGAGGGTACAGTGTCCTAGATGGCATGGGCCAGATGCTCCCCTCCCAAGGCACAAGGCTGCAGTGTTTTTCCTGGTGTGCTGGCAGAGCCCTTGGTATGAGATGTGTCAGTCTGCAAGGAGATGTATGCCATCTGGATCGCAGGCCAGCTCTCCATCTAGTAGTGTGGTTCTCAGAGATGTGGGGTCTCTGAGCACTGAGGTGGGCTCCCTTTGGCCCACAGTGGGCAGAACTGATGCATGCTTACGTGGCATTCACAGGGTGGGCATGCTGGAGGGAAGGCCATGGCCAGCACCCCAATTACACACTCATGAACACACATGTGCTTATGTATGCATGAGGACAGAAGCACAAGGGCAGACAGCCAGTCAGGCAGGAGAGTTTTAGATCATACCAATTGTGGAGAGGAAGCCTAGACCTTCAAGGAAAAATGGCTGGCCTGTGCTCTGAGAGTCTAACCAGGTATCTCTCCAGGGATGGGGTCCATTCTCACTGACTCCCTAGGGGCTCCGTCTTGGGTTTAAGTACCTCATAGGCTTAAATCAAGTTTAGTCCTCACAACCACTTCATGAAGTAGGTATCATGGATTTCCCTGTGTTGCAGCAAAGAAACTGAGGCACAGTGAGGTTTAAAAATTTATCCATGGTCACATGGCTGGGTCTGGCTGAGTACAAAGTCGTTAACTCAACCCATGTGCCAGTTTTGCCATGGTCTGGTTTTTAGGTCAGGCAGCACTGCAGCAGTGCTTCTTACCCTCAAGCCTTGTTTGAAAGAACAAATGAGTCTTTTTAAGATTAGTTGTGCTTGTATGAGGCTCTCTCCTCCAGCTCCATACAGATTTCCTGCAGTTCCCCACCATCAAAGTTTCCATTGGGTTTTGGGGAGCTTTGTGGTCTTAGAGATTGCACAGGGAATCACTGTACATCTATTTTCCATATTCTGATTGTGTGAACCTAAGGAATGTGTCCTTGCTGCTGGTCTGTAGTTCAGGGAATTCATAGTTTTGGACCACTGCAATTTGGAAGCCTGTGCTGTGTTTGCAGAAGCAATACCCCACCTCATTTCAGCTACCCTTCTCTTTAGCACACCACATGAGTGATGAAAACCAATGGGGTGCCATTTGTGTCCTCCCAGCCCCACACATCTGGGAGGCAAATTAAGCATATTGGGAGGTGAGCTGGTGCTCAAGCCCTCAGGGGAGCCATTGAGTAAATGCTGCCTTGGTTGGTTGGTGTACTAAATGATAGATCCCTCTGGGCTTGTAGGAGTTTATGCCCCATGGACCACATTTTACATTTTAATTAGCCCTCTAGCTTGTCTAATATCCGAGCTCTTTCAGGCTGAGTATACTGTCTACATTGGAACTTAGTCCAGGCTGACTGGCTAGGAAGGCTTGGTGGTGGTGGTTTCACCCCAGCCCTGAGCCATCTGCTGGCCTATAGAATCTTTGGCTTCCTGTAGCCTTTGTAAAGCTGAGTGCTGCCTGGGCTCCAAGGAGCTTCTTGTTCAGAGGGGCAGCCATCTCCACTGATTGGACAATGCCAACAAAGTTCCACTGTGGTCCCACAGGGCATGGTGGCAGCAACTGTTTCTCCTAACAGCAGTTTATGCCCAAATGCAAACTGCAGAATGGGCCCAAAGCCTGTGAGTTGTGACCAGTTTTGGCTCCTATCGTTTGAGCTGGTGGCTGATAGTGGTTCAGGAATTGTCTGGAAGAGTGTACGTAGTGAAGTAGGCCCAGAGGAAGCCAGGGAGATCCCCAGAGCAGCAGGGAAGGGGCTTGCTGGCTCTCCTTCCAGATTGGTAAGGAGAAGGAGCTTGGCCCTTTAGTCCCTGCATTCTGCTGACCACAGGGAAGGATTATTTATCTAGGATGGAGATGATTTTCACACCCTGGTGACTCAGCTGGAGATGGATCCTGAGTTAAGGCAGTAATGATGAGGCAGTCATAATAGTAATGCCAGTAATTGGTACTCAGTGAATGCTAGTTAGCTGCAGGCACAGAGCTAGATGAGTTACTTCCATGATCTTTCAGACCTACCACACCCAGCAAGGTAAACAGTACTTTCTAGATGAGGAAGCTGAAGCTCAGATGGTCACAGAAGTTTAGCTGGCAGAGGTGAGATCCACCTGTCCCCACTCACCTCTCCAGTCTGATGTTCTTCCACCTTTCCTCACTCTTTGCTCTTGTAGCCACATTAGTCTCCTGGCTTCCTCAGCAACATGAGGGGAGGACTCTTGCTCTGGGAAGCTAGTTCTTGTTCCCTCTGCCCAGAATGTCCCTCTTTCCTGTAGTCTGGCTGGTGTGTCATTCTGATCTCTGTTCAGAGGAAGGCCTTCTCCAAACAGCCCATTACCAGCTGGCACTCTCTCTCTCTTTACCTGCTCCCTAATAGTATTTAATGCTAACTAATTTCATATTTTTCATTTGTTTGCTAATTCACCATTTGGTTCACTCTGTTAATTTATAAAATTTATAAGGGCAGAAACTTTAACTCTTACTGCTGTATCACCAACATCTAGAATACTGCTTGGGAATGTAGTAGATGCTGTCAGCTTCTTATTTAAAAAAGGAGTGAGCTGGGCTTGAAACATCAAAGAAGCTGGGATCTTTTAGGCTAACAGACTGAAAAGCCTATTTCAATAATTTCTGCACCCACCTTAAATAAAGATGGATGGAGGAGGTGGACCTTCCCAGCTAAGCCTTACAGACAGGTTTGTTATGGAGCTTATTATGGGGCAGCATTGTCCTGGCCGTGGGGCATTGTGGGAGAGGTAAGATATTGTAGCTGTCCAGGGAGGGGCCAGCTATTGAAAATCTTTGCAGAACTCTGGGCTTGTACTTGGAACTATCTCAAAGGCACAGAGAGAATCAGACTCAATCTTGACTCATGCTGTATTAGCTCTTTATTTTGGATGAATAAATATTATTTCTTAGCTTGCTCATCCATCTTATTCATCAAAATTGGCTCCAAAATGATCTTTGCCTATTTCTTTTGTTTCTTCATTTCTTAAAGATTGTTTTTTATTAGTACATGTCTGCAGTGCTTCATGATTGCATTCATTGTGAAGAGTTGGTACATGTACATAACACACATCTTAGTTCTTTTTCTACCCCCTTCCATCTCTTGATTTCCTTCCCATTTGCAAAAGATCTGTCTCCTTGTTTCCCAATATCTCTCTTTTATTTTGCTCTTCAATTTGTATATGCTTTGGGTTTCTCATAGAAGAGAAGCCATGTAATATGTAAACTTGTGTGTCTGATTTATTTCACTTATCATTATGATCTCAAGGTTCATCCATTTTCCTACAAATGACTATTTCTGATTCAAATCCATCCTTAAGCTTTTGTAGGATGTTCTAAAAGGCAGTTTAGGTGGACTGTTGGGTAGAATTGATGACAATGGCTTTGAAGGGGAACACCTCATACAGATAAATAAGTTTTGGTAGCATGCTTTATACACCCCCTCCCCCCGCCCCCCCCACACATACTGAGAAGTACATAATCAGCTTAGTCAATATTCACTGTCCAAATATCAACAGACACTCACTTGGAGCCACTCCAGAGCATAGGATTTGTGAGTTCTGACTTCTAATAAATAAATCTAACAAACCTAGTACTTGGGACCTAGAGGTGTCTTTCTTATATATCAGAGTCCTGATCTGAAAGCCTAAACAAGTTTTACCTAATGGATGTCATTGTTTTCTTTATTCTGTTATGTCAAGAACCCCTGGAGGTCTACTTGCATCAATAATAGTGATCTTCCAAAGTGTGTTAATACTCTGAGGGATTGTACAAGGCTGATTTGTTTCTCCTTTTCCCAGGGACAGGTTCACCTGGTGGCACCTACACTAAGTCTTCAGTGAAGGACCAGAGGCTGAGGAGGGAGAGAAGTTAAGGGACAGAGCAGGGACATTGCCTCGATCTTCTATCTTTTTTTTGAGGGCTAGACACTGGGACTATAGGGAGGTATGTAACACTCTCCCCATCCCTTAGGGGCATATCCACGGGGGAGATGGATTCATAGTTTAGAAAGTTCATGAGAGCAGGGGAGTTAGTAAGAAGGACTGAGAGAGAAGAGAGTGGTCAATGGGGAAAGGTGTGGGGAAGGGAGGGCTGGGTAGACATCATGGAGGAGATGGGACATGGGAAGCAAAAAGGAATGAAAGGCAGAAGGTAAAGTCCAAAGAGTTTTCTAGGAATTTGGCATGGAGGGCTGGTTAGTTGAGGTACATCCTCAGATAGAAGATTACAAAAAGCAAGGTGGTGATTCCAGGTGTTTGTCAGAAGAGTCCATACAAGTCTGGGCACTGGGGAAGGATCAATTTGGTGACAACTTCCATGATGGTTGAAGCCTTGTGTGTGGATGAGATCACCCAGGACAAAAAGTGAGATGAAAATGAAGAGAGCCCTGAGAAATTTGTGATTACACTGGTCCCAGACATTGCTGGATAAAATGCTGTTGCATAGGACCAGCATTATGAAGCTAAACGAGTGGAATGATTTTGCTAGTGAAATGAACTAATAAATTAGTCAAAACATAATTCCCTGTCCTCAAGGAGCTCACAGCCTTGTAGCAGAAACCAGAGTTGTATATATGAAGCAATTAGAGAATAGTTCACAACAGTGTATTATCAAATGCTAAATTGTGTGGAATAAACTCAGTCATGCTTGAAGCATTCAGAAAAATAGGAACTGAATATAGCTGGGGAAGTTATCATGGGCCCTCATGGAAGAAGTAAGACTCATCTCTTTAGAGGAGAAAGCGGAAAAGAGAACTTGGCCTTGCCATGGCTTAACTATTTGACTTCAGGCCAGCTATTGAATGTTGCTGGACCTCAGTTTGCCCATTTGTCAACAAAAGGGTGGCTTCCCTCCATGTCTGTTATTCTTTGACTCTGTGTGTTGGAAAAGATCAGAAGGGAGAAGAGTGGAGAAGGGAAGGACATTAGGGTCAGTCAGCATCAGTACCAGAAGGCATAGAATGGGCGTGGCCTTGTGTCTATGTGGGAAGAAACGGTGGCTCTCTGGGCCTTGGTCATCTCTTGGCCTGGTTGGTGCCACTACATTCAGACTGAAAAGCACGCCTGGGTATTAGGCCAGACTCGAGGTGCTATAATGCTAGCCCTTGTATAGTGGCCATAGGAATGTAAGAGAGGCCAGACAAGAGGAATATTGTTCTGAAAGAAATGACCAGCTGTGGTGAATTTGGTGTGCTGGACACTGAGGACAGTTTTGGTCTCATAAACTTCAGGTTGGAAAATGAAGTAGTCTTAGGATGGAGTCCTGGCTCATGATTCTAATCCTGTCTTTGGGTCACTTTCCAGATACTTGCAGACCCGCAGCCTCAGTAGTAGGGATGCTTCCTTGGCCTCCTGTCCCCTCTCTTTGCCTTGGCGTGGTTAGCATTTGTTCAACCACAAGTGAATTTGATTAAATGAATACTTGGTACCTGGTTTATAGAGATAAAAGGGTAAGAAGGGCATCCTTGGTCCAGGGGTCCAGAGGAGCAAGGGCATGATGTTGCCATGGGCATCCTGTTTATGGATAATAGAGGCTAAGACAACATTGTTGGAGTATTGAGGTATAGGCTGGGGACCACGTAACAATGTTTTTTTTTTCCTTTAAATCTGTATTGACATATTATTTGCATCTCATAACTGTATTCACTTTAAGAAAATAATTCAATTATTTTAGTAAGTTTACAAAGTTTGTAATCATTACTACAATCCCATTTCAAAATATTTCTATCAACTCAGCATAAAAAGACTCATCAAGGGTGCACAGGTAATGGGGAAAAAATAAGAATCAAGATACATCATGTACAGGTACAAGCACCCAATGATAAATGTAAACGTATTGTGTTCCTAAAATGTACCAATAAAAGAATTGAAAAAAAAAGACTCATCAGTAGGGCATGGTGGTGCATTCTATCTCTGTAGTAGGCTGAAGTAGGAGGATCACAACCTGGGCAATTTAGCAACTTAGTGAGACTCTGTCTCAAAAAAAACAACAGACCATGAGAAGCAGTAAAAAGCTGAGTTCAAGTGCCCCAAAACAAAACATAACAAAACAAAACAACAACAAGAACCTAGATTCTTCATACCCATCTGCAATGACTGCTCATTCCCAGGTCCAGCCAAATATTAATATGCCTTTCTGTTTGTAGATCTGCCTCTTTTGAACATTTCACACATATGAAATCATACAATCTGAGGTCTTTGAGACACATAGCTTCCTTCACTTAGCATAATGTTTTAAGTTTCATCCATATTGAAGTATATTGAAGTATATATTAGAACTTCATCTTTTTTAGTTCCAATAGTATTCCATTGTGTGGGCACATCATATTTGTTTATACATTCATTCACCAATTCATGGAAAAACAAAGGTTTTTATGCCTTTTTACTGAGTCCAGTTAAGAGCTCCATAAAGGGGGACCACAGTCAAATTGGCATATTATCGAATAGAAAGCCTACTCACAAATAAAGATATAGAACATTGTCTCAGATCTTATGTTTGTTTAGTAAAATTAGTCCAGACTCTAAGCTCTCTATCCCATGGTTTGATGAGAATTTCAATCTTAATTAAGGGTTTTTCTTTCCACGATGAGTATGTAAAGCTCCCAGAGAGGTTCCCCTTGGGACAGATTCTGAGAAGGCCACTTCACTGTCCACAGGCTCATGACTCACTGGGGTCCAGCCACCTGCAGGTTCCCTGGACATCCAGAAAGCCCTGCTGTGGCTACGGTTAAATGTTAGTGGGTACATTTAGTAACTTTGTTCATACCTAATTTCAAATCCATGAAGCTATATCTGAGGGATTATCCTTTGAGTGGAACTGCTGGGTCAAAGGGTGTGTACAATTGTAATTTTGATAAGTAAAACTAAAATTTGTATAGAAGCTGTACCAATTTGCCCTTATCTTCCACAGGCTCTTCTACATGGTATTATCAAACTATTGTTCACTAATGAAAAAAGTATTAAAACATAGCTAATTATCATTTTTGTAATAGTGAGTGACATTTGGCATCTTCTCATATATTTAAGAGCTGTATCTTTTTTTCAGTGAAGAGTTTGTTGATATTCTTGCCCATTTTTCTATTTTATTCTAATATGTAATATTTTGTTACAAGTTGCAAATATTTTTAACCATATTTTCTTTCTTTCTTCTTCCTTCCTTCCTTCCTTCCTTCCTTCCTTCCTTCCTTCCTTCCTTCCTTCCTTCCTTTCCTCCTCCCTCCCTCCCTCTCCTCTTTCCTTCCCCTCTCCTCGTCTCTTTCCCTTCCCCATCTCCCTTTCCTTTTTTCCTTGCCCTTTTTTTTTTCCCTTCCCTTTCCTTGTCTTGTCTTGTCTTTTCTTTTTTCTTTCTGTGGTACTGGGGCTAGAACCCAGGGCCTCTGTATGCTAGCTAAGCACTCTATCGTGGAACTAAATCCCCAGCCCCTTTTAAAGATTTTATTTTGAGATGGTCTCACTAAATTGTGACTGGCTTCAAATTTGATATCCTCCTGCTTCAGCTTCTGGAGGGAGCTGTATGGACCACTATACCCAGCTCTTTTCTTTTGATTGTATTTATACTGTTCATGCCATGCTCATTTTTTAAAAAAACATAGAAAATTGATGAAGCTGAATTTATCAGTTTATGGCTTCTGAGTTTTATGTCAGAATTAGTATACAGAAGTTGTCTCTTTGGTTTCTTTGTATTTTTATGGTTTCATTTTTAATGTTTAAATCTTTGATTCACTGGGAATTTATCTGGAGTAAGGTATGAGGTTTAGTTAAATTATACTTTCTAGATGATTACTTACCTAACAGCAATTTAAAAAAAATGATTCACCTTTTTCTCACTGATTTGAGTTTAGGCTAACATTTTAAATGTTGAGGGAGGCTTTTGCATTACTACTAAAAAGATGTGAGTTTATGCTTTCACCAAAAGCTTGGGCAGCAGTTACTTTTTCCCGACTTTCTTACTAAGACTTGGAATTTTAGCTTTTTAATTTACTGCCAATCTGGTAAGCAAACCTTGGTGTTTTGTGGTCGTTTTAATGGGAGGAGATGGTTACAGGAAGGCCCACAAGAGGGAATGTCTCAGATGCCTAGATTCTGAGGCTGAGAAGTGGTCACTGAATAGAAAATGGATTTAGACTGGGCAGTGAGAAGACATGGAAGGGACTGGAGCCAGCACAGGCTGGGGTAAAACAAATCTGCTTCTGAAGAGGAAATCAGACATCCATGGGTAGACTATCCGAAACTGTGAAATCCCTTTTTTTGAAGGAAGGAGAAGGAGGAGAGGTGTGGAACTAGCTTTCCCAGTGATCTGGAAGGGGAGTCAGGACTGATGCATGAAAGAGTGTTCAGGGGACATGTGGTCCCTCGGGTCGGATCTGTTTCCCCCATAGACTCACTGAAAGTTTAGAGATTCTCTCCCCGAATTTCTTTTCTGTTTCCATGAGTTTGGGCCAACGCACTATGACCTCTAGCCTGGAGGACTAGAACGACCTCCAGCTGTCTCACCCATGAACTCAAGCTGCCCAGCCCGGTCTTCACACTGCATCACACATCTTTTTAAAGCTCAGTTCTCATCCCCTATGTTTTTCTTCCCTGAAACTTATCGTTGACTTCTAGTTAACTTGGGCTGAAATTCAAAATTCTCAGAAACCCAAAGTATAAATAATTCAAAGAGCACAACAAAAAATAGACAATAAGAAACAGGGAGATAGAACTTTTGCAAAAGGAAAGGGGACCAAGAGATAAAGAGAGGGAGTAGGTAAGGAAGAGAAAGGGGTTAAGAAAAGGAATGGAGATGTGTTATGTACCTGTACCAATCCCCACAATGAGTGTAATGATTATGTACTGCAAACATGTACTAATAAAACATTTAAAGAAATTCAAAATTCTCAGTTGGATCTACCTTCCCCTCAGTTTTATTCCTACTACCTCCATCTTTTTATGACTCTTCTGTCACACATTCCTCAATGACACATGTTCTTTTCCCTGCCACATGGCCTGTCCTGGGCATGGAAGCTCTGTCCCCAGCAGACACACACTTTCCCAAGTCTCATTTCTCTTGGAGGGTCTAGCCTGATACCCTTCTGCATACCAGCCACCCTCTCTTGGCACCTGGTAATTTCTCTTCACAGCACTTAGCATAATTGTAGTTATTTAGTTATTTTAATAATCCTTTTCTAACTTCTGTTCCTCTCACTAGATTGTAAGCTTCAGACCTCTGTATCCCCAGTGGCTAATGAAATGCCTGGCATAAAACTGGCATTTGGTAAATATTTGTTGATTAATGAGTGAGTGAGATACAACAGTAAAGCAATGAGACTGATTCTAAGCGTCCTAAATGAATAACAATGTTTGTCCCTCCCTGCTGGGAATGTCACCCCACCCTCAGCTCCAGTAACCCAAATCTTCTCTTTCTTGGAGGCCTCCCCTCATTCTAATTGCTACTGACTCTGGAAAGCATTTATCCCTCCTCTAGCCCATTCTGGTCACTTATTTCTTCAACCCCCGTAGTCCCAACTGACAGGAGAAGAATGAAAGAGGGTAGGAAATTAATGTGAGACTCCATCATGGCCTTTTCCCAAACAGTAGGCAGCTATTTCCCTCTCTCGCAATTTCTGTCTACTCTTTCCCTTTGAATATACAGCTATATTCCTGATCATTTGCTTTGATCGCCCCCTTAGGAGCTGTCATGGAATCAATTAGATCTGTAGAATTTTACAACTCAGGGTCACCCGTATGATTCCTCATTTTACAGATGAGAAAACTGAGGCCCAGAGAGGTTAATGTTTGTAACAATTACCTCTGATGGGTCTTGTAATACCAATCAGTGTCATTTTCTAAGATAAATGTCCTTAATATCCCAGCTCCACCCAAGTGGAAATCCTCATTCTGTTTATTTAAAGACCTGCTAGTGGTGATGGTCTCAGCACTAAGGTGAACCTGCTGGATGGGCTTTCTGTCCTGTTCCCATCACACAGCTACATGAAAGAGTGTTCTTGGGTGACAAAAAGGCTCTGGCCAGCAGCAGGTCCCCACCCTAAATGGGGCTGCAGGCTTCACTTATGTGTTCACAAAGAGGCCCCACATTTGTGCTGAGACCAGGTGGAATCATGGATTGTGAGACCTGCTGTATTTAAACAATGCAGAACAATAAAAGAAAAGCATCTTTCCCTCAAAAGTCACATAAGGTCGCCTGGGAAAATGTTTCAAAACAGCCCTGGAAAGGGAGGAAGTTCTGAAAACTTGATCTGAAACACTGTCTGCGACTCCTTTTCCCTAATATATTTGCTTTCTGGTTCCAAAAACCATACAAGCAGAACATGACTTTAACAAATACATTTAAATAGAACAGAACATGGTTTTCAAGAAGGAAAAAAAAAGTGGTAACTCTACATGAAGAGAATCAATAAGAAATTAAGCAAAGTCCAGGTGAGAGGTTTGACAGTGTGAATTTATACTCTGCATGAGCTGTTAACTTGAGCGCTCTCTCAGCTGGTGGTCCTGTCACAAGCCTAGGAACAGGCACATCCACGTGCACACTTTTACCCCACTCAGATGCTGTGATGGGAGACTGAACGCTGGTGACACACTGTAGCCCTCAGGGGAGGGGGAAACATCCTTTAGTCGAAGTGCACACAGGGCAGGGCATGGTTGCGGAGAAGCCTGGCGCACTTGCTGAGGTGGTGCATCCAGGCCAGCCTGGGGAGCACAAGCTGCTGGGGGCTGGGAGCTTTTCTAGAGCTGGATTAGCGTAGGCAAAGAATGAAAAGTATCCCAGGTAGAAAGTATAATGTGAGAACCTGCACCTGCTTGGAGTAGGAAACATCGAGTTGTGGGTTTGGGAACATTCAAGTTTTTCACATTAAAGAAAGTAAAGGTGATGCAGGGAGAGGTGCTGGGGGACCGAAAGTGGAGATTGAGAATCAAGTGATAGATAGATGCTGAGTAAGCTTGGTGGATGGCATAAGACTTTATCTAGGGCAGTGAACCAGGATCACCTTTTTGTCCTCAAACTGGTGCAAGGATATTGGAAGGGGCTGACCAAGAGTTTTAGGCTGGGAAGGAGCTGGCATTCTGGGATGGTTGAGAGGGGCCAAGAGCTAGCAGGCTCTGGATAGTTTGGAGCCCAGGTGCCTCCATGTGGCAGTGAATGAGGTCACTAGACAGGCCTGAGTGAGGGTCAGCTTTCCATTTGCCCGTTTTTTGCCCTTCCCACTATGCCTGGCTTTTCCAATGCCAGGGCACAGGTTCGAAGGACAGCCTTGCCTTTATCCTCCTATCTTTGCAGGGGGTTTAACCCCTTGTAAGACGCAATTGAAGTCCACTTCTGTGCACAAATAATTGGCTTTTAGCTCCTTGAATGAAGATTCTAGTTTATATATTTCAATTCTACACCATGCCTAATATGCAATTGACACAGTCCTTAAAGAAATGGGTATGATTTGGTTAACTTCATCACAACTGCCGCATAGTCAAGAATCTTGACACACTTTTCTCTTTTCACTTTAGTTAGTTTAATTTCTTCTCTCCCTTATTTATTGTCAGCAAACAGAATATAACTTTTATTCCTGGGAGTTTTCTCAATTCTTAAGATTGGGGTTCAGAGAGCTTCCAGATGTGAGCAGGTGTTTCCTCAGCCTCTTCTCTTGAAGCACAAGGAACCAGGAATCATCCAGTAACTCTTCTCTGACTCCTGCCTTTTAAGGGTCTGTCTCACGTGGTCTAGCTCTCTTAAGGAGACTGATGTTACAGTGCAGTAGTATATGAGAATTTAAGTTTGTTGACAACCCCTGAAAATCTTTGTATGTGTGTGATTTTCAGAAATAGAAAGAAGTTTTACCAAAACACAGATATTCCTAGTTTAACGATGTACTTGTTTAAGAACTGCTTAGACTTTGAACTGAGTCACACTGATTGGACTTATGACCCACATTTGGACTTACGATGCAGGAACATGAACAGCAGTACAGCCCTATGATGGCTTCTTCTACAGTACAGTACTATAATATTTGCTAATTTACTGTACAATATAGTACTATAGTTTATGTTTTATTATACATTATAGTACTGCATGTAAGAGTCATGCAAATAAAAACAAAGTTATCAAGTTGGAGTTTCCCTTGACTATTTCTTTGTTCTGAATATTGTGATGTACATACCATATGCAATTCCTAACTTAGCAACCAATATATTTAATGACCTAGTTGCAGGACCAGAACTCGGTTGTTAAACAAGGAATGTCTGTAAAGAAATTAGGTTCAGAGACAGGAATTTCCAATGTGGGGGTGTCATGTAATTGTACCTCTAATCTCAGCAGCATCTGCTTAGAGTTGAGACTGTGGCAGTGAGGAAGGAAGTCCCTGCCATTACACAGGGGTAGAAACTTCAGACTGTCCCCATGGATGTAGTAAGCCAAAGTCACAGAATGAAAATTGTGGGATAGATGAGGAAATGCTTTCTAGAATTTAGTCTGTTGTATTTGGGGATGGACTGCAGAGAACTATCATATCTGCTTATAAGGAGATCTTTAAAATGAAGTTCACATTAGGTGTGTTCATTTCTCAAGTGAAGCAGTAGGACTAGTGAGCTCTTAAGGCTCCTTCCTACCCCAGAATGCTCTCTGTTCTGCTTCTTTTTGTCTTCTCACTCTCTATTTTCTGTTTTTACATGTGTGTGCCTGTGGCCTGCTTGGTCCAGTGGGAAGAAGTCAGTGGCTATGATGAAAACCTGAACACTATCCGCACCTACCAGGTGTGCAATGTCTTCGAGCCCAACCAGAACAACTGGCTGCTCACCACCTTCATCAACCGGCAGGGGGCCCATCGCATCTACACAGAGATGCGCTTCACTGTGAGAGACTGCAGCAGCCTCCCCAATGTCCCAGGCTCATGCAAGGAGACCTTCAACTTGTACTACTATGAGACTGACTCTGTCATTGCCACCAAGAAGTCAGCTTTCTGGTCTGAAGCCCCCTACCTCAAAGTAGACACCATTGCTGCAGATGAGAGTTTCTCCCAGGTGGACTTTGGGGGAAGGTTGATGAAGGTCAACACAGAAGTCAGGAGCTTTGGGCCTCTTACTCGAAATGGGTTTTATCTTGCCTTCCAGGATTATGGAGCCTGTATGTCTCTCCTTTCCGTCCGTGTCTTCTTCAAAAAGTGTCCCAGCATTGTGCAAAATTTTGCCGTGTTCCCAGAAACCATGACAGGGGCAGAGAGCACATCTCTGGTAATTGCTCGGGGCACATGCATCCCCAATGCGGAGGAAGTCGATGTGCCTATCAAACTCTACTGCAACGGGGATGGGGAGTGGATGGTGCCTATTGGCCGCTGCACCTGCAAGCCTGGCTATGAGCCTGAGAACAGCGTGGCCTGCAAGGGTAAGCTGGGCCCACTGAGGCCTCTGCTCCTGCCCATCTAGGGAGGATCACGTTTGTAAGATTTCCCTACCTCCAGCTCTGGGTCACTCAGGAATAGAAAGAGCCAATTGGTTTATTGTAAAGCTCAGAAGAACCTCCATCTCCAGTGCTAGGACTGATGATTATCCAGTTGGGTTCAACCAAATTGTCTGTATTCATGCTGATTAGAAAGACATGGGGAAATTCTGAACAATGGAAAATAGTATAATAATCCTTTGTTTATATTTAGTTTGGGAACACACACACATTCTCTATGACACACACACATACCCACACCTGCATCCTGCATCCAACTCCAAGCTCTGGGGCATGGAGTATTTGGGTTGTCATGGGCAATTCACTCAAGGGTAATTGAGAAGTGACTGAATTTGGAAAATATTTTAGTTCATTTCAGTCCAGCTCACACAGTATTGAACTTGGTACTGAACCCATGTAGCTCATTAACTCACAGTCCTCTGGCTTGGCTGTCTTTCTCTGGGGGCTCAGTGCCAGGCCCTGGAAGGAGATGAAGCTATTGGAATGGGAAGGGGAATATATCATGTGCTGTCTTACCTTTTGCTTCTGAGTGACACAGAGTGAATACAAACTTTGCAATTTGAGGGTATCAGGATATCATGGATCACATTGGCTCCCATCTGCCCTAAGAGTCCATGTTCAACATGTGATGATAAATATGCTGAACTGGCTCCAGATTTAGTCTACTGTGGGAGTGAATGGAAAGGTCTGGAAGCTCCATGCCTTATGTCTTGCCTAAATCACAGAAAAGATAAGCATAGGGGAACCCAGGGTTGGGGAAAAGAAGCTCAAAAGGAGTACCTTGACCCTGACCATCACTAAATTTGCCTCTAGTCTGTTGGAGATCAGAGGCTATATTAATCTCTACTCCATTCTAAACCTGCTGTCAGCTGTCTTACTTGATATCACCTCCCACCCTGCCTGAGTGTCTGATCTGGCTGTGCCTGTTCACTCACATCCCCTTTACCTTACAGTGAAGTGACCACCCCATGATTGCTAATGCTCATCACTTCTGTGACCCTATGGGCTCAGCTAATTGCCTGGGCCCAGCCTTTCTGAGGCCTGCTGGGGCAGTCATGCCTTTGTGTCTTTATTGGATTCCTTGGTTCTGGTACCCATGATGGATGTCCTGGAAACAGAAGGGAGAGAGTGCCAGATCCAGTGATGAATCACCATAGACAGTTTTACATCCATCCTAGCCTGGTCCCACAGTGGCTCCTTTTTGTCCTCTTGGTTGGGGGCAGGGTGGGGTGCCCTTTTTGGCATTCTTCAGGGTCTGACTGGGGACCCAGGCACCAGGCAGAGTTCTTAAAGGCACAGGTGCAGCAAGCTGCCAGGCACACTTGCACCCAGGCTTATAATTTCTCTGGGCTTCAAAGAACTGCCATAGCACACTTGCTGGCTGGGGCCCTCACATTTTTCTTATTATTTCCTAAGCAGAATGGCAGGAACTGGAGCAAGCATTGATTGGTTCTGATTTAATTGGAACTCTGGGAATAGGCTTTCATTTCTTTGGGCTAATTGGAACTCTTCTCTTTTGGGAGGTTCTGCTGTCCATGACATTTGTCATTTACCTCCTGTGGTTGTCCTGGGAAGGCCTGCGGGGACAAATATGTAAATCCAAGTTGTTTCTTTCCATTCTCTCTACCCAGCCCCAGCCATGTCCCAGGTTTTGGTGGACGTTCCTGCTCTTCAGCTATTGTGAACCAGCTTGACTTTATAAACTACTTATTGCAAACTTGTTGCAAGGAGGAGAGAATGAGGAGCCCAGGACACTCTCACTTTGTTATTTCAGAAGCACAGTCATAATTTGGTGGCATGTCTTTTTTGGTTTTTTTTGTTTTTTTTGGTACCAGGGATCAAACTCAGGACCTGGTGCTTGCAAGGCAGGTGCAGTGCCACTGAACTAAATCCCCGGCCCTTGGTGGTATTTCTTAGAGAGAGGCAAGTCAGGTGACACTATGGATCCTTTTGCTCTGCAGCCTGGCTGAGCTCAGTGCCCTGGAAAGCCATTTTAAGTTGTATCTCCCAAATTCTTTGTCCTTGGCTCTGTTGATGTCTGGACTCTGAAAGCTGAACCAGACCTCCACACTCAGGACTCAGAGGGTTTCTGCAGGAAGGAAAAGGACCCTCATATGTAGACAAAGATCTTGGGAGAGGACTCTGGGGACTGTCGTGGGGAATTGGCAGTGCGTATGGAAGGATTTGTGGTTAGTCCCCATGGTGTACCTTTGAGGGAAGGCACTCCACCCATTTTGTGTGCTCATGCTGTGTTGCCTAGTGGGCACCGGGACCTTCACAGTAGTCTGGGTTGGCCACAAAGTACATTTTATCATTAGGAAGCCAGGAGCAAGGAGAATGGTAGATGAAGGAAACTTGCAAGTGAGACCAGTGGCTGCTATTTTTCAATGCAGCCTGAGAATTGATGTTCCCTGTCCTTGGTGGGTGAAGCCCAGTTGGTTCTGTGCGTTTAGGTCAACCGATACATTTTCTTCTCTGGGTATTTGCATCTAGGCCTTTGCATACATTGAATCTAAAGGGTGTCAGAAACAATATCCTTTCTGTTTCTGTTACATGTTATTTTTCTGGAAGGTCAGACTATCAAGATGGGCAAGGAACCATGTTCTCTTACTTTCACTTCCATCTGCTAAACCCATGAATCTGTCAAATTCATGGTGACCAGTTGCTGGGCTGTGCAGAGGCACCTGGAGACCAATTAGGGAGCCCAGCCAGCCAAGAGCAATCCTGGCCTGGAGCTGTTCCTGTAGCCAGGAGTGTGTGCAAAGAGGGATGGGAGGCTGAGCAGCAGAGGGAGTTATGGATTGTGGGCTAACATTCAATTCCCACACTTTCTAGAGGCTCTGTGGCCTAAGGCCTGTTCCTGACTCATTCTTTCTGCACACATAGGCTGGACTCATCAGGCAGAATCACATGGACCTATTGACCCCATCAGTTATCTTGACTTCATCATGTATTTGTCTCTATGAAATTATGAATTATGAGGAAAATGATTCATTTCCTCAATATCAAGTTTTGTGTTCATGGTAGGGTGGATTAGTGAGAGAGCATAGCTTTTTTGCTACTTTACCCCCATATCCTTTCCCTGCTGAAGTTGGTGGCAAAGTCATTTCTCTATGTGGACCCTTGCAGCCTAGTTCTCCTTTTCCAGACTAACCAAGAGTTGGTGCTCGGCAAGCCTTCTCTGTGCTGCAGAGCTTAAACTATTCAACATCTGAGGCTGCACTGCAGGAGGGATGGCAGGGCTGGGACAGACAGTTCTCATGGGATCCTGTGAGGGCAGGCTCCTTTGCTGTCTGCTGGAAGCTTGGGGCTGCAGCATCCCATGTGGGTGTCCATCGCTGCTCTGTGGAGTAGATCCTAGCTGGAGCGATGTGTCTATGGGTCTTGGATATATTCCACCCATGGATGTTCCTAGAGGGCCTAGGATACAGTCTCCAGAGTCTTCAGAAAAAGCTATCTCATTAGCTTGCCTCTCCAGCCATGATGGGGTCTCTGGAAGCAACAATGTAGATAATCTTCCCTGCCATCTTGTCTTGTCCCTGTCCTTGCCCAAACTGGCCTTGACCCACTGTAGAGGGCACACTGCAGAGGGCACACAATGACCTGTAGTGCCTAGAGGATAATTGTAATCTGAGTGGAGGCTCTGGGAAGCTGTGCAGGATGTCCCTGAGAAGACCAGAGGATAGGCCTTGTCCCCCAGCTGATAGGAAGGCTAAGAAGGGTTCTGGGGCAGAGGAAGGAGAAAGAGGCATAGTAGGTTGTTCAGGCATTATAGAAAAGAGCAGTCTTCCCGGCAGCTGGCCAGCACCAGCCAGGTTCCCGCATACCAGAACCCTCAGGAGTGCCACCACGTCTCATAGGGCCACACTCTCCTACCTGCAGTACTTCCATTCCAAGCCAGGCATACAAATCAGAGTTGGGGCCAAGAATACATATTCCATACTGGAAATCATGTGGCTTTCTCAGGGGCTCTTGAGTCAGCTACAGCTATCCCTATTAAGGCTTCTGGCATGCCCTTCACACCCTTGCAGAAGAGCAGAGCAGGTCCTAATGTTCCTGTCTCCCTGTTCAGCGCTCCTGCCCTCCTATCTGTCTGCTGAAGATGTGAGTTAGGGCTGCCAACCTCTGGCAAGGCCTTGAGAAGTATCTCTCCCCAGCCAGACACTTCCCTGCCATCCCCTGAGAGGCCTCCTTTTCTTCTATGGCTGTGTCTTCACTCCTCCCCCTCTCCAAGTGGAAACTTTTTTCCTTGGTAATTTTCTACCTACATGTAAATTCCTTTATGCTGGGAAACCCAAGGGACGTTTTGAACCTTTCAACAGTTTCAGGGCCTTTGTCAACTTGAGCAGCTGAGATGAGCCACTTTATAAGCCTGGGGGGAGTTGAGATGAAAAATCTGCAGGATTCTAAGGTGGAGAAAAATGTGTCCAATTTCAGTCCTTTTGGAAAAAGAGATTTCCAGGGCTTATTTCCATCTTTCTCAGGGTTTCTGGTCCCAGCTCTGGGGCTCCCTCTCTCTCCTTATCGCGAGGTGCTGAAAGACAAGGTGTGAGGGAGCATGTGTGTGCATGTGTGCCCGAGTCAGGCCACTGTGCTGGTGGCTAAATTCAAGGGCACTGAGAAGCCCTGCTGTTCTCTCTGGCCCATTACAGTTCACCAGTAAGTCCGCAGCCAGACCACCCTTCCCCAAGCCCCAGGGAGACCAGCTCTGCACAGGGTCAGGGGAGGCCAAGGTCATTAACACCACAGCCCTGTCAGATGAGCCTCATAATAGGATTTCCCAACAGGCTTCTTCATTTAGAAATCTCTTGAGCCTTTTCTGCTCCCATGGTGGCTCTGCCCAGCATCCTCCAGAGAGGAATCAGATATAATTGGCTGGATGTAATGGGCTGTGACACTGGCATGGGCAACAGCAAATGGAGCTAGAAGGATACCCATGGACTCCAGCATGCAGGGCTCTGAAGGTGGCAGAGGATGGGAGATGTGAGGGTCTTCTGGGTTCCAAATCCCTTTCTGCTCTGGGCCACCCCATCTGCCTTTGAAATACCCCACTGATATTGACCAAACAATCTTGACTTTCCCAAATTAGTGCTAGAGCTACTGAGAATAACAGGGCATTGTTCATGGATGAGAGCTATCCTTGGTGGAGCCCAGTTTGCCTCAAGCTTGTCATGCATGACTTAATCAATGTGCACTATGATGTGGGTAGTGGAAAGTCACTGGACCAGGAGTACCTAGCACTGCCACTTATGTTATGGTCACCTATCCATGAAAACCTGTGGGGTCTGAAACTGTCCAAGAGCGTGGTGTGGCTGAGGCTCCATTCTGACCACCTCATTTGTCCACAGAGGGGGCTGACCAGGAAACATTTCTGGGCACCTGTGTGGTGAGCCACAGATAGTTAATGTCAGAGCTGGGATTAGAACTCAAGCCCAGAGAGGCTGCCATCTGCCTCTGTTTCTGAGACTGGTTTTTGTTGAAATTAACTGTCCTTAAAAGCATAACATGTGATTTTAGAAATGTCAGGCTTCTCTCAGCGATCTTCTCGCAAGTACTCTCCGGTGACTGTGTTTACCTGTTTGTCTTGGGGTCCCCTGGGCCCCTTGCACTTACACATTTCTGTACCATGTATCAACATGGGACTCTGTGTTAGCTGTGGTACCGTCTTATCTTCTCTGGGGGTACCATCCTCTCTGCAGAGACCTCTGAATTGTAACTGCTTGCAAGCTTTGAAGGCAATGAACAGTCCTCGAAGGGATCCCCAGCTCGCAGGTCTAAGGCTTTGTGTTATAGAAAAAGGTGAGGGGAGGTAGTGAGGCCTGGGAGGGACTTTCTGCATGGGCCCAAGGGCTGCATTCCAGCTGTCTGGTTTGTAGCCAGACTGCCTTTGTCCCTGTGTGCTGCTGAAACAATACCACAGACTGAGTAATTTATAAACAGAAAATTTACACCTTGCAGTTCTGGAGACTGGGAAGTCCAGGATCAAGGCTTGGGCAGGTTCAGTTGTAGGGCAAGGGTAGCTAGCATCCTCTGGAGGGGAGGAACACTGTGTTGTCACATAGCAGAAAAGCACAAGAGCAAAAGAGCAAGCTCTCTGGAACAGTCTGAAGTCTCTTTTATAAGGGCCTTAATCCCATTTACCAGGTAGGAGCCCTCATGGCCTAATTATCTCTCCAAGGTCTCACCTCTTAGTAATGTCACATTGGTAACACCTGACTTTTAGGAGGGGACCATTAAACTATAGTACTCACCCTTCGCTTTCTGTCCTCTCTCTGGAGCTGAGCAGTCCCTTTCTGCAGAATGTGAGCACAAACACTGGCACTGACTTCCTTGACCATGGGGAGGGATGGCTCTTTAGTTTGAAGTATGAAGATGAAAAATCATACTAAATGCAGGATGGAGTAAGGTCTTCAGCCCTGGTCCTTTGGGAGCTCTTATAGTCTCAGTTCAGTTTTCCCTGCATTTGGCCATTGTTTGCTAGCTGTGTTGGCAGAGCCTTACTGCTCCTGGGTCTCAGGTCTTCCTCAGAGTATTGGGCTGAGGAAGACTCAAAAGAGTCATTCTAGGACTGTTGCAAATGGACAAGAAAAGTGTCTCAGACACTGACTAGCCACCCAGACAAAGTCCTTTGTTGTTAGCAGGACTTTGACAGGTACATTGAGAGAGGAACAATTTTGGCCTTTCCCAGGGGTCAGCTCTTTGTCTTCAGGTGTCCTATCTGCAGTCTTCTTGGGGGCTGAGCAAAGTTCCAGTTACTTGGTCAAGCACTTGTACCCCTCACTTTTGTTTCATGGGCCAGTTAATGATGCAGAGCAGATAATTCCTTGGGAGAGGTAGTGTAGCACAGAAGAGTATGGCAGAGTCTGCTCTGGTTTCAGGAGGCATCCCAATGACAGAGCATCTCGCCTTCTAGGGGACCACCAGCCTGCTGGAGGATGAGTCTGTGTAGCTGCATTTTTGCTGGCCTCACCCTCCTGTGCACACAGTATTAGCAAGCTGAGGAGGAAATGAGGTGAGCCACAGTAGGCTCCCACAGATGTTGGTGAGAATGAGGCAGGCACTGCTGACAGCCTTGGGAAGCCTTTTGGGATCAGGACAGAAATTCAGCCCAGAGAAGGTCTTCATTTATTAAAAGGGCTGGACAAGGGCCTGGCCTCTGTGTGGAGTAGCCCAGTGACCCCAGGATTCCTACAGTAGCACATTCCTAGTCAGAGTGGAGCCACTCGAGTATGGCCCTTGAAACCTGCTTCAGTCATCTCCTTGCAGCCCTCAGAAATTCTGGCCTTCCCATTCCTCCTTCCAGTTGGGCTCCACTCTTAAGGTCAAGTAGGTTAGGTGATCCTCACGGTCATTCATTTTTCAGGGACTTAGTGGGCATGTATAGATGGGAGCCTTTAATACTTACATTCTAAGATTCAACAAGTTTACTTACAACAATTTGCAGCATTCTTCACTCTTAGAAAGAATTTGTAATGTCCAGAGGATGCTGGCGCCACAAGTGACTCTGTGGGTCAGGGACACAGATAGTGCACTCGCCCCCATAGCTAACAAGGGGTCCAAAGACAGTGAGTGGTGGTGGCCCACCAGATGACATTTCCGTTTCTTTCCACAATGGAATGTGTTTAGATACCTCCACTGGTGGAACACTTGTATTTCCCAAAGCAGCCTGGTTCAGCTCTGAGCCTTTCTTCCTTGGGGTAGAATTTTTATGTAAATCTTCATGTCTCCAATTTACTATTATTTTTATTTATAAATGCTTTGCACATGTAATGTATATTTCCTTCCACTGTGGTCCTCACTAATGTCTTACAGCTTCTGATATTCCCTTCCAGAAAGGCCCTATGCATTTGCTTATTCAGGATATAGACATACCCTTGTCCCACCTGCACAGCGGTTGCACACCTCATTCTCACTTAACAATGAAGGTTAGTAGTTGTTTGATTGTATCATGTGTAGATCTGCCTCAATCTTTCCCATGATTTTTATTTAATTATTTAACAGGTCCTTTATTATATACATTAGGTTGATTTCTGTCTTTTGCTATTTCTAAACGATGTTCGTGAGTATATCTGTGAGACAAATTCATTAATTAATGTACTCAGTGAATATTTATTGAGGACTTTCTATGTGCCAAGCACTTTTCTAAGAGTTAAGAATACAACAAATCCTCTGAAGTAAAATTGCTGAGTCAGCATGTAAATTTTTCATTTTGATAGCTATTCCCCCAAATGGTGTTTGCTACCAAATTTTGCTCCCTCTGCACTGTATGAAAATTCTTGTTTGTAATACTTTGCCAAAATAATAAAATAGCAATCATTTTCATCTTTACCAATCTGATAGATGAGAAATGACATCCCACCCTAGTTCCACTTTGCATTTATCTTGCTGCGAGGGGGCGTTGAACATGTAAAGTTCCACATATTGCCCTACTCAGGAGCTGAGACTCCAGCTTTCTGCTAGAATGCAGCGTGATGCTGAGTGTGTTTGTGCTTGTTGGCTCCCTCTTGGCATGGGCTTCTTCACTCTGTCCCCTTCCTCCTGCCCTGTATTGCACCCTGTATGTGCTCTTTTCTCATCTCTGCTGTCATGACATTTTGACCTATGCCTCATATCTATTTTGGTGTTTCCCAGACTGTTAGGTGAAATGTCTGCAGGGGGACAGAGTAAATGTAGTCAGTTACCTGATGCTGGAGACATCCATTCTTGTGGTTCAGTCTCAAGAAAGCCAACAACACCTAGTCTGGTGGGAAACATACTTCATTTTTTCCCATCTTTCCCCTTCTGCCTGTGCATTCCTTCTGGGATTACCTGCTTTGTTCTTTGTACCTCTCAAGTCTCACGCTTGGCCCAGTCCCTCTACTTTACATCTCTTGCTTTACCTCTCCAGCTTACCATTTGGGTTTATGCTGATGTGGCTCCAGCAAACTTTCCCAAATTGCCAGCCTTCAGTCCTTAACTCTTCCAGCCTCCCTTCATTTCTTCCACACCAGCCCACCCTCCCCAAACTCTTCACCCCTTCCCTAGTAGCCCCAAATCAGACTTACTCTCATCTTGGACCAGGTGCCTAGTCCTAGACTGGGGCACACACCTTCCTACTCTGCTGAAGCTCCAGGTCCTGCTCCCGCCCGTCAGTATTACCTATGTCCTGGGCTGCTGCTTGCCACTGCTGTGGGTATTTCTTTTGGTTTTTGTCCTCCAGCTGTGCAGTGGCTCTTTCTCTCTGGAGATACCCATGGACTCTCTTCCTCTCTTACTTGCCTCAGTCTCCCTCTCCCTTCCCTTCTTCCTCCTTCTGTTCTTTCCTTCCTTCCTACCTTCTTTGGGACTTTTAAAGTAAAAATATTTAGGTTAAAAAATGAGACAATATAAAGAAATATAATAAATTAAAAACTTCCCATGTAGAGATGGCAAAAGATGATACAGATAATATGCAAGTAGATAAAGCTTGAAAAGAATGCTTACTTGCCCTGTTTGGGCTAAGAAAGCAGCTCATCCACACTTTAGTATCATTCCACTTTTCATTGCCAGATCCTGGTAATGGTTATGACTTGGACCTGAAGCAAACCTTTCTGGGTTGGCTTCCATCTTGTGCTGCAATGCTAACACAGCATGGCTATCACTTGTAGGGCCATACTATATGCCAGATGCTTTACCAAGTTCTTTTGCTGTATTGTTGCTCCCACCCTTACAATAGCTCAATTAGGTACCCATGATTTTCATCTTCATTTTTAAGTCAAAGATATTGACGCATAGAGAGCCTAAGTGATTTTCCTAGGGTTGTACAATTCAGGATCCACTATTCTCTACTCCTTCCAAGAGAAGCCGTGCCCATTTAGGGGCAGATTTGTGATTTTTTGGTGGGAGGCAGCCTCTGTGTCTTATTTGGACTAAGATACCAGCATTCACTAAGGTACTCAGAGAAAAGCTGTCATAGTTTGACCTACAGGCGGGGATTCCTGGTAACGTTAATTTTCCATTGGCTGGGGATGAAAAGGAGATCGCTGGAATGACCATATTCCCTGCTGAGAGTGAACTGTCATCACTGTCCCAGCACATGCCACTCACATCATTCTGCCCACTCACATTTTTCCCTCTTGTCCCGAGCTCCTCATCCACAGGGGCCATGCCCGATGCATCTCTGCATCCTTACTGCTTGCTCTGTGCCATCTGTGAAATGAAAACAAAACAGAGCACACTGAAAACAAAATTTGTGGGAGGAGGTTAAGAGCTGAGGAGAAAAAAACAGACTTACATTAGGAGAACGTGTAAGAAAACAGCCCAGCATCAATGAGTAGAGAGAGCTCTGCAGAAACCAGGCAGGAATTGGGCACAAGACAAGCACTTGTGGAGGAGATGATGGCAGAACCAGATGGAGGCAGTTACTAGTGATGGCAGAGGCCTTGTCTGTCTGTTGTCCAATACAGTGACACATTGTGCACAAACACACAGAGCAAAAACAACAGAATGATCACAAGCCCATACATTAGGAAACTCACTAAAAGTTGGTGATAATGTCTCAGTTTGACAGAGGACATAAGGTCAGTACAACGTGTGTATTTCAAGTGGAAAATGCCAATCTGCTCTTTGCACAAGATGGATAGAGCTTCTCATTGAAATTGTATGGAATATGCAAGAACTCTGCCAAATCATGAACTTGGCAAAATTTGGCCTGTTCTGGGAATTAGGCGACTTCAGGGCTTCCATTTGGTTTCTGGGTCTGTCACACACATGCCCACAGCGATCTGAATGTGGAGGCCCTTGTGATTTGGAGCTTTTCTCTTCTTACTGGCTCTGTTTGTCTTTTCCCTATCTCTGGCCAAATTTGTCTTCCTTTTTTTTTTTTCATTTTCTTTTTCTTTTCATTTTCTTCATTTATTCTATTCTCTTCTCTGTCTTCTCTCTGGATTGATTCAAAAAGAGAAAAAAGAGAAATGTGTTTCTCTGGTCTATTTTCATTCATTGTTTTTGTTTTCTCTCTAGGAAATAGTCTAGACATGAATTGCAAATTTTTTTCCAGTGCTGGGAATCAAACTCAGGTCCTTGCCCTTGCCAGGCAAGTGCAGCACCACTGAGCTAAATCCCCAGCCCTTGAAATTTTAAAAAATCAGTTCTTCCTATAGTAAAACATGGGAAATCAATGTCTATCATTGAAATCAATTGCAAATATTACAAGAGTGATTTTGTCATCAAAATTATTAATATGTATCTACACACTTTCGATAATAAGTTTGTTAAAAAGAGGAATAGCTTTCCTCATTTTGTGCATCTTTGTAGAATGTTTCCCTTATTCTCATTTGTTTTTCTGGAGCATCTTTTGTTTCCTTCAGTTTCTTCTACTCTATCCTTGATATTCTTGGTTTATGAGGAAGAATTCTTTCAATCTCCCTTTTTTTTCTAAGTTACTTTAAATCTTCTACTCCAGCTATTAGTTAAGAAGCAGGAGCCTGTTTGTTATTGGATTTAACATTCTAATTAGGGTGACTGACCCATCCTTTCTGTTCTTGGTTCCTCCCCATCCTCCCTTGTGGATATCTCTGTCCACCTACTCTGCCAACTTGTCTAAGCATTCCTCCCGATGCAAACAATTATTTAGGAGTGTCTTATTGGGGGATTGGTCTTTCTACCCTTTTTCTTTGACCCCCATCAAGGCATGCTGACTGCCCCTTAGTGCCTAAATGTGAGTTAACAGAGCCCAAGCAGTGCAGTACACCCTACCTCCTGCCTTGAACTTTCTACAGGCCTGGAGGTGATGATTGGCAATCCAGAGCTAATAGCATCAGTGCAAAAGCCAACAATGACTTGGACATCTGCACACCTGCTTCCTCCCAACCTGGGAAAAGGAACTGTCCCTGGACATCCCATAGGTTGGTGCCTGGGGTTACCCAGTGTCCAAGCATTTTGGACCTCCCCCCACAGTCACTTGTTCTGCTTGTAGCTGTGTGCTAACCCTGCTTTCTGGGCCACAAAGGACAGACAAAGGCTGACGTCGTGTGCTGTTTGCCAACACAGGCGCCCTGGCACACAGAGGGGCGAGGGAGAGGCTGTCTGCTCTCTCCTTTCACATAGACCTTTGCTTTCTCCCTTTCACCCTCCCTTCACTCTGTCTTTGAACACGAATACAAAATTCTTTAAAAGCAGTTGCTAATTAGAGCAAGAGAATGAGAATGAGCCAAGTAGAGGGACACAGCAGAGAGGCCAGCCCCAGTGCAAATCAGCTGCTATTTAGATCCAGCGAGGAAAGGGGCAGGGAGGGGCCCTTGAAGGGGCCAGGGAGGGATATTTTGACAAAATAAGCAACAGAGCTTCTTTAGAATGGCCAAGAGGGGCTTTGTCTTAATATACCATCATAAGGGGTGTGTGTGGCGGGGAGAAGTGACAGAGTTTCTTGTGAACTCCCACTGTGGCTTCTACCTACCCTAGCTCCTCTTGTATTGTTCAATCCCACAGTCATCCAGTTAACAAAAGTCTCTATTTTGGGGACATTTAAGTGAATCCTTTTGTTGACCATTTTTGTTCTGCCTGTTGGAGAGTGGGCAGTCAGGGGTTTATCTTTCCAGACAGGGCTGGCTCCCCTCTACCAGAACAACCAAGCCACCAGTAAGGCTCTGGTTGGGAAATAACCCTGACAAGTAAAGACTTTCTCTCAGGGCTTCCCTCCCCCACCACTCTGTCTCATTCTTGGCTCATGGCAGTTTCCCACTGTGTGTACCGATGCCACTGGGTTAGCCACACCCACTCTCAATGCGGTGTTGAAGTGCTGGCTGATATGTGGTTGGGGAAGATGCAGCCAGGATTATCACAGAAACTGGCTCTGATTCACTGTGCACTCAGAGAAGGTTCTGGACACCACAGCAGCCAGAGCTGCAGACCTATATGGCAGTTCTGCTGTGTTTCCTTTAGCTGAGTTCCTCTGAGGGTCTGGAGGTACCCAGGAGACCGATTTGGAGAGCCATCATAGGAGGGGAGAGGTTCCTGGGGACTCGACCTCTCTAGGCATGCACTTTCTCCAAGTGCACAGTGGATGGACTGATGGGCAGATATACAAAGTATATATTGAAATAAGGATCCTGTGCATTGAAAAAATAAGATAATTTTCTGATTTCTTGTGAGTGTAGCCTCATCATGATACAGATTGGGTACTAGCTAGCCAAGAAGGAATAAAGGAAAAGGAGATAGAATGGGAAAGAGAGGATCATAATTAGTTCATTCTCTTCCTTTGGGGCTGTTTAAGGTGATAGCTACATATGAGAAAAGAGATTGAGATGCTGGGATCTGTTTGGAAATCTGCTGCTTCAGAGATGAGCCTCACAATGAATAGTGGGTGTGTGTTTGTCCCGGGTGCTTTTCAAGATTGAATTCCTTTTTTAGGGTTAATTAAAAAGAATTGTGACTTTAAATTTTTTTAGGTGTCATATGAAAATTTTGACTTGTTCTGGTGGACAGTTTTATGAATTTTAATACAGGTACAGATCTGTGTAGCTGCCGTGACAATTAGGTACAGAAGTGCTCTGTCTGCAAGTCTCTCTCTAGTCAGCCCCTCATCCCACCCTTACTCCCTGGCAACCGATGATCTGTTTATCATCACTACTGTATTGTCTTCTAATGTGGAATGAGAGAGCATGTCAGCCTTTTAAGATTGGCTTTCTTCATGCAGCAAGATGCCAGTGAGATTCATCTAGGTTGTTGCACACGTTTATAGTTTGTGCCTTTTTATTGGTAAGTAGTATTTCACTGTATGAATGCATCATAGTTTGTATTCATTCACTTGTTGAAGATCCTTTGGATTGTCTCCAAATTTTGATGATCATAAAGAGAGTTGCTATAAATATTCACATACAGGTTTCTATGTAGACATACCTTTTTAATTCTACAGCAAATACCCAGCAGAGGGTTTTCTTAGTCATAAGGGAATTGTATGTTTAACTGACAGATTAATTTTTCAGAGTGGCTATACAGTTTTGCATTGCTATCAGCAACTTATCAGAATTTCAGTTTTCTGCATGCTTATCAGCACTTGATACTGTCAGTAATTTTTATCTTAGCCATTCTACTAGGTGTATGGTAGTATCTCATGGTGGTTTTAATTTGCATTTCTGTAGTGAATAATGATGTTGACTATCTTCCCTGTGCTTATTTGCCTTATATTATCCTCTTCGGTGAAGTGTGCAAGATTTTTGCTTGTTTTAATTTTCTTCTTTACTGCTGAGTTTTGAGAGTTATTTATATTTTTTGGGTACAAATCCTTTTGTTGAATATGTGATTTGCAAAAGTTTTCTTCTAGTGTGTAACTTATCTCTTTATTCTCTTAATGTCTTTTACAAGGCAAACATTTTTAATTTTGATGAAGTCTAATTAATCCATTTATTCTGGTTTTATTCAATTAACTTTTTTTCAGTATATCCAGGTTACATCCAATAATTCTTTACCTAACCTTGGCAGAAATGTTTTCCCCTCTGTTATCTTCTAAAAGTTTTATAGTTTAGGTCAGTGATCCATTTTGAATTAACTTTTAAGGTCAGTGATCCATTTTGAATTAACTTTTAAGGTGTGAGGTTCAGGCCAAGGTGCATTTTATCCTCATCTTTGCCCTGATGTCCGGTTGTTCCAATATCAGAGACTGGAGGCCTCCTCCAGGCCTTGACTTGAGTATACCTTTTCAGTGATGCCCTGCTGACCATTCTGCTCTGGTGGGAACCACCCTAATAGTTCCCAATTCTCTCACCATTCCGCTGTATTTTCTGCATTGCACCTGTCACCTCTGATACATTGTGCATAGTATTTATGACGTGCATCTGTCTCTCTTCACTTGAATATAGGCTACATGAGGGCAAGGATATTTGAGTTTGTGTTAGGAGGGAGGGGCTGGTGTTTCCTGAAAGATTGGTGTTTGAAGAATGAAGACGGTCCCTGTGGTGCAGAGGGAGAAGGCACAGGATCAGCTGGTGGAGTTCCAAGGAAAGCAGCAGCTCCAGGATGTGAACCTGACTCCCTGCCTCATGTGCTCATCAGGCAAAACAGGTTTGTCAAAAGCCAAAGCTCTGAGCCCTACTCTCACCCGTCCGCCCACCGTATTGTTTTGGGCGAATAAGAACTTAAGCAATGAAACCATTTTCCCTCTCAGTCCTAAAGTATTTGTTCCTTGAAATTTAAGCTTTATCCCTTCCTCACTCTTATACCTCTTGAAAGAAAGTGCACTAATGCCATGGGAAAATTATCTTAAATTCTAAGCAGCCTTCAATTCTGGATGTTAGAAGTGACTCAGAGATGAGGTAGTGGGCAGGGCAGCAGGGGCACAAGGGGAAATCTCTGTAGGAAGCAAAGTCAGCTCAAATGGAAGCTTTCAACTGGCTAACAATGCTTCAGTGCCAGGGATGAAGCTTAACTTACCAAGAACAAGGCCTAGGGAATCTGAGATGCAAACAGTGCAAAGATATGGAGCTATCAGAAGAAAAATGGCCACTGAAGGGACCCCCCCCCCCCCAAGTTCCAGCTTCCAACTTCCTTTCCTCTTGGTGGTGTTCCTCTGCCTTGACTTCTCCAGTAGCAGATGGGTGGATGCATGGTATGGTCTGCCTGAGGTCTGCTCTGGAATTTCTTACTAGCAGGGGCTTGGAGGCCACAGTGTGGTTGGGTGAGTGGGGATAGTGCTGGCTGGACACTTGAAGGCTGTGAGTGCACAGTAAGCACACAACTCTTAGAGTGAAGGTTCATTTGGAACACAGTGGGCATGAGTGGAACAGGATGAGCAGGCTGGTCTGGCTGATTCGGGCTGATAGAAAGCATTGCAAGAGTTGCTGATTTTTCTCCTTCCTTTAAGTAGGGGAGCTGCCCACCCCTATACCACCCATACTCCCATACCAAGGTAGTGCCCTGCAGGTCCAGCAGGTTCTAGCAAACAGCACTGTTCTTCTATCATTTCTGAATAGCCAAGGCTCCTGGCCTGTTTTGAATTGGCTCATATTCTACGTGTCTTCCCCGGAAATACAAACTCACACTGTCTCCTATTTCCACCTTGTTTTCACCACTGGTTGGACGAAGTTAACCAATTTCCCCTTTTTGATAAGTGTGTTTCAGTTCAGTGGGAGGAGGTGCTGATTTTGGAATTTACACACCTACTAGGTTGAGGGAAATTCAACTTGTAATATTTCTTAAGTTACACTTTAACCAGGACTCCCATTAACACTTGTAATAATTTACAGAAAAGAAACACAAGTAGAACTGGTTGAAATGTCTCATCTTATTTTTGTTTTTTTTTTTGAGAAAGTGTTACCAGCTTAAACAGAAGTCTTAATTACAGATCAGAAACAAGAATTAGGAGTTCGAATTACCTCCTTTGTGTGGGCCAGTCTTCATGGGCAGGCTTTCCCAGGCCTCCTCTAGGGGAAGATCTGCCCTGTTCCCTTTCTGCTCTTTCCCATACTCTTCAGAGCATCCTTGCTAGGAACCAGGGGGTGTGTGCAACGCTACGTAGCAGTACAGAGAGCTGGGTCTTTGGGCCTTTCTCTGATTAGATAGACATACAAATACATAGATATAAGAAGTAAAGTCAAAAGAAGGTTACAGAAATTACATATAATTTAAATGTTTGCATTCAACAAATGGACATGTTTTAACAAAAATTATGATACTGTATATTATGCTATGAGGGGAGACTGGAAGGATTTATAAAATATATTCATGTGTAGTGCCTTAGAAGCAGTGTGTTTGGATAATGGGATTAAGTTGTAGCTGAATTTCTCATTTCAGCCCTATAAATATATTTCATTGAGTGTGAATTTGAGGTCTTTTTTGAGTGGGAGGGGGCCAAATGGCCTTCCTTCCCTTGCCTGTGATGGACAGCCTTGATTGTCCCTTGAGTCTGGATAGGTGGCGGCTCTGACCAACTTTTGGTCTTGCACATCACAGGACCATTGGCAGAAACACTGGCGTCTTGTGCAGAGAGTTGATGACTATGACGCCTCATCAAGCTGAGGGTGCTGGGCAGTCACTCTCCTTCTCTGAGTTGGGGAGTGTCATTGAGCAGGACTCCAGCTGTGGGAAGGTCTCAGGGCACCGGTCTCAGGGCACTGGTGAGCATCTGGGTACCCAGACACCCAGAACTGCAGCTCATTTTAAAAGCAGGCACATGGCAAAGGAACTATTTTCTCTGGCTGTGTTCATTGGCTCCTTTGCCTTCCCCAGGAATGGGACACAGCAGGTGGATCCTGCTGGTGAAGAGCAAGGTTGACTCACAGGGTCTAAAGTGTGCTCCTGACTCAGCCTGGAAGAAATGCTTCCTGCTGGGATGGGATGTAACTCAGTGGTAGAACAATTGCCTAGCATGTGCAAGAACCTGGGTTGAAACCCAGCTTTGAAAAAACAAAAAAGCTCACTGCTTCTGTGTTGTGGAGGAGCCAACTGTGGGCCTGGTACTGGGCAGGGAGCTGAGCAGAAGCTTCTCTTGTCTGTATTCTGATCATTAAGAAAGAAATTATCTGAGCAGAATTAAAATGCCCAGGGGTGGTAGGAGTAGTTTGGCCAGTAGGGTGTGGGAGTAGAGTTGTCAAAGCACTTGGGGAAAAAACATTTGGGGCCTGCTGAATCCCAGAGGAAAAGCTCTGAAGCTCCAGGCTCCAAGGCCTGAGCTGGGAAGCATGCCTTACCCTTTAGGGAGATATTGAGAAGTGTTTGACCTGGAGAAACAAGAGGAACATGTCTGTAAGAGAGATGCCCTGAGGGCTAGTGGAATTGGTCACTCGGTTGGAGGGACTTGGGAGAGAGAGGTGGAGATATTTAGAGGTATACCAGTCTTTCAGGGGAGAGATGCCTCATCTCTTCCTTTATCTTGTTCCAAATGCAGTGGCCTCTAACCAAACCCTAGCTTATTCCATGTTTCCAGACTCATCTTCCCAAATCCCAGACTGAGCCAGTAACCCTTAGACTCAAGAATATGTGCAAGTACACACACACACACACACACACACACACACACACACACACCCTACAGGCTCCAAGCACAGCTTGGTTAGCAGTGTAAACTCTGGGACCAGACTGACTGGATTCAAACTCTAGAGCCACCACCTACTAGCTATATAACCTTGGGCAAATTACTTCACTGTTTTGGTTTACTCAGCTGTAAAATGGGCATAACAAGGCAATTATGAGAATTGAATGAATTAATGCTTGTAAAGTGTCCTTAGCACTTCTGGCCCTCAGAGAGCATCTGGTATGTATTTGGGTGATAATTCCCAACTCCTGCATAGCAGGGAGCCCTCCCCCATTTTAAAAGTCCAAATTTTAAATCTCAATCCTTCAGGGCCCATCTAAACTCCTATCTCTTTTTTAGTTCTTTTTTTTCCAATGCCAGCTGGACGTAATAATCGACTTTTTCTTTGTACTTGCCTCACAGCATGTCTCCTGCTTGTTTCTGTATCTTCTTTGCCCCTGTTCCTCTTCCAGGTCCCTGGAGCAAGGCAGCCAGGCAGCTTCTGAAGGGGCAGCAGCACTAGGACTTCTGCGTTTCTGGACCCCAGGTGGCCTTTCCCTTTTCTTGCTGGGATGGCTTTCAGTGTTTTGGTCCTGGCTGAGTAGCTCTGTGCTTTGCATCTTGCTGACTTTCTTCCTTCTTCTTACTACCCTCTTCCCTGGGCCACTGCTGTGCTCCCTCTGTTTTTCTTTTTCCTCCCCTCTCTCCACCTCTTCTTTTTTGATTCTCCTTGTTTCTGTGACCTCCCCCACCTCTCTCTTAATGAGAACTTTCACACATCATATTGATTTGGAGTTTTTAAAAAGCTAGCATTGATTTTTCTGGGGGACTTTTCATGATTTTATTTTTAAATGTAGGAAGAAAGCTGTTTCAAAAGCTGTTGACTTTGTTCTATTGAGTTAGGGAGTTGATGTTGGAAACTCTTTTCCAGAGACTCAGAGAGCTCGGAGACCTCAGATGCCACATTTAATGAATTGGGGGTCAAACCTGCCTTCCCTTTTGCAGGCCTGAGTCTGGTGGTAGAGAGCCTTGCACAGCCAGCCTGGATTTGAGGCTAAAGCTGAAGAGCATGTGCAGAGAGTGAGCAAAGACAATGGAGAAACCATGCAGGCAGACAGAAGTGAAGGGCCAACTTGGAAAGAACAGGTGAGGATTTGCTGGTGAGACCACAGCTCCAGCTGATCTGGCATCAAGGACAGTTTCCAGAACCATGTCACCTATTTTGCATGAAGCATGTATTGGCCTGACACCTGTTTGGTGTGCCTGGTCCTGTGCTGAGGGCTTTGCCTACATGATCTCATTTAATACTCCAAATAAGTTCAAGAGGCAGGTCACATTTGCACCTCACTCTGTGGAACAGATTAAAGTTAGTAAAGCACAGTGGATTTTTTAAAAAAATAAAAACATATTTATAAAGACAGAATAATACCAAGTGCAGAGGGCACCAAATGAAGGAGAAAGGCAGTATCTTGCCTGCCAGAATGTGTACATGTGTATACCTGTGTATGCATATAGGTTGCACTGTAGCTTTGAGCTATGTGGCTGCACACATATATATATCAACAGAACAAAGTGATGTGGATATTGGATGAAGGGTAAATAAAGGCACAGGAATAAGAGGATAAGTGGTTCAGGGCCCTCTGGGTGGGTTGTTAAATGTCACCAAGTCTGACATGCACTCCCACCCCCATTGTCCATGGGTTCTGCAGCCATGACCTGGGAATATCTCTCACCTGCATGAGTTCAAAGGTCTAGGGAGGCAGTAGGAGAGAACAATCACAGAGCTTCTCTGACTCTTGCTCCTGTGTAAGGGCAGAGAGGAGGGGCCCAGGGCATAATTGGATGGATACAGTAGCTCCTCCGGGCACTGCAGCCTGGTACCACCTGGCCATGCAGTAAAGGCAGCACTGGGCAAGGCCAATTGATCAGAAACTTGAAAGGCAATGAAACCATCCTGAGATGACATGGAACGTTTGGCTTACTTGCCAACTTTCTAATATCATCAAAGATCTAGTTTGTTGCAGAACAATTAATCTCATTTGGTTTGTACACTCTTACTCCCCTTTTCACCTAGCTAGCTTTTAATTTGTTGGACCTCATCTTAGGAGTCTGTTTTCCAGAAGTTTTTATGTGCCTGTAATACCAACCATGGCCCAGACATTTCTTCTAGAA
This sequence comes from Heterocephalus glaber, assembly GCF_000247695.1. The sequence goes on from NW_004624730.1 coordinate 11,289,457, forward strand.
TGTCTCATACACTTCCATAAACGATCTTTTATGCAAAATTATAATCTAAAATAACAGTACTTGTAGGGGACCAGGGAAGGGTTAGAGCTTGTCATTCAACACCCGCAGGATTATGTAACTGAAGCCCTAAGAGAAACAACAATCCTAATAAAAACAGCAGACTTGATAAATCTCTTGGAGCGCTTTCACCCTGCCTCGCGATAGGTGGAGGCTTTGTGGCTTTCACCCCTGGGGCTCTCTGTGCCTTCTCCTTGGAAATGCAGTCCCTGAGGGCATTTACTTCTAGTGAAGAAATGGTTTATCAAAATTAACAATCTGAAAAAAAATTAACAATCTGACAATTTTTATTTGTCTAGTATACCTCAATAAAGCCGGGGCAGGGGGTAGGAATCGGAAGTGTCCTTGCAGATGTTTTCACACTGGTAGATCTGTCTTTGTATCTTCTTCATCTTCATTCCCACCTTCATAGCTCCTCAGAGTGGGGAAGCAGAGGTACTTGAAGCTGCTAAGCCAGTCACAATTTACGCTGAAGGAGGCACTTAGATAGACTTTCAGCTCGCACTTCACACTTGACAAGGAGCTGTGGCTGTCGCTGAAGCAGTCAGTGGGATGGGAGGCAAAGAGAATGCTTTTGAAAATCCCCAGACCCTGGCCTGCTCCTTTCAGCAGAATTGTGCTCTGGGAAGGGTGGGAGGCCTGCAGGAAACACAGCCATCCCCTTGGCTTGACTCTGCATCTTACAAACATTTAACGCACCCTCCTGATCCTATGCCATGGCTGTCTTCCCTCACTACTGTACCACTTCCTCTATTTTCATGTTCTTTTTTCCAGAACCATGACAAGAGTCAGATTGTTGCTAGTAGACTTTTCTCCAGTCAGTAGGTGGGGTACTCTCTTTTATTCCTTCCCCTCCACCTCTTTTACCTCAGATTCTCATTATCATTTTGACCACATCCAGTCTTTTCCAAGGTCAAGGTCCACCTCGGACCCCACTTTGATCTTGGTGGTGAAATGCACTGGTGTTGGTTTTTGAAAGTGTTGGGATATCACTCAAAAGTATCACTCAGAGTATTCATTCTCTATCTCTTTTTGCACATTTCCCTCTTTGCCCTCTTACTTCTTCTTTCTCCCATCCTCATCCTGGGAAGGATGGATTTTTTTTTTCTTCCCTTAAGATGCTTCTTGAGATCCCCAGATTATTTATTCCTTAGAGATGTAAAAGTAGAAGCCTAACCCCAGCGGATGTTGGAAAGTACCTTGAGGGCTTTGTAAGGGATAGAAATGGAGCATTCTTCTATCTTGGCCCTGACTTAGTGCCTCCTTCATCCTGTTTTTCACAGGATGTTTTTCACACCATCCAGTCTTGTTTGAAGGGTTCCCAGATAGTGGGACTGACACTGGAGGAGCCTACCATCTCCTCTGCACTCACTCATCAGTCTTTGGCTAAATCAGCCCACTCTGTGGAGACAGGAAACTGCTTGTGGAGCCTCAAACATGGAAGGTTCCTCCCCATTCAAATCCTCCATCTCCCCAAGCCATGAAGTAAGCATGTTCAGCCCATTCTATTGTGAGACAGCTCTTGAACATTCCCCCTCTCTTCTGGTCCCCTTCCCTAAGCCATTGAACTTGGGGCCTCTCTTACCTCCTTGATTCCTGTCCTGGCCGCTCAAACCAACTTCCATACAACTGCCCTAGGGATTACCCCAAAGGTGAAGCTGGTCCTATCTGCCTATGGGAGTGTCTTTTTGAGATTGCCCCATTGCTCCCATGACCAAGTCTGAAACTGCTGCCTGCTGGCCACACAGTGCTCAGGGGTTCCCAGAACTGAGTCTGGGTTTCATGCTTCTACGTCCTATACATACTCTTTCCTCCCCCTGGATTGCCCTTCTCTTTCCAGATCTGCCCACAGGCTGCTCCTTCCCAAGCTTTCCCTGTCTTTCATTCTCAGAGGCATGTTAGTAGCTCTTGCTACTGTGTCCACAGAGCTATGCCAGCATCTGACTCTGGCTTCTTTCACATTGTGAGGAAGTTTATGTCCAAGAGTCTGTCAGCAACAGTAGGACACCCTCCGGGTGGCCTAGTGCCAGGCACAGTGGTGGTACTACAAGGGATGAATTACAAATGTGTTGCAAGAGTGAACGAGTGAAGGAGAGGGTCATGTGGGAGGAATGAGAAAGGTGATGGCACTACTGCCATCTGGCTTCAGAGGAGTAAAAGAGAAGCAGGCTTCTTAGGTTTCCTCTTCTACAGTGCTCCAGGGTTGCTTCAGTGGCCTGGCATGGAGAAGACAAGCAGATACTCAGCATTTTGAGCCCATGACATGGCCTATCCAAGCTCCCAAGGAAAGAAAAACAAGGTATCAGAGAATTTTCCTTGGGGGAGAGAAATATTCTCAACTTATATTTAGAACAGTACAGTATCTTCTACCTTGGGATTTGATTGACAGAAGAAGTGTATTTAAGCTATTTTTAACCTGGAATTTTAGGGAGAAGAAATCTAGTGATTAGATCTTTGGAAGCTATTGTGTGTAATTTTAAAACTTTGGTAAGGGAATATGTTTAAAGTGGGGGAGGAGGCAGCCAGATTGATATGTTTCAGTTTTTTTCTGTAACTTTAGATTTTCTTTCCAAAGGAATCCATTGTCTTAAGACTGAGGCAAGCAAAGGGATGTGCGTGTGTGTGTGTGTGTGTGTGTGTGTGCGTGCGTGTGTGTGTGTGGGTACTTACTCTATTCTCCATAAATATCTTAAGATTATATTCTTCACTTCAAGAAAGCATTTTAGAAAGGGCTTCTTTCACTCCATTAACAACAACAATGAGGGTTTGTTACAGGGCTTAGCAAGCTGCATTTTCCCGTATTTGAAAAAATAATTTTGTAATGTTCTGTGATGATGACTGTTCCTGTTTGATAGAAGGAAAAAGTGGGAAACTAGTGATTGAGTCACCACTTGTCAGTGTGTGGATGTGGATGATATATGAGCCTATGTCCTCTCTCTCTAAAGATTTCTTTTTTCACTGTTACCTTGATGCCCAAATGCAGAAATCATTTGAGCTATCCGTACATGGCACTGCTGGAGGCCTTAACTGGTACCATTGTGTTTTGGTTGCTTATGGTTGTATAACAACTATCTCAGTGGTTGCAGAGAAAGTAATGACCACTTTTAATAGGCTCATGGATTTTCTGGGCCATTGGATAGAACACAATAGGATGCCTGCCTCTGTTCCCTTTTGTCTGAGGCTTCAGCTGTGAAGTTTGAATGGCCAGGAGATGGAGTCATATGGAAGCTTCTTACACATGTGGCTCCTGGGCTGGGATGATTAGAAGGGAGAACTCAGCTGAGACTATTGGCTGGAACACTTAGGTATTCATTCTCCAAGTGGCCTGCTTTTCTCCCACAGCGTGGTAGCCCCCAGGTAATTGGAATTCTTTCTTATGTGATGCTTCAAGTTCCCAAAAGACAATGTTCCAGAGAAGAAGGCAGAAGCTGCATGACTTTTATGACTTAGTCTCAGAGCTCATATATCATTATTTCTGCCATGTCTCATTGGTCAGAGAAATTGTAAGCTTACCCAGATTCAGGAGGAAAGGACATAATCCCACCTCTTAATGGGAGAATTGTCAAGAATCTGCAGCCACTTTTAAAAATCTGTAACAGACTCTTTCTCTTCTAAATAGATGGCCCTAGGTTCAGTTCTATAGAGAAGGAATCAACAAGATAATCTCTAGAGAGGCTTGCTAGCAGCGAGACCTGATAATACCCTAAATTTCTCAACCTTGATGAGGAGAGGCCTTTCTCTATTCATTCTATTTAGTCCTCTCTGTAGTACAAGGTCAGAGAAGAGGTGGCCCTTGCTATCCTTCACTGGAGTGTAAGACTCCCTGTATGTGCATTTTCAGGTAAAGTAGATTATTTGGCACTGGGCTAGAACAAGGGCATCAGACTAGACCAGAGGTTGTTATATGGTTTGAGGATTCTTTGCCTGCTGCTTATGAGCCATAACACTGCATCACCTTGGAGGAATCATATTTCTTCTGGCACAATTCTTCAAAATAAAATGTTGAGAAGCTCTCTGGGAGGGAAAAAGCCAGAAAGACAGATTCCTGGGAGTTCAATGCACTTTATCCATGAGCTCAAAGTGTTCTGTTCCTCAAAGGCTTGCTCAGGGAGATGACATGGGACAGGCAGGGTATCAGACCTTGCAGATCACTTTTGCTGTGCCAAGCCATTACTGATACTTTGGGGTCTCCCGAAATATACGTTGATCAGTTACTTTGTTTTCAGCATTCACAGGTGGCCCCAGCTGACCTTTCTTACCTGATTTTCCACATAGTGCTCCTCTCACTAGTGTCCCATTAGGTGTTGTAAATCATTGTATCTGTACAAGTCAGCATGAGGTATAATGTCTTACCTCTATTAAAAAACATTGTCGAAATTTTGGCACCTTAATTATAATACTGTAGGTTTGTTTTCCTTATCCGTCATCTTGCATGTTCATCATGGGTTGGCAGGGGACCTGTCCCATGTCACTTATAGTCATCTGGCAGAAGGAGAGGGGACTCTGGAGGGTTGTGAACTAACAATTAAATGCCAATTCTGAAGTGACCTATATCACTTCTACTTGTATCTGTGTTGATAATCTTTCTGTCACTATGACCAAAACACCGGATATAAACAGTATGTAAGGAGAATAGATTTAGTTTGGTTCATGTTTGGAAGTTTCAGTCTATGGTCAGTTGGCTCCATTGCTTTGGAGCCTATTGTGAGGCAGAAACATCATGGCAAAAGGTCGTGGTGGAAGAAAGCTGCCTACTATGTGGCAGCTCCAAAGAAAAAACAGAGGGAGAGGTAGGGGCCAGACTGGGGCTGCGATAATTAAGCCCTACCCTTTAAATGTTCCACCACCCCCTGATAGCACCAAATGCTGGTAACTAAGCCTTTAGTGCATGTGCCTTTGGGGGATATTTAATATCAAAATCATAACAGTATCTATTACCCAGGACTAAATTTATAGTCTCCCTCAATCACAAAATGAGGAAATACAGTTTCTTTTTCTTTTTTTTTTGTTTTTGTTTTTTTTTGTTTTTATTTGGGTTTTTTTTATTAACTTCTTTTATTGGTACATTGTAGGTATACAACACAATTACATTTCTCATTAGGAATTGTACCTTTACATGATGCATCTTGGTTCTTATTTTTTCCCCATTCCTAGCCCTCCCTTCACGCCCTCC
>NW_004624730.1:11300056-11328047 GCF_000247695.1 Heterocephalus glaber
CATCTCATTTCCCTTTGGGGTTGCTGTTGGTGATCTGGAAGTCTGGTTTTGAGACTTATTTATGTGTTTTCTCATTTCAACTGGGGTGGGGCCTGTTGGTGCCTGCATGGATTACCTCCTCTGAGCTGGGAGAGGTGGGACAGGGGCCAGGAGCAGCGGTAGGGATAGTGGCCCAAAAGCCCTTTCCTGTGGTCTGGGAGCAGCGGGAGGGATAGTGGCCGGGATGCCCCTTCCTCTGGACCAGGAGCAGTAGGATGGTGGCTCAGAAGCCCCTACCTCTGGGCTGGGAGCAGCGGGACTCAGTACCTTGGTCTGGTGGTCTGGTGGTCTGGTGTCCTCTGTGTCTTTGTAGGGTGGAACCAGGTGGCTGGCTGCCTGCAGTGGTGAGTCGGCGTGTTCGTGGGAATGTGAGCCTTGGTAGGGCGTCGGCAGACCTGCCTGTCTGCAGCAGGGTGATTCAGCATCTTCTGCGAGACTAGGGACCTCGGTAGGGAGTGGGCAGGCCTGCCTGTCTGCAGCGGGGTGATTTGGCATCTTCCACGTGACTCAGGAAATACAATTTCACCATGTACCTAGAACACAGCTAGAAAAAATAGCAAATTACACTGAGTACCACATGACTACCCTAATGTTCTCATTAAATCAGTATTTTTACTCTCATTTAGAATATCCTTTTCTTTTCTCCACAATTTCATGCATCCATGCCTGCAAACATCCCTGCATACGAACTCCCTCCCATAGCAATAAGCCAAATTTTCAACTTGGTAGGCCTGAGAACCACCCAGGAGATTAGTAAAACACCCTTCTGGGTGCATCTGGGTGTGTCATGGAGCCATGACCTCTTACTATATCTGGTCCCTGGCCCTTTCCTCTCTGGCACTGTTGCCTGCTCTGCATCCTGAGCTCCATGAAGTGTGCGTCTTTGCTCCATCAGGTCCTTCCACTGTGTTGTACCTGCCTTGGAGGCAGCCAAGCATGGACTAACCCCCTGAAACCAGGAGCCAAAATGAACCTCTCCTCCTTGAAGATGTGATGTCACATATTTTGTAGCAGTAGCATCAAAGCTACTTTACCCCCACCCCATCAAATGTTTAGTGGGCATTTGTCTTGCACCCAGGTATGAGTCTTAAATGCTAAGCACATAGAAATCACATGGAGATGAAAAAGTTCTCTGGAGAAGGCCATAATGTTATTAGTGTTGTTCAGAATCCGGGGTTTTTAGACTGTAGCTAGCCTCTTCATAAAGGTAGCCAATATTAATAGATCCTTCTTGGATAATGTGTCATTGATGGTTAGGCATAATAATAACATTTATTTAATTATTATTGAGCCAGTATGATAAGCCAGACATTTCGCTAAGAGTTTCATTTAGCCCACACCACACTGAGTAGTTGGTTATATTATTCCATTTACAGATAGGTAAATTTAACATCACAGAGATTTAAGTTACTTGTTCCAGGTCACATAGCCACCATGTGACCAAGTGGAACTTTACATTTTGGCTTTCTCAGTCCAGTCCTCACTCCTCAATGGCACTATTACACTTGACTTCAATATGCATTCAGTTTTTTCCCTGAACCATAGACCTAGACTCATCAAACAGACAAAGATTTTTCTCTGTAGTTGCACTGTGAGCACTTAAGAAGGCAGGGTTCATTTCCAGTGATTTCTGATCATTCAGTTTCCTTTTGATAAGTGAAGGAAGGAAGCAGAGAGGGAAAGAAGAAAGAACAGAGAGAAGCAAAGGAGGAAAGAGAAGAAAGGAATTACGGAGTGGGAGGAGATAGAGGAGTGGATTCTCTTAACCTAGCATGAGAGTTTTGATGGCGAGGTGGTGTAGCTCTCCACGAAAGACATGCAGATGCTCACAACCTGCGGAAAGTGTTCTGTAAATCGTTGGCACAGCCCTTCTAACCACTCATCATCCCTGTCCCTCAGTCTCCTAGTTCTGTGCCTCAGCATGTCTCATTACCACTCAAGAGGTTCTTCAGTCTACCACGTCTGAACTGACTACAATTAAATACACAGATGTATTCCTCCTCACTCGGCTGCTGAAAAGGAAATATTTTTGAAAAATATGACAACTCAGTATCACAGCTCGAAGAAACTGGAGGAAGGAGGAAAGGGCTACAAAGGAGGCATTGAACAGAATTTTTAAAGGTCACTCTCTGATTTTGTGTGTTACTTTCCAAAGCGATATTTTGAGAATAAAAAAATAAACTGTGACTATAGCAATTATGGCTAGCCTCTGTCCTGTGCAGTTAAATAAAGGTTTACGTCAGGGATCAACACAAGGGAGTGGGCCCTGAAAGCATTGGCTTTTTCTGCAGCCTAGCCTTGCATGGACAGGGCCAATTTGTTTTTTCACGATTGCTCAGTCTTTATCAAAAGGCAATCTGTAATCCAACGCTGTTCTTATCTGGTATTAGAGCCTTAGACTGTGTCCTATATATTGATATTAGGCTTGGGGTAACCTCAGTTCTTCTAATGCAGCTTCTCAAAGTTTAATGAAGAGGCCCCCTGCTTAGTGTCTTTCAGTCTCCAGCCTTGAGGGTCACATTGCTTTGTTCTATGTTCCCTCCTTCATTAGGGTGTGTGTGTGTGTGTGTGTGTGTGTGTGTGTGCATGCCTCTACATATGTGTGTAAGTGTGTGTGTGTCTGAGAAACCATGCATTTACTAGTGACTCTGTGTTGGCACCTTTCAAGCTGGAGATAATGTATAAGTGCCTAATTGCATTTGCTATTTAGCAATTAACCACTTGCAGGTGCACCAAGTTGTGAGTACAAGTCTGCATGTGTGACTAATTGCAGGTGTAAAAATTCACCTCTTCAGTTCCTTCATGGCTCAGTGGGGCTCAATGTTAATCCTCCCTCACCATCTGGATTCAGACTCATCCTCTGGCCTGCATATCTCCTCAGGAGAAGGATCATGTGGGAAGGCAGGAATGTTTTTTCACAACAAAGGAAATGGAGGTGAAGAGGAGCTGGGCAGAGTTCTAGAGTGATTCTACAAGAAGACAGAAATTTAGCTGGTGAAATTCTTCCCTACCAGGCTGTCCATGTGAGGCAAAGGATGAAATGGGTACCTGGGCTGTGTAACCTCCTATCAAGGCTGGCATCTCCTCAGGTGAAGACCCCTGGGAGGGGCACTGGATTTCTGAAAGTTGTGCAGAACATGGATGCCTTTCGTAGGATCCTTTGCCTAGGCAGTGACTGAAGCATCATAGGCAGAGGTGATTGATAGAAGTCTAGATAAATATTCAAGAAACATGGATCCTCGTTGCAGTATCCTCCCACCCCACCATGCCATGTGGCAGCTTCTCCTTTGGTCTCAGCAATTTATCTGTGAAATGGGGTTCCCAGCCTCTCCCACCTTCTTAGTGGGTCCCCAGATTTCCCTGAGGATGTGGATGGGATTTTAATTGTGGTTTTGCCTGATGACAATGATCAAATGCTGTATATGCAAGGGAGCGAGGTGACTCTTGGGTGCCTTAGGGAATTTCTCATTTGTAATACATTCTTGATAGCAATCAATGTGATCAAAGGGGTTGAGAAATAAGACCAAGAGTGGAACTCATATCTGAGCTTTACTCCTTGAGCCTTTTCTCATTGCCAGGATGAAGTAAGCCTGAGAATCACCTGGGGTAACCTGTTTCTGGGTGGGGGTCCATCCTCCTGGTGAGCCCCCAGGTGCCATGCAGCTGAGCTGTCTTCCCCTCCCATTGAACCATACCAACTGGGGAATGACAGGATCCAAGGGAAAAGTAAAGGCCAGCACATACATAGTTGGGGCCACAGAAGGTGGGGAGCAGGCAACAAAGCAGGGTATTAAGCTCTCGGAAGCCTTTCCAGAAGGTCTGTGGGATCAGCTACTTCAAATCCTAGAGGGGGAAGTGACCTCAACCACAGTCCCAGTGAGATTAGGGTTCCCAATCCAAGAGCTTGTATTAAGGCATCTTTGCAACATTAAAGATCTTACTACAGATCCAGGTATGTGTTTCTGGGGTTGGAGGTAGAGGAACCATTGGGAGAAAACCTCAAAAGAGACAACAGTCTAGTGTACTGAGGGGATGGGGCAAAAGGAGAAGTTACAAGAGGTTAACAGGAAGTGTGAGAGTGGGGCTGAGGCAAAGGAAGTGTACTGGTCAGCTTTTTCATCGCTGGGACAAAATACTCAACACCCACAACTTAAAGGATGAAATTTAATTTGGTTCATGGTTTCAGAGGTTTCAGTCCATGATCTGCTGGCTTCAAGATAGAAACATCATGGCATAAGGGTGTGTTGGAGCAAAGCAGGAAAGCAGAGCAGGGAACCAATGCCAGGCAGAGATATAGCCTTCAAAACACATCCCCCAGAAACAACTGGGACCCACCTCTGACAGCACTCAGATGTAAACATAGCGCACCCCATGATCCGATCATCTCTATGAGTCTCTTAAACCAGTCAAGTTGATGATTAAGCTTAACCATCACAGGGAGAGATGAGGGAGCATGAGTGAAATAGGTAACACTTGATCTTCTGGCTAGAGCTAGGGAGCCTGGTGAACTTCATTGGAAGCTGTGAATGGGCAGAAGAATCTGCACCAGTGGCGACCACCATCCTGGTATGACATTTTCAATTGAGTCCTTTCATTGTATAATTGAATTTGGCTTCCTGATTCTGATTCTTGGGTTCCTACTTTGGGACCCTTTCTGTAGACTACCCTACAAGACTCAGCTTGTCCCTGGGGGCCTTGGCCTGACCCTTGGTGGAGTTCACAAAAGTGTACCAGAACAATTAAAGATGGCTCTCTGTTGGGATAGAGGTGAGTTGGCCTTTCATGCCTTATTCACCAGAGATATAAAAGCTCTTTGGAAACTGGAAGAGGAATTTTCCTACATGTATCTACTCCGTTACTTACTACATGTGCCTCAGATTCCTCATATATAAATTGGGATAATAGAACCTATTTTATAGGGTTATATTAAGGTTTAAATGAGTAAAATATTCAGCATATTAGCTGGATCAGCAAGCTCTTACTAAACATTTATTACTCAAGTTGCTCTTGTTTTTAATTTTGTTTTACTGAGGCACCTTTCTCCAAAGAACACCTGCCTCTTACCCAGGTCAAGTTGGGGAGAGTGCAGTCTTGCCTGTTGACTTTGGATGCCAGGGTCCCACAATGCTGAGATCAGTGCAATTCAGGCCTGAATCATTGGCTTCTTTCTGAGAGCAAATGATATTAGGGCCTGCTGGAAAGCCACTGGCCAGGAGTCACACATAATTCCAGCCAAGCAGACAGCATGTTTGCCCAGATAATGGCCATCAACATGGATTTCACTCCCAGCTACTGAGAATGAGACACAAATAAAGAGGTCTACATTTCACCCATTGATTTAGATAATTAATTCAGGCTTAATACATCAGGTCAGGCTGTGATGACAGAGATGCCAACTTCTCAGCTTTATTCGACAATCACAGAGAGGAATCTTTTTCAATACAATTAAAGAATGTAAGTACTTAGGAGACTCTCTCATGATTATTCCATGAAAACATCTTTTTCATTTGGGTAAAGTAGTGACAGTGTCCAGTGAATTTATCAAGGGTAGGTCATCTCAGAGTACTGTATCTTTTAGATGGTACTTTTTAAACCATTCCTGTCAAATACAGTGCAGGCTAAATGAGAACTTATTAATAGCCAGTCCTCACAAATAAGCATATACATTAATGTATGCTGTCTGTGTGCGTGATATTGAGTATACTAGCCAACATGGGATGAGAAGTATTCTGGATGTTAGCTTGAGGGACTGATTACATTTCAGTATCAACTAACACACTTGGAAACATACATTCATGATCTGTCCTTCCACTTGGAAAATGGAGGCCCAGGACAGAGAACTTATTTTTCAATTCTTATCAGACTTTAGTATAGCCATGGGCTCCAGGGTTTTGGATCAAAAATCTTCCCCAAAATATCATGTTAGTGTGATAATTTTCCATTAAGGATATTAAAGAGCACATATGCACCCATGTATACAAACACAAATGAACACACACACACACACACATGCACCAAACAAAAATGAGAGCCACTTTCCATCAGTAGAGCATGATTCTTAAAGAAAGATCAATTTAATGCAATCTCAGAAGTTAAATATTTATGAATTTTGTTTTCATGAACATCATTGTGAGTTTGACCTTTGTGAAATCTTATTGCATTACATTTAGCCTCTTGTTTTCATATGGTCTTCTCACTGCAGGTGTATCCTAGTGTGGGACAGCTGGATTAGCCTGACCTTAGGATAAATGACCTTTCCTTCCTTACCTTAAAAACCTATCAAGTTACTTATTCAGGGGAAATTTCAACCATGAAACAGTGGGCACTCACTGTTCTTTAATATTGGCTTGTCATGACTCAATGAGAGTAACAACAGTAGCAATAATGATAATAATTGTGAACATTCATTAAGTATGTAATATATACCGGCACTATCCTAAATGCACTCCATGCATTAACTTCTCCAATTAATATAACTGTCATGGACTGAATTGTGGCCCCACGAAAGTCTTGTGTTAAGGTTCTAACACAAAATAGGGCTTTTAAGGAAATAATTAAGGTTAAATGAGATCAAAAGAGTAAGATGTTAATCAAATGGGATTGGTATCCTTTTAAGAAGAGGCACAAGAGCTTTCTCTATTCATACACAAAGAGAAAAGAACATGTAAGGAACGTACCATCTATAAGCCATGGAGAGAAGCCTTACTAGAAGATAGCCTGCTGATACTTTGATCTGGGACTTCTGCCTCCAAAATTGTGGGAAAATAATCTATTGTTTAAGCAACTTTCACTGGTATTTTGTTATGGCAGCCTGAACAGACAAGTACAACAATCCAGTAGAGTATATACTTTCATCAGCTCCATTTTGCAAGGAGGACCTTGAATCCCAGAGTTTTGACTAGTTTGTCTAATGCTGTCCAGAAATCATGAAGCATGGCCTTGTTTCAGACTCTCAGCTGGTACTCATGCAGGCATACTGCCTCCCACTGAGATTGGAAGGAGACCCAAGTCTTTGCTTTTCAGTCTAAGCCAGTAGCTGCATCCCTCTGAACCACTGTACAGACAAGCTGCTGTTATGGTTGAAAGAGAATCTAGAGCCCTAGGCTCAGGCCTAGGCATAGAGCAGAAAGGAGCTCAAGTAATGCTAATGAGATCTGCTGAACAAATTAATATATAGTACTTGCATTGACATCACTTTGTCTTCAACTTCATGTGTGCAGTCATAGTCTTAGGACTAACTGTACTATATTCTTTTCAAAGAAAAGCACTTAGCCTAATCAAATGAGTAAACATGAACAGAACTAATCACTGTCAGGTTCTATAAATTGTGTCTTGAAGTGCTAACTGCCCTAATGAGAGCATCCTCAATAAATGAATGGGCCATTAGACTGAAAACAGGACCATCAATACCAGAAGATCCCTGCTTCTCCTGCTCTTGCATTTATTATAGCTGGGGTAACCATGACAGCTACATGACACAAGTCTTCAGGTATCCTTATCAGTATAGCTTTTACTTGTATCACTGCAGTGATTTGTCTTACAGTAATCCCTCCCCAACCACAGATTCTCTTTTTATGAAATTCTGCTATATGTGGATTTATTTTTGTATACTTGGAGAATTTTTGTTTCAAGACACTCAGGTTCTGAGTCACTGCTGTTGGGGATAATTTAGAAATAGAGAAAGTAGTGGGTGGTAGGAGAAAGAAGAGTGAGTGGAAAGGATAACAGATGTTTCACAATGTTGTCCTGGAGGAAGGCCTGAAAGTGCCTTCTTGTGTCTGCATCTGTTTTAGGGAGGGGATTGAGATGTGTCTGGCCTGCAAGCAGAGTTCTGGGCTGGGGGCTGAGGAGCTCTGACTCTATATCCTGTTGCATTTATAAAGGGGCTGAGAACTCTTCTTAACTTATGGATTACTGCAAATGCATTGAACTTCCCGACAATGGTGAGTCTCTGGCACCATAGTGACAGCAGTGACGAAGGGTCTAAGTCAGAAAGGCTCTCAAGATTTTACTGGAGGACGTGATGGGGCGGGGGTGAATTAATGTGTGCACTGACTACACCAGAGAAGAAAAATTACAAATGCTTTATTGAAATAGTGAAGAGGGTGTCTGAAAGTATTATAACAAGTGGAAGCCTACAAGTAGAAATTACTAATGTGGAAATCATAATTATAAATTTAACATATGAAAAAGGTATTGACATTCTTTTTATGTGTGACATTTTTATTTTAGAAAAAAGACTTTTTATTAAAATCACAGATTTCTGTTTAACATTTCATAAAATATGACACAAAATAATCCAGAAACAACTGTTGATAACTTTAAGTTAATATCATTTTAGATATGTATCTATAATCTACCTCATCATTGCTAAAAAGATAGATGCCAAGTCGGAATAACTTTAGAAAAATCTCATAGTGATAGTTTTAAAACTTCAATTTGATTTTGTTAAACATAAGCATAGAAAACAAACTAATATCAAGTGGAAAATAGCTATATTTGAGCAATGTTTGATAAAACTTTCTTGAAATATTCTTGTAAGATTAAGAAAGAATGTTAGGAAAACAATTAGATTTAAATCATTATTTTCAACTTTGGGTTTCAGTTTTAAACAGTTAAGCCCTTGGCACGAAGAGTCTGTTTCTTCACCTTTCTTCACTTCCCAACTTTGCTAAGTTTTTAGAAATATTATTTCATTTTAAGGTTTATAACAACTTAAGTGTGTTTTAGTGTTATTCCTCTATTTAAAAGAACGTAACAGCTCCCAGGCACTGTACTACAATTTCTCTCTAGTGAATTCATTAATTTGATTTATCTTTTGGTTGATTGAATTTCAGTACCAAATAATTTTCCACCTAGAAGGACTTTCCGGTACTTTGATAGCAGTAGAGAAGTCCGAGGCTGGTCTGTGCTTCCCCTAGAGGTGACTGATTTGTTCTGTTTGTGGGCTGAATAATTTTTTATCTTTGAAATTCACCACTTTCATCTGGCTTTGCTTTTGACTCTGATTTTTCCTTCATTTTAAGGAAAATTTTTACTAATACGTCCGTGAACACCATTTTGTTTGTTTGTTCTTGGTTGGAACCTCTCATGTAGGGATGCCAGTTGTCCTCCATAGACTATATTGAGCCTTTCCTTTGCTAATAACTTATTTGTCATGTATTTTCTCTATGTCAGCAGTCCAGTTATAAACTCTACCTGTTCTTTAGTCATTTCTACTTTATTAGTTTTATAATATTATTATTTGGATCCATAACTTGCTTTCTTAACTCTCCAATCTCCCACTTAACTTTTATTCTATTGTTTTATTGTCTGGTTTTTAAGCTTTCATATCATTAAATGCTTCAAAAAATAAACTTAGGAATAACTTTTCTTTTTCTCAGACTACATTTTCTTCCAAACCGAGTTCTTTTTCTGTCTTTTTCATGCTGTGTTTCCACATTTCTTTCTTAGTTTATGTGGTGGTTAATATGTTGGCCAAGTTGCCCTGCCGTTTCTTCCCATCCTGACCACACTGAGCAAGGGCAGCTCTATGCAGACTTGTGTTTGCTCTGATGTGGAGCAGGTCATTTCCTCTTAACTATCCACTCACTTTTCCCAAGGCCCATTTGTATTCACACCTGTGCTGTGGTTTAATTGCCCAGTTATTCCTCCCATGCCCCTTTCTGTACTTGGGGGAGGAAGCTGGCAAGCTCTGTCTATGCCCAGCCTTTGATGGAGGCACTATAGCTGTCTGCTCTCTCACTGTCTCTGTTTTGGCCTTCGTTAAATGCTTCCCACCAGGCCTGGTGTGGCTAGTGTGGCAGTGTTACAGTAGAGGTAAAGCCTTGATGTTTGAATTGTTTTTCTGTTTTAGAGGTGAGCCCTGTAGTTTATATTGCTATAAGAGTGTCAGCAATGAAAGGAAAATGATTTTTAAAAATACCCTTCCGACCTGTTGCTTTCTGATCCTCCAGATGGGTCTAGAGGGAATCCTCAGAACCCTTACTCACCAGTTCTGCTGGTGGCCCCCAAACCTGTGCAGTAGTCTGCCTGCCTTCTCTCTAACCCCATGCAGACTTCTCTACCATCTTCTGGGCTCTGCTGTGGACTCTCCTTTGTGCTCTTGCCTGCCCCACATTTTCTTCCAACTTGAAGCCTTTCCAGTATTGATCCCTCTGCCTGGATCATCCCTCCTTCCTGTCCTTCTTCCCTTAGTCTGATCTCAGCCCAAATGTCACGTCATCACTGGCCCTGTCCCAGCCCCTATCATTTGCCTGCACAATGCTCTGCTGCCCATGCTGAGGCTCTCTCCTCTCCAGGCTGTGCTGTGTGGTTAGACTTCTCAGGACTTTGGATTGATGGAAATGTCCAGAGGCAATCCATTTCTGGGGTTGGTGAGCTCAGTGATCCTTCTCTCTGCAACTCAAGGATGCTCAGCCCTCACTTTTTCTAGCTGCATCTTGGAAGCTTTAATCTCAGATTGCCTGTGAGAAAAAGAAATGCTTTTCTTTTATATATTTTTTAAGAAGTCATACACTAAATGAGCTTACTGTTGTAACCTAAAAGGTGGCACCAGAGCTGTGGAAGTGTATTATTTATGGTGCCAGGACACTGCCAAGCCCAGAGGGCATGTCCAGGGAGGCATGGGCTGCTCTGCGAGAGGATGAGGGCCTGAAATCTGTTTACAGGGATTGCCCCAATAGAAGTCTTGCATTCCAGTCTGTAAACTCATGGGAATTTGGCTTTGCCTCTGAGTCAACCATGTCACCTCTCTGTGGGCAAAAGACATTTGCCACAAATGTCTTTTTGGTCCCAAGACAATGTTACCCAAGCTTCTGGTCAGTGTAGTGAGAGTGAACTTGTTTGTTGCTCTTATTTCATGTGAAAAAGAGGTAAGGCAAATATTGCATGGATATTGACTGAGCATCTACAATATGCCAGGCTCTGCCCTGAACATTTGAGCACCAGCATAAAACAAACTCAGTAGAGTACAGGGATCTTTCATATTGCTTTAGCCTCAATTTCCCTTGGGCTACAGCCTTCACAGTTGCTTCCTGAAGGGCACAGAGTGTAGAGGATCCAAAGAGCCGGGGAATGGGCAGCCTTGTCCAGTGTTTCCCCCTCTGCTCTGTGTGCTCCCAGAGGGAAGACCTGTCACTAGAGGGAGGCAGGAGATGCAATGGATCTCAGACTTTTATTGCCAAACCTCTTTCTGGAACACTTAAATCTCATCCCTACTGATCTCAGCCACACTGATACCATGATACCCAGACACCCCTAATGAAGAGTATGCTTCTAGTTCTGTCTGTGCATTTCCATTGCAGTGTTTTGAGCTGACCAGTAGACTCCTTGCTCCTAGGAGCCCCTGGCTGGTCCTCATGAGTCACTTGCCTGTGTCCTTTCTGAAAGCTTCTCTCTAGATTATACTTGTTCCCATGGGCATTTTGAAATCCCAAATGATATCCTTCCTTGCTGAAAGTGGTCCTGTCCCCGTCTTCCCTTTGCAAGTTTATAGCCTGCAGTTCTTGCTCTTTCTAAGCCACAGTAGCATAGCCTGGGAAGTCATCCAACCTCATCTTGATGCCAGGTGAACAAGATCTGGGGAAACAGATAGATCTCCTGGCCTCAGATCGGACAGCTAAATTGTCAAGCAACACACTAATGTGGGCTGCTGACTGCATAGGTATTTCTGAGTTATAAATGCCCAGTACCAGAGAGCCTCCTAAGTCACGCAGAAGACAACTTTATGATCCAGAAAGTAAAGAACTGGAACAAGATCAGCTTGTGACAGGGAGCAATTGATTGGGCATGGGAGAGAGCATGGCCCAGGACCTCAGAACTCCATAAACCATGAGAGTACAGTGCTCCCTGAAGGCCCCTGCACCAACCACAGCACAGGGATCCCAGAAAGCGGAGGAAAGGGGTGCACAGCACTGCCCTGGAGCACGGATGACAGGGTGCTTCTTTGGCAACCCCCTGGCTCATTTCTCTTATTGTCCTCAAGATGAACTTCCTACAGCCCAATTCTGATCATGGGCCTCCCATGTGGAAATGATTTCATTGCCTCCACCATCACCCAGAAGAGCCATCCAATTCCTTAGCATAATGTTGAGGGCCTGCTACAATCCTAGGTTGCATGAGCTTTTTAGCCTCACTCATCATTTCACCAGGCTCCCTATTTTGTGTTCCAGCCTCATTTAAACTTTGATTTTCCCCAACTGTGACATATGTTATCACTTCCGGGCCCTTGTACAAGCTGTGATTCCTTTCGCCTTGAAGGACATTTCTTCTCTACCTTGGGCTCATTTGGATTTCTTTCACTGATGCTTCCAATTTTAGTCAGATGCTACCTCCACCATGAAGCCCTCCAGATTCAGGTGATCCTTCCACAAGCACTCTCTGCCTATACTGTCACAGAATTTGTGACACAGTGTGTTTTCATTTTTCTGTTTACCTTTCTGTCTCATCAAGACCTTGGCTGGGGTGGGGTAAAAAGGATAGTCTTTTCATTAATCATTTATCCCCAGGGCATGGTCCAGTGTCTGGCACATAGAGGACATTTGGTGAAAATTAGTAGATGAATAAATAAACGAATGACATGATAGATAAATGAAATAATATGACAGTGTGTGTGTGTGTGTGTGTGTGTAGTCTCCCAGAGCTTTGCCTCCCCCTGTCTGCACTACTTCTCACTCATGCTCAGGGGCACTTGAGGCTCAGAGGTGTGGTCACCATAGGATCTCAGGCTGCAACCCCATCACCTGTCCTCTCAAGTCAGGAAATGCACCTGGTCCCCTCAGTGCCTCCGGATGCTTGGGTTAGAGCCTCCACCAAGAAGGCCTCCTGAGTCTTTTGAGAGGCAAATACCTGCTGTGCCCCGCTAAGCCCAGGCTTTCCCCTAGCTGTGCCTTAGCACTGGTTTTGATATACTCTTGTTGTACTTTTTTATGTCTCATGTTTAACTTTTTGTTTTGAGATAGAGTTTTATGAAGTTGTGAGAAATAATACACAGCCTCGCATGTCCTTCATGCAGTTTCCCCCATTGGCAATATCTTGTATAACTAAAGTACAATCTCACCCCAGGAAATCAGCACTGATACCCTTGCTGGAACATAGTCAGATGTCAGTTTTCCATGTTGTCACGTATGTGTTGAGCTCTATTCAGTTTTATCATACATGTAGGACTATATGGCCACCACCACCACAGTCCAGATACAGAGCATCCCTGTCTCAGGCATTCCCAGTGATACCCTTTCATAGCCATGGCAGACTTCCTCCTCTTCTTCCCTCTCTTCTTCCTCTTCCTCCCCATCTCTGGCAACCAGTCTGTTCTCCATCTCTAGAATTTTATCATTTCAAAGTGCTACCTAAATGGAATCATACAGTATGTAAGAGAATTTTTTTAACTCACATGATTTTCTCAAGACCAATCAAAGGAATGGGTGTGTAGTGTGCATTTATAGTTCATTCCTTTGTATTGCTGCATAATATTTCATGCTATGATTGCACTACAGTTTGTTTTTATTCACCTTTTGAGGGACATTTGGCTTGTTCATGGCTTTTGACAATTATGAATAAAGAATCTAAGTTTGTATGTGAACACAAGTTTTTGTTTTTCTACAAATAACCATAAGCACATGAAAAAAAATGTGTGATATCATTAGAAAAATGTAAATGAAGACCACAGTCAGACACCACTACCCAGCAATCAGAATAGCTAAAATAAAATAGAGTGATAACAACAAATGCTGGTGAGATCAGAGAAATTGGATCTCCTGCTCATTGATGGTGAAATGGTAGAGTAGTTGCTCTGGAAAAGAGTATTAGTTTCATGCAAATCTAAATATTTGCTTATTAAGTGACCTAGAAATTATACTCCTGAGCATTTTAATTGTATTTTAAAACAACTTTCAAAAAATTTATATATAGTTAATATTTTTGGTAGAGAAAGTAGAAATACAAATAAACATAAAGAATCTCAGATCCTATTTTATAAACATTGCTACTGCTAATGTTTTGGTGTATTATATCCATATGGGTGAGATTCTTTTATAAAAAACGGTGTTATACCCATTTATTTATTTATTTTTACAATATATCATTCCCCACTCTGTGTCGATCAGTTCTGACATTATCATGTTAACAATTGCCTTATATTAAATTCAGTGACATTTCACTAAACTTACACATCGGGGTTATTTTCATTTTTATTTCTGGCATGACAAACAATTCCTAGTAATGGCTCTGTTCATGTAATTTTGATAACTTAATGGAGAATATTTTCAAAATAAATGCCATGAAGTGGGAATTTTAGATAAAAAAATTTTCCCCACTGTTAAGGCTTTTATTAAAAATTCAAATTGTCATTCAGAAATGCTGTACTAATGTATTCGCCATATCCAGATAACTTTGAGAGTGACTACTTTCTCCTAATGTTTTCAACAGTGCTCATAATAATTATTTTGATTCTTTATTATTCTGACAGCAGAAAAATGCTGAATCTTATTTATTTAAAAAATTTTAATTAGTTTGCTCATTAAACTCAAAACGTATTCTGTTTTTAATGCCTATTTCTATTCTTTATCTTTTTATTGATTTGAATGCTATGCATTAAGTCATATATATTTCATTTTTTCATGTTTTATAGTTTGAAATACTTGGAGCAAAATTCAAAATGTCTATGTAGTTGAGTTCATCAGTCCTTTTCTTTTTTTTTTCTTAAATTCTTTTATTGGTACATTTTAGGTATACAGTACATTTACATTTATCATTGGGTACTTTTACCTTTACTTGATATATCTTGGTTCTTATTTTTTCCCCATTCCCTGTCCTCCCTTCACCGCCTCTACCCTTCCCTATTTACAAAGACTTTGTTTCCATTTTTTCCTTTTCTCATAATTTTTCCTTTCCCTTCTTTCCTTTCCCCTACCCTTCCCACTTCCCCTACCTCTTTGGACCTTTTCTTCCTATTTCACATTATCAATTATTCATTTTAATCATTATTTACACTTTTAGTTTCTCACACCAGAGAAACTATTTGGTATTTACACATGTGTGTCCTATTTATTTCACTTAAGAGGATGGCCTCAATATGTATCCATTTAGCTATAAATGTCTTTAGTTTCTCATTCTTTATGGCTGAGTAGTACTCCATTTTATTAAAAAACCCCACATCTTCTTTAACCCGTTTCCAGTTGATGGGCACTTGGGCTGTTTCCAAGTTTTAGCTATTATAAACTGTGCTGCTATAAACATGAGTGCACATATATTGCTGTGGTATGATTCTTTTAAAACTTTTGGGAAGATCCCCAGCAGGGGAATAACTGGGTCAAATGGGACCTCTAGTCCTAGTTCTTTGAGGTACCTCCATACTGATTTCCACAGTGGTTGCACCAGTCTGCACTCCCACGAACAATGGAGAAGGGTTCCTTTCTCCCCACACCCCCACCAACATTTGTTATTGGTTAATTTCTTGCTAGCAGCCATTCTTTCTGGGGTGAGGTGGAATCTCAGTGTTGTTTTCATCTGCATCTCTCGAATGACCAGTGATGTTGAACATTTTTTCATATGTTTATTTGCTGCATTTACTTCTTTTTCTGAGAAATGTCTGTTCATTTCAGATGCCCAGTTTTGAATTGTGCTTTGGTCCTTTTCTTTATGTGAATTTTCACTTGTTTCCTCCTTTTAAAGTTCTCCCTCACTCTAAAATTACATAAATATTCATCCGTGCTTTATCATATGATTTTTGTGGCTCAATTTTTCATTTAGATATTTAATCCAGCAGGGATTCATTTTGGGATTTATTATAAAGTAGGGATTTAACTTGTTTCTCAGTAGCTAACTCATATCTCAGCCTCATTTCCCGAGTAGTTCTCTCTATGTGCCACTATTCATGTCCTTCCAGTCCTCAGGTCTGCTCCATGTCATTGAATCTTTGAAGCCACCTTATTCAACCAGAGAGTAGCCTGCTTTCTCCCTCTGACATTGTGATTTCCCATGGTGCCACCAGGATCTCCAGCTGCTGATTCTGCCTGGTGAGCCCATTTATCTGTACAGGAGCCACCATCTTCAGTTCAGTAACACTTTATTACATTCTATCTTTCATTTATCTTCTGCTTCATTTGTGCTGGGTTCTGTTTTAGGAATCCTCATTATCTACGTGTGGTTCTTCATTCTCTAGTTTCCAGATCTGTCTCCTCTCTTCTGCCCAGTTGTTTTAATTTCTCTCACATTTGCTTTCTATATTACTGATTTGATACTCTGAGGCTTCAGGGCTACTGTCTTCTGCCAGCAAACTGGCTTTTTTCCTGCTATTATATTTTCATTTATTTTGTCATTGTTCCACTTGTCATGCACCTTCTTTTTCATTTCATGCTGTTGATGTTTCTTTCTTGTGACTTTTGGAGGCTAAGATTTTTTAAAATCTAAGTCAGAGGCCACAATTTTTTGTACATTCTTGAAAAAATACAGTTTCCTGAATTTTTCTTCTGAATTCTGCAGTAACTCATTTTTAGAAAGGTGCTCTTCCTGACAATATGGAATAATGTTTCCATTTATGTTACAGGTAGTGCTTTTGCTTTACTTTGAAAGCACGATGGGCTTTGCTGAAATTCAGTAAGGTTCTACAGACAGGGCAGGCAGTGTGTGCTAGCACTGTTTTGCCCACTTTCAGCCTGATTTCATTCCCAGGCTGCCTTTGCACCAGCTGTGGAAATGGATGTGTGCAGCTCGCAGTCCATTTCTCATACCCAGAGAAGGTTTTCCCTTGATTTAGCTCTGATCTGCACAGGTCACATATTCCTTTGACCTATAGCAGCAGGCTCTTCAGTTCCTCTAGCCTGATGCAGTATGTGAAGAATACAGTTTACCACGTGCAACATTTCTGTGATGTTATTCTTTACTTCTTCCCACAAAGTGTGCTTCCCCCAGTGCTAACAGCTCTTAGAATGCACTACACACTGCCATTCCTTGGATAGCTGTGCTCTGTCTAGTTTTCTGGGAGGGCAAGAGGAGAGATGAGGTGGAAACTTTCTTCACTCACAATATAGCTCAATTCTTCCTGGGCCTCTGAGGCAGGACAGAGGGTTGAGCCTTATTAGCGCACGCGGTCCCCCCCCCCGCCCCCCCAAGCAATCTCTGCTTTAGGCAGTTCTAGACCTCTTGGCAGAGTTTAGGTAAAGGTCTGTACTCTCTGCCACTCCTCACAAACTCAGGAGTCAGAATTTTGGTGGAAGAAAAAACAGATTTATTCAAAGCTAGCTCCAAAGAAGAGAGGGTGCCTCACTGTTGCCTCTAATTTCTATTTCCCCTCACTCAGATGTGTGAAGGGTTTTATTATGAGGAAGAAGAGTACAGTGAGATAATGAACAGGGAATTCCCACATTGGCCAGGGGAGAGTCCTGTCCAGACTGTGTGATTTCATCTCTTCGGTATTCGAGGCACATTTCCTCCTTACCCTGCTGGAGCCAGCATCTGCATGTGTTCTTTTCTGAGGGATAAATTGTTTTCTGACAGAGTCCCCTCTTTAATAATTGGAATACAGAACATGCGAGTTGTTAAAGGACCCCTGAAGAATAGAACATTTGGGAAGGAAAGTAGCTGTGTGGACAATGTTTCCTTCCTAGGAGGCAGATTGGCTACAGAGTGAGAATGCTCTAGCCCTATGAAGCCTGGGTAGTTTTGTTCAATTCATGTTGCAGTAACTCCTAATTCCATCCTGACACTGGGGTACTTGCCAGTATTAGTTTGGAGAGAGGTGGTTTTGAGATTTTGACATTTCTCTGACATCATAAAAATTTTGCTGGAAAATTTGTCCAGATCTTGGGCCTGCTATCCCCATTTTTGGTCCCAAACTTCTTACTATATTGTGTTAAATTATCTATCTATCTGTCTTATCTACTCATTTGCTTTAGTTTTTTGGAAAGAAGTACTATTTGCCATTGCTAATACAATGTCTTATTCATAGTGTTTAGTAAATCTTTTTTTTTTTGGTACTGGGGATTGAACTCAGGACCTTGCACTTTCAAGGAAGGTGGGTGCCACTGAGTTAAATCCCTGGCCGTTAGTAGATCTTTAAAAAAAACAACATGAGATGTTATTGTCAAGGTAGGGGGCCAGAGATAGAGAGAGAGAGAGAGAAAGAACAGGACTCTGGGCTTTGAGGGACATTGCAGGAGCAGGAGAAAGAAGATAAGCTAGCAAGGGAGACAAAGAAGTTGGAGCCAGAGGTGTACGAAGAGAACAGAGCAGGAGGAGCCAAGCAGCACAGGGTAGGTGGAGGAAGCCCACCTCAAAAGACAGGTCCATGACCTCTGGTCAAGAAGAGTTAGGGATCAAGTAGATCAGATGCCTGATGGGTCGCTGGTCACGTTTTGTTTCAGAACCATGATGGAGACAATCCCCTCCCTTCATAGAAGGCCGAATGGGCTGAGGAAGTGGAAGTAATCAGGTGTAAATTTAAAAAGGAAGGAAGGAAGAGCACTTGAGGAGAAATCATCATGCCAGAAGGTTTTCTGTTTTGCTTTTCTTGTTGTTGTTAGAATGAGGAAGATTTGATCAGCTTTATATCCACGGGAAAGAGATTGTGACTAGAAAGAACAATTTTCCAGGCAGTGAAGGAATATTTGAAAAAGTCAGTGTGAGTTAGATCTAAAAAGGATGAGGTCAGATATGAGGAGAGAACGGATGGTCTAAGCCTGCCTCTTACTATAACTAGCCATGGTCCTGGGCAAAGGAAGTGCAACAGACTTGTGGGTGGAAAAGGAAAGATGAGGGGTGTGATGGAGATGTCTTAATGTGGCAGGAGAGCTGAGGAGGTATTCAGCCTCCTGTTCTCCATGTCTAAGTAACGGAGGTATCATCTGCTGGGGATGAAAGCCCAGGCCTAGAGAAGAAGGAGAGGGAAGGATGAAAGGGTTCCTGGCAGCTCTCAGGCCTAGCCTTGGGCAGGAGAAGCCTTTAGACATGATGCTGGACAGCACCACCGAAGAGCTTCTTGTTTCAGGTGGCCTGTGGCCTTGTGTTCATCACCCTTCCAGAGGTCTAAGGGATGCCTTTGATTATGCTAGGAGTGAGGCTCTGCCCTGGACCAAAGCCTGCTCTACCTTGCCTTTTGGTGGGTTACTATTGTTACATACTTCTGTTTCCAGAGATGCCAGATACATAGGCTGAGGATACAGTAAACTCTGTGGAGGTCCTTGTCCTGGATCTCTGGTCTCCAGGTGGACACTCCAAACATAGGACTGTGATTCTTCCACCCCTCTGTATCTGTGCCCACCCCTTCACTGGTAATTTAGTTCATCAAGGAGTTACTTGAACCCCTCAATTAGACTGGCTTAGCACTGCCAGTTGAATATGAAGGACACAGCTCTGAACTTCTACTTATGATAGCCTTCTCATTTTGAAAAATAAGATCCTTCTTAAGTAATAATCCATCAATTAATAAAAAATCCTTTGAGAATCTTCTGGTGTCAGATATTGACACCACAAAGGTGACAGTGATCATCTCTGTCCATCAGAAGAGCACACATAGATCAATGAAGGGAGCTCAGATAAATAAAAATCTTTAAGAGAAAAAAATTCATTCAAAGAATAAACAGTCCATTTAAATGAGAGGCAGAGGGATAGATTAAGTGACCTCTGGAGCCCTGTTCCAAGCAAGTAAATTCATTATCAAGCAGGACCTACAAATCAGCCTTTCCTTTCAGTATTCTTCATTGCCCTCTCAAACAAATAATTAACCATGCAAAAATAATGCAGCATATTCTAGAACTCAATTCTTAGTCGAACTCCAGAGTACTTGAACTGTGCCCTGGGGTTGGCATTGTTACAAGAAAATCTTGATGAGAATAATGCCTGATATTGTGCAATTGTGTGCAGTTGGCCCTCCTTGCATGGTTCTGTGTATGCACATCAATTACACGCATTCGGTATAATTTGTCTTTTTAAAATCACACCTTCTATTTCACCCCAAGAAGATAAATGGATCCTGCCTCAGTCCCAGTTCCATTGATTTTTTTTTGTGGTCCTATGGTGAAGCTATTATCAACACTAATCTCAAACCCTGCTAGGAGCCAGGAAGGCCTGAGAATACTGAGCAACAATTTCTACAACTTCCACCCTATTTTTCTTTTCACTGGCTTTTATTATGACTCCCCTCCTCATCTCATTTTCAAATATGATTTGATTATCATCCTGTGAGGTCTTTCAGCTAGCTCAAAGCAGACACCTTTTTGACATACTCAGCCTAGAGGACAATGACAGAGGCCACTCCTGATGGAGTGCTGACCTTCCTCGGGGCAGGGCATCCCTGCCACTTTGAAGATTCACTCAATGGCTGCCTTTTCCAGCAGGCTGAGGCATGAGCAGCCAGCTGGGAGGAGCTTGCACCCTTCATCTTGCAGCCCTCCAAATTACTTTCCTAAGGAGGGGAGGAAGGAAAGAAGGAGGGGGATTGGAAATGAAAAGCTAGGAAGCATCAAGGAGGCTGTTAACAGTGAGCGCAGTGTTTGAAGATAGAGGCAGCAACAATGACATTTCTAGGGCATGCAGAGATAAATGTCAGATAGACCTTTGCTTCCATTTCCCAGGGCCATTCTGCAGCCACCCTGCTGTCTGTCTGTTATACATCCTCACCTGCTGCTGGACTTTCGACTACATTCAGCATCTTAAGAGATCACATGCCAATTAAACAACATATTGATTAATGTTGAGAAGGTAAAACATTCAGTTCATTAAAATATTTCCAGTGGTACAAAGGGCATATAGCAATGTCTTCCATCATTGCTGACCCCAGGCCCAGGGGTCTCTGGGGGGACCACTCTACTGGCTGTGCTGGAGCCATCCAGGGATAGTCTCCACATCAAGAATACTCTCAACTCCTCCCTCTGCTGCCTCTTTCTCCTCTTCTTCCTCTTGCTATAATATCTTTTATACATGATTCTATACCAAGACTTTAAAATCAGCTTCACCCTAAAGGGTTGCATATATCCTAATGTATGAATATACAATAACTTATTTAACTTGTTCTCTATTGATAGTTACTGTGGTTGTTTCCAATCTTTGTCACCAAAGAGAATACTGCACAAAAGTATAAAAAGCAGAGACTCAAACAGATATCTGTACACCAATATTCATAACAGCATTTTTCAGTTCCCCAAAGAAATAACCCTATTGTCCACCAGGAAATGAACACACATATAGTATGTAAATTCATTAGAATATTATTCAGCTTTAAAAAGAAATGAAATATTAATATACACTGCAACATGGACAGACCTCAAAAACATTACACTAAGTAAAAAATCCAGACATGGAAAGACAATATTATATGATTCCACTTACATGAGGTACTTAGAATAAGAAAATAAATAGAGACTGAAAGTAGAATATACTTACCAAGAGCAAAGGGGAAAAAACAGTGGGGAGTTATTGTTTAGTAGGTACAGAATTTCATATTAAGAATAATGAAAATGTTTTGGGTATACATAGTGTTGATAGTTGCACAATACAGTGAGTAGATTTAATGCTACTGAATTATACACTTCTACATGGATAAAATGACAAATATTATGTCATGCATTTTTACCACCCTAAAATGATAATAAAAGATAGAAATATCTTGCTGAAGCCTAAAGAAAAAAGAATAGTGCAGTGAATGTCCTTGTTCAGTAAAATGCTCTGTAGCAATATAAGTATATCCATATAGGCACTTTCAGAAATAGAGTGAAAGAGAGGGAGAGGATGTGCATGTAAATTTTGATACATGATGCCACATTTCTTTCAGAAGACTGTGCTAGGTAATGCCCCAACACTCAAGGTATGAGGCCAACCAGCATCTTCTGTCAAACATTTTGATCTTTCCCACCCATATCTTTGCCACAGCTAAACCATGATGTCCTTGTAGATTTAATTTGCATTTTGTTTATGGGTTTATGCCATGCACTTGGTAGGTGAGACTTTAAAGACTGAGAGTCACTTTGGTACCAAATCTAGACAGAAATAGGTCAGAAATGGGCTAGAGACAAAAGGAAAACTAGCTGGAATGTGAAAAAAGGATTTTTGACTCAGTTTACTCCCTCCCCAGTTTACTTCCCTCTCTCCTCTACCTGCTGCCCCATTGTGAGAGTCATAGAAGCATGGAATGACAACTTAGAAGAAGACTACAGGGGTCCCACTGCCTGATGCAGCATGAATCTCTAATACGCTCCCTTATCAGCCATGAGAGCTCTATACACAGCTAATGACAAGAACCCATTCCTGTCCGATTGCTAGAAAGGGAATCCTTCATTAAATGTCCCTCCTGATAATTTTCAGCCCCTATTCTCAGACCTTTGGAAGAACCAGAACAAGTGTGGTCATTCTTTTAGTAGCTCTTGGGGCAGTTACTTGCCAAGATGAGACTTAAAATAAATGATGGTAAATGCCTCAATGAATGAAGAAATGATCCACAAACTTCCATCACTGACACTCTTATTACCCTGTGACTTCCACAAAAGTAAAGAACTCCTTGGAAGGGACCCCCTCAATCCAGTGGACAGGAGGCACCCTTCCAGCATGCAGCCCAAGTCAGATCAGCACAGGAAGTCTGCGGTCACCTTCACACCTCACTCTCCTCACATAGTACACTGCACAGCCAACGCATCCTGATTTATAATTTACATCTCTCCTGTATAAAGAGCACCTTTTCCTGGCTTCTACCCAGAATCCAGTCCCCTGTGATCAATCTGAATCTGAACTCACTCAACAGTATTTTGGTCATTTCTTCCAGCTTTCTGTCACTTCCTGATTTGATATACATCCCATTAAATATTTTCCTTCCAGTTTATGGATTAAAATGTTGATCAGGTCACGACCAAGGGCAATGCCAGGTGATGCTATCCCATTTCTCAAGGCTGTAGTAATAATCTCACAGAATTATTACTAATAGGATAGCTGGGGCTTCAGGCAGCCTTCACACTCAGCACAACATCATGGAGGAGGGATCTCAGATGCTCTACTGAAATCAGGATGGCCAGGACTGTTGATAATGGGGGAGAGGGTAGCAAAGCTGCTGTTAGTGCCTGAGCACTAACCACCAAGAAAGAACTAGATGATTAAATAGCAGTGGGGGTATGTGGGCAAAGCATTGGCTTAGGATGTAAAAGAAAAGAGAAGGCTGAGTCTATTCAGACAGTTAGATGCAATTTAAATATAATAACAAATGTATACAGGTTGTCTTAGTTACTTTTCTTGATGCCGAGACAAAATACCTGACATTCAAGTTAAAGGAAGAAAGGCTTACTTGGCTCAGTTTGAAGTTTCGGTTCATAGTTGTCTGGCTCCAAGGCAGAGTGGCATAGCAGATATGCATTGCAGAGGAGAAACAGTTCATGGAGGACAGAAGGCAGGAAAGCAACAAAGTAGTGAAGAAGCAGCAAGTGACAAGTGACAAGCAACAAGTGACCATCTTTCTATACCTTATATTCTGTCTAGGCTATAGCACTTATACCCAGAGAAGCCCTTCTCATTATTCACTCCCAGAATTATACCAAACCAATCAGTCAGTTTAGTAATTACATACCCTTAATCCCAGCAACACACACTTAATCCCAGCATTACACACTTTAGATCCAGCCACCTCTGAAAAGCCCCACGAGTGACCTCATGAGGCTTTGGGAGGACATGTAGACACATGCCATAACACAGAGCTTGCCATCTACCAGAAACTGTCCATTGTCTTGTATCCTCTGCACTTACAATATGAGCCTAATTAGTTCTCCCACACAACCATGAGGGGAATATAATTATTATCCTCAAATGAAGATGGAGAATCACAGGGACGGGGATTTAGCTCAGTGGTTCTGACACCTGCCTCACAAACACAAGGTCCCAAGTTTGAGTTCGATCCCCAGTACCAAAAAACAAAACAAAAAAGATGGAGAAGTACAGAGAAAGGAGAAACAATCTTTTCTGAGCTGTACTGCCAGGGTTTAAACCCAAGCAGGCTGACTCCACAGTGCATGCTTTTAGAAGTTTTACTCTATGGCCTTGGGAAGCTCAGACTCCATCATATTATTGAGTGAATTTCAAAGACTGCATTGATATGTTCAGCTAATACATTCTTTGAAAGTGGAGTGGGAGAATCCCAGGGATTCCAGGCTTTGGGACAATCTCTCCAGGAGTAGCAATCCCTGGTGAAATCAGCTGTCAGCAAAGTGGAAGAGGTTAAAGTCACTGCTATGAGAGTGTGCTAACTAATCTATCCCAAAGTTGTCTTATCATGCTTCCAGGCTGTGGGTGGCATCTCCTAGTAGAGTGGAATGGCACTGGGCCAGCAGGAAAGAGTTGGATTAGGTAGGGAAGTCCAGGCCGTCACCTGGCACCTTGGTCCTAGATTGCTTATCTGGTCTAAAAGAGGGCTGGTCTAAAAGAGAACTTGAGCATAGTTATTTTGAAGCAAAAGTTCCGTGTGTCTTGACATACATAACTCACCTGTTTGAGTGTCAGTCAGGTAAGTGCATCCAGTGTTAACAGGCCCTTCACTCACTGGTCAGGTGGGGTCACAGGGCCCAGACTTGCCTGTGAAGTCTTACTCTGCTGCAAAGTCACAGGGCATGATGGATTGCCTAAGGGAAGAGAAGCAGGACACACCACCTTCTTCCTTGGCTGACATGAATCCCTGAGTAGGTGAGGTCAGAGATTTGCAGCCCTGGCTGCAAGTAGTCACCTGGGAAGGTTTAAGGCCCTCTGATACCTGGCTTATCTTCAGAGTCTTATTCAGTCCCCTCTGAATCATCTAAGAGCTGCTAAAAAATGCAGGACTCAGAACACTGAAGGAGGATAGGGCTTGAGCACTAACAGTTTCACCAGTCTTTACGTGGTGATTCTGGAACCCATCACAGTTTGGGAACCAGTGGTTCTGGAGCCAGGCTCTGAGCTTCACTTGTTAGCCACACAGCTAAAGTCCTACAACTTGGGGGTTTATCTAGCTGTTTGAGGTGCAGGGGTCATCAGAGATGGGAGCAGAGGCATCGATGAGCAGGGGACCAGGACTGGGCCATAGAGAGGTTCCAAAGGCTCCCAATTTCCAAGAAGCTTCTTAATATTGTTAGATTTTTCTAACCTCCTAATGGGATGCAGTGTAGTGGCAGGAAAGTTAACTTTTTAACCAGCTTATCTCTCTATTTGCCTTTTGTAAAAAGTCTTCATTTGAATTATTTTTCCTTAAAATTTATAAAATTTATAAAATCTCGGTAGTACTTAGAACATTATTTAAATCTGTTACTTAAAAGGAAGACCTTTCTGATTATGCTTTTAAGAACATTTTATGTGAATATAATACATGCTATTATTTGTTTTAAAAATCAAGTAATAAAGTACAAAAAAGATAAAGGAAAAATTATTTCACATTCCACCATCTAGAAGAAATCATCAACATTTGGTCTCTTGCTCTCTTTCTCTGATAGAATGATAGCTAATTAGGTAAATTGAAACACTTGCAAAAATAGAATCTTACTACACACATCTTTAAAAGCAGTAAGTTTAGTTTGATTTGAATTTAATATATAAAAATTAAAACAAAACTGCAAAAATGGCTGAAGTTCAGAAATACCTTCCTTCATTACATGTTATTTCAATTTTTGAAGAATATCCTGTAAAGTTTTGGGAGAAAGTGTGAAGATCAGACTTAATTCACATTTTTACAGTACCTGTTCACAAGTTTACAGTACCTCTTGATTTCCTGCTACTATGCCCTGCCTCCCAAATCTGGCTTTCTTATGTTGCTGTTTTTATGTTCAAAATTCTTGTAATTCTTACATTCTCTTCTCTGCCATTATACCCAGATACGTTGCCGCTTACTGCTCAGAGGTTGCTGCCAGTTCTTCCACCATGCTTTATTTATTTCAGAACAGTGGTTCTCAAAGCTTGAAGTGCATATGGATTGCTTGATGATTTTACTGATGTGAGGATTCTGATGGGCCCCGAGGGTCTGTATTTCTACCACCCCTACCACGATATCAGTGCTGCTGCTCTGAGAACCACACTTGGCTGGAAATGTTCCAATATTTTTTGCTTTTTTCTTGGTTGCTAGATTCAACCCTAAAGTTTACTGGTCACCCTGACTCTCATCCCCATAGCTCATTGGTGTTGTGTTCCCTGATGTTTAGAGAATATGTGAATCCTCTTGCCTATCTGTGTATATGGGGGGAGGGCAACCTGCCTGGGTTTGACCCACATAGGTCACATAAATTTCTTTGTTCAGAGCTGGGCATGGTGGTACATGCCTGTAATGTCAACACTCTGGAAGGCTGAGGCAGGAGAATCTGTAGTTCAAGCTCAGCCTGGGCAGTTAGCAACTCAGTGAGATCCTGTCTCAAAATAAAAAACTAAAAATAAAAACTAAAAAAATGGGCAAGGGATGTTGCTAAATGCAAAGGGCCTGGATTCCTTCCCTAGTCCTGCAAAAAATAATCTCTTTGTTCAGAATTCATGGACATGACTTTATTGTCCATGCTGGATATTGAATATGGTTATTGAATGTTGCTATGGTCAGTTTGAGGCAAGCCTTATTTTTTCTTCTTTTAGAGGATTTGCATTTTGCCACCTGGATGCCCAAAAGATTTCTTTTTTGTATTTGAGGTTTAATAATTTCACTGGGATGTATCTGGGATCTACCCATTGACATCATGATGAAAGCTTCAAGCCAGTAATTCAAGAGTACCTTCTTCTGGGTGTCTATGCATAGTCGTTTTCTCTCTCTTTTTTTTTTTTTTTTTGTACTTTTTGGTAGTCACTCCTCCAGAGCACTAATGGAGCATGTGTATGTGATGCCCAGAAGTGTGCCTTATGTTGAAGGGCTGTGGGCTATGACTCAATAAGACTGCTTTGCTGCCTCCTTCATTCTCTTTTCAGGAATTCTCTCTCAGCTAGGAGGTAGAGGAGATCAGGGAGGGTGAGAGACAAAGATAAAGATAAGAATATCCTGTGAGCAGTTATAGAGCTGGCATTTTCTTCTCCCCCTTGTGGCCCTCATGTCATTGAGGGGCATTTCAGGGGCAGCATTCACTTTTAGAAAAATCCAATTTTGTCTAGAGTCTAAAGAAGTTGACACTAGCTTTCAGTGTTCTTCCAAATTCCACTGTGTTTCCTACTACATGGTTTGTAATGGCAAGCATTTCCTTATTTTACTGAAGATTGATTTTTCTTCCATTTTTTCTTCTCCTCTGTTTTGATAGGTTTTAAAAGAACAGCATAAAGGGAAAACTGTGTCCAGGCAGTTGCATTCCCGGTATTTTTTTTTTTTTTGCTTAAATTCTTTTTTTTTTTTTTGGTACTGGGGATCAAACTCGGGACCTTGCACTTGTGAGGCAAGCAGCAGAACCACTGAGCTAAATCACCGGCCCTGCTTAAATTCTTTTATTGGTACATTTTAGGTATACAATACATTTACATTTATCATTGAGTATTTGGACCTGTACATGATGCATCTTGGTTCTTATTTTTTCCCTATTCCCTGTCCTCCCTTCACCACCTCCACCCTTCCTATTTACTGAGACTTTGTTTCCATTTTTTCCTTTTCTCATAAATTTTCCTTTCCCTTCTTTCCTTTCCCCTTCCCCTCCCACTTTCCCTACCCTTTTGGACTTTTTCTTCCTATTTCAAATTATCAATTATTCATTTTACACATTTTAAGCCTTATTTACACTTTCAGTTTCTCACACTAGAGAAACTATTAGGTATTTACACATGTGTGTCCTATTTATTTCACTTAAGAGTATGACCTTGATAAGCATCCGTTTAGCTATAAATGACTCTAGTTTCTCGTTCTTTATGGCTGAGTAGTACTCCATTTTATTAAAAACCACATCTTCTTTATCCAGCTTCCAGTTGATGGGCACTTGGGCTGCTTCCAAGTTTTAGCTATTACAAACTGTGCTGCTATGAACATGGGTGCACATATATCAGTGTGGTATGATTCTTTTAATTCTTT
>NW_004624730.1:11328147-11341892 GCF_000247695.1 Heterocephalus glaber
TCCAAGCTTTAGCTATTACAAACTGTGCCACTATAAACATGGGTGCACCATATATCACTGTAGGATGATTCTTTTCATTTGTTTGGGAAGATACCCATCGGGGAATAGCTGTGTCAAATGGGACCTCTATCCCTAATTCTTTGAGGTATCTCCATACTGATTTCCACAGTGGTTGCACCAGTCTGCACTCCCACCAACAATGGAGAAGGGTTCCTTTCTCCCCACATCCCCACCAGCATTTGTTATTGGTTGATTTCTTGATAGCAGCCATTCTTTCTGGGGTGAGGTGGAATCTCAGTTTTGTTTTCATCTGCATTTCTCAAATGACCAGTGATGTTGGTATTTTTTAAGTAGATAAAACAACACTCACTAAACTTGATTTCCACCTTCCTGTCTCTTAGATAATCCCAGCTAGGGAGAGTCTCCTAGGGTCTTCTAAATACTCAACAAGCGACCCCTCCATCTGGTGGCAATTTCAACCTTGTCTACAAGGAATCAATGATCTCTAAAAAATGTAGTGTGAAAACTTAGAGCTGCTGAAGAAGGACTGAGCGAGGAATAATAGCCCTCGGCTCCTCCCAGAGGGCTCCCTTTGCTCTGAGGCATCACCAGGGCAGACTTTGGTGTCAGTGCTGTTGCCTGGGTATGGCTCCCACCAAGGTGTGCTCCTGTGCTTGGTAAGCAATGCCACAGTCCCCAAGACTGACCCCGTGGCTGCAGTGCTGAGCAGCATACTTTGAAGTGATCTCTCACTACAGGCTGGCTGGTATGTGCATACTTAGAAAATCCTCCACCCATCACCTTGCTCTGGAATGTTGACAAATATATGTAGCTTCCTAAGACAAGAAAAACTACCTTTCTTTTGCACATTTAGCCAGAAATTTATGGGAAGAGATAGAGAGCTTCAGAATAACTTCATTTTCTTCTGTCTGAATTAGCCAAGGCCAGAACGTGACTCATTTAACTGGCATTATTTCTTTTCCCATTTTCCCAAACATGTGCCGATAGGTGCCTGGTTATCTGTCCTTATAGCCCTGGCTCCAACAGTTCTCACAGGTCAGTGCCGTGAGCATCCCCCACCCATCTCCCTCAGAGAGAAATAAACATTAGCAAAAGTTTCTCAGCTTGGTTCTCTGGCAAGACTCTTTGATGGGCAAACAGTGACCCAGGAGAAAACCCGAGCCCACAAAATCCACTGACCCATCCTGAGAGCATGAAACTACACCCACCCATTATTTCATGTGCTATTATTTACATATACTTTGTTTTATTGGAAATAGGGACCATTTGTTGGGAATATTTCAAAGTAACCCCCTTTTCAAGTGTATTTTCAAGACATGACATGGTAGTAGCTTTGCACCAGACCACTCAGAATGAAAGCCTTTCCATCTCCAAGATCATCCTCACCTTTATCCCATGATTGGGTCAAATCAGATGAAGAGTTATTTTCATTTGTCAGAAATGAAAACAGAGACACAAAAGTGCAGTCACTTGGCCACTTTGTTTAAACTCTAAGTAGTAACCTGTATCAAGGGATTGTGCGCAGCACAAAGGTATGTCCCTTGGCACCAAGATGGTGTGGACTGCCTCTGCAGTACCCACCCTGCGATGATTCTCACACTTCTCTTAGGGTCAGCTGTGGAACCAGCACCTGCCTATCAGGGGAATGGGAGGTGAGCAGATTGCAAGAACTAGGAGGTGGCTGCCTGGCCGCTGTATCACCACTGCACGCCAAGGAGTCCATATGCTGGAGGAAACATCTGGGAAGGCTAGCTTGTGATTTAGACAGACACTTAGGATGAGAGGGAGGAGGGAGAAGAGCAGGAGGCAACAGCCATCGGCCCAGAAGCCTGGGGCCAAGCTGCATTTTCAGCTCCTCCATCTCTGGCCAAGATCAACACCCCTCCCCCACAGTGGCCACAGCTCAAGCCACCTAGCTCTGTAAGCATGCTTGTCTATTTCCAAATATCTCTCCCAAGAAATTGTCCCTTGCCTCCTTTGGCAATCAGAAATTAAATTTACAACTGCAGCAGTATTTCCTCTTGATTGTGGATTTATCACATTGTAAACACTATAATGTAAAACTGACTCAATTGCATATCAAACAAGAGAGCTTATTCCTGCTTAAATTCAGCTACTTCCTAAAGGTCTGATGGAATAAAGTCATTCTGGATGTTGAAGATGTGATTGTATGTTGTAGTGTGAACAGTTCTAACAGTAGGTGAGGGAGCATTACACAGAACTCGAACAGTCTTTCTTTCTGGAGGCAGGGGCAGGAGGGATGGAGGTCAGGGAAACAGGTGCAGCGGGGGAGTAGGAGGGGGAGGTCCACCATATGAGAGTGTCAGGAAAGTCCAGGAGCTCCTTCCTCTCTCTTCTGAGGAGCTAGGCATGACCTCAGCCCAGCTACCTGGATTCTCCTGGCTACAGCTTTGACCTTTGAGCAAGGAATTGGAAGATGAAGGCGTAGTTGGGCCATTTGTAGCATCAGTAAGTCACAGCAGATGAATCTGCGTGGAGGTTTTGGAAGGTGAGCAGCTGCAGAGGAGTCATCAGGAAGTCTAGCCAGATCTACACTCTCCCTGGGATGTGGCCCAGGCTCTGCAGTCCAGCCTGACTCGATTCAGAGAACTGCATAACTTTCCAGAAGGCAGTCTTCCTTTTCTGTGTCTCATTGAACCACAGTCAGTTTCTGTTGCTTATAGCCAGAAATCTTAACTGAGATGAAGATGAGGCTGAATTTGAACCAGACATGTGTTTCTTATGAAAAGGCTGCTTCCAGCAGGAAGGCCATACATACTGAGTGGACTGAGAAATGTTGACTCCTAATTTAGCTCATTTGGTACTGAATGAATACCAGTGTCGGGCTCAGGGGTGCATGTGTCCTTATGGAAGCTACAGAGGAGGGGGGAGACATGCCTGCCCAGCTTCTGGATCCTCCTTTTAGTTGGACCCCATTTGGAAGTTGGGTTCACTGTGGGAGCATGTGGCATTCACGTGCCTGGGAGACATTTGTGGAGTGTCACATAGAGCAAAGCCGTGGCATTCACAGTGACCGCCCACCTGAGCCCGGCTTTCACACAGGCAGAAGTCACCCAGCCTTAATGGGTTGTTGCAGCCATTTCTTTCAGTTTTAGCTTTCTGTTTTTATTTTCCTTAACTAAGAGACCTCAGAAAGGAGAGAATTGCTGTTCACAGCTGATCAGATTTACACCTCATCTTTAGGGACAGAGGGACCCTGGCTTGCGGGTGTACGTGTGGTTGTGGGGGTATTAGGAACCTTCACCTCTGGTGTTGTTCTTCCTGTGTGCAGCCACCTGAGTGACCACCCCCTACATTTTGGTCACAATGACACCCTTCTGCTAGTTTCTGTGTCATTCTTGGTATATCTCTGCCCTGGCTTTGCCATCTTTAACATCATGGGGCTTGGCTTTTGGTTACTGGGAGCTTAGGATTACCACTGCTGACCCAGTGGCCTTTCACAGTCCATAAGCAGGTGGACATTTACCGGTCATAAAAAGGTAGCACATTGTCCTCAAGGGCTGAATTTTTAGCCTGGCTGAACTTGAGAATGGCTTGGGAGCTCTGAAACAAAGATGGCAGAGTACCTGCCTGGCACTAGGGCTCCTATAGATAATAGTTTGGGAAGAACTCTCTGAACAGGTGACAGCTGAATTGAGGCTATATAAAACCCAAGTGCCAAAGTTGTGTGAAGGGAATCCTAGGCAGAGGATCAAGCAAGTACAAAGGCCCTGAGGTAGGAAGATCTTGGCAGGGCCAAAGACTAGATGAGAGTACAGAGCGGGGGAGAGTGCTGAGGTAGCATCTGAGAAGCAGACAAGGCTAGGTGGTTCACAGCTTTCCTTCCTGACAGGTGGAGACCACATGCCCCCACACACTTGGCACAATCATAAGCAGTAAAGGTGAGAGTGATTTTGGAGATTGAAGGTCACCCTCAAGTGAGCAGATGCTACATTAATTATGAAATGGCTCGAAAGTGCAGTGAAAGCAGGAGGTTTGGTTACTTTGAAATATTCCTAACCAACAGCCCCTGTTTTCCAGTAAAAAACAAAAGTGCAAATAATAGTACATGAAATGAGATGAATAGGTGTGACTCCCTCTCCTGGGATGGCTTGGTGGGCTTGATGGGCTGAGACTTTCTCCTGTTTCACCATTTTCCAGTCAAACCGCCTTGTCAGAGAAACAAGCTTGGGCTGAAGTTTACTCATGGGAGGAAGGAAGATGATCGAAGTGAAATAATGGTGCTAATAACCACAGCCAGCACTGCTCTGATCAGTGTGTGCCAGAGCAGATCACAGGGGAGTCAGCACAAGTGGGGAGGCTATGAGGGGTCAGGGCTGAGCAAGGCCATGGCTTCTCCTGTGGCACCAGTGAAGCAGTGACAGGCAAGACCAAGCTGAACATCTTGCTGGCCCAGAGTCTGGAGAGCCTGGCAGGGGCACTGCCAGGGTCCACTGAGGCCCAGGCTCTGGGACTTCCAGTTCCTGGAAAGTCATACCTTTTCCCCCTTCTTTCAATATCAAAATACAAATTCATTCATCAGTGAATGGCCCTTATGGCCCTGTCAGGCTCATTCCTCGGGACTCTAACCAGGAGGATTTTCTCCCTCCTGAGATCTCCACACATCCTCCTGCTGGCTTCCACTTCAGTTCCTTCCAAACAACTCCCTTTGCTGTCTCCAAGCATCGGTTGGAGCTTGAGGGCTAGGAAGAGGCACAATTGGCAGACTTCTTCCTCAGACAGGCTGGGAGATATTGTTTAAATTTAGGCCTTAGCCTCTCAGAATGAAAATAAGTTATTTTTATGTGAGCAAGTATTTGTTATTGAATTAAATATAAGTGCAGGGCATTTCGCCTAATTTATAGAGCAGCGTGCAGAGCAGAGGACCTGCGTCATCGGCGGTGCCTGCCTGCGTGGCTAGGCTGACTTCCCTGTCCCCCCCCCTCCCCCTCTGTGCTTATCTGTTTTGGTTGTCTCTCCCAACTTTGTCAAATGTAATGTGAAAGAAAGGAAAATTAAAAGAAAACAAAAGAGATAATTCAAGAGGGAAAATCAGATTTATCCTATGGTAATTAAATGTGTAGGAAAGCAAGAACAAAGGATTGCAAATAGTGTATGGGTGTTGAATGAGAGAGAGAATAAATCATTATTTCCCAGGCAGCCAGAGCCCTCTGATGAATCTTAAATTCAGGTGCCTGTGAGATCAAGGATGCAGGAGAAATCAAGCGTGAGATTTGTGTGGCTGCAACTCCTGACTCTGGCATCCCAGGCACTTGCTTCTGGGGGCTGCTCAGCTGGGGGCTGGAGGTCGGTGCACCAAAGGAAGCCCTTCCCTGCCATGGCTGGTCACACCTTTTCTGTGCAGACTTCTGCTCTCACCTTCCCACAAAACACCATTCTTTTTTTTTTTTAATTATTATTAAATTCTTTTATTGATACATTTTAGGTATACGATCCATTTACATTTATCATTGGGTGTTTGTACCTGTACGTAATGTATCCTGATTCTTATTTTTTCTCCATTACTTGTGTGCCCTTCACCCCCTCCACCCTTCCCTATTTACATAGACATCATTTCCATTTTTTCCTTTTCTCATAATTTTTCCTTTCCCCTCTTTCCTTTCCCCTACCCCTGCCACTTCCCCTACCCCTTTGGACCTTTTCTTCCTATTTCACATTATCAATTATTCATTTTCATCATTATTTACACTTTAAGTTTCTCACACTAGAGAAACTATTTGATATTTACACATATGTGTCCTATTTAGTTCACTTAAGAGGATGGCCTCAATATGCATCCATTTAGCTATAAATGTCTCTAGTTTCTTGCTCTTTATGGCTGAGTAGTACTCCATTTTATAAAAAAAATCTTCTTTATCCAGTTTCCAGTTGATGAGCACTTGGGCTGCTTCCAAGTTTTAGCTATTACAAACTGTGCTGCTGTGAACATGGGTGCACATATATCAGTGTGGTATGATTCTTTTAATTCTTTTGGGAAGATACCCAGCAGGGGAAGAGCTGGGTGAAATGGGACCTGTAGTCCTAGTTCTTTGAGGTATCTCCATACTGACTCCACAGTGGTTGCACCAGTCTGCACTCCCACCAACAATGGAGAAGGGTTCCTTTCTCCCCACACACCCCCCAGCAATTGTTATTGGTTAATTTCTTGATAGCAGCCATTCTTTCTGGGGTGAGATGGAATCTCAGTGTTGTTTTCATCTGCATCTCTCGAATGGCCAGTGATGTTGAACATTTTTTCATATATTTATTTGCTCGTTTTTATTCTTTGTCTGAGAAATGTCTGTTCATTTCAGATGCCCATTTTTGAATTGGGTCTTTGAATTTGGGGGGTCTGACTTTTTAAAGTTCTTTATATAGTCTAGTTAGTAGCCCTTTGTCTGAGTTATAGCTGCTAAATTTTTTTCCCACATTGTAGGTTGTCTGTTAGCTCTGTTGGTGGTTTCTCTTGCAGTGCAGAAGCTTTTTAATAAGATTAGATCACAGTTGTTGATTCTTTGTGCTAGTTCCTGTGCTACTGAGGTCTTTTTCATAAAGTCTTTTCCTATGCCAATATCTTCAAGAGTTCTACCTCACTTACCTTCCAACAAGTTTAGTGTTTCTGTCTTAATATTTAGATCTTTAATCCACTTTGATCTTAGTTTAGTGCATGGTGATAGATATGGGTCTAGTTTTAATCTCTGCCAGATTGAAATCCAACTTTTCCAACTCCATTTATTAAATAGGCTATCTTTCCTCCAATGAGGGTAGTTGGCTCCTTTGTCAAAGATGAGGTGGCTGAATATGTCTGAAGTTGTTTCTGCATCTTCTAATCTATTCCACTGATCCTGGAGTCTGTTTCATTGCCAGTACCATGCTGCTTTTATCACAGTAGCTTTGTATTATAGTTTCAAGCTGGGGATTGTGATACCCCCTGCCATGTCTCTGTGGCCCAGAATTGCTTTTGCTATTCTAGGTCTCTTCTGGTTGCAAATGAATTTTTGGATTGTTTTCTCTAGTTCTGTGAAGTATATTGTTGGAATTTCAATGGGCATTTCATTGAATCTATATAGTAGTTTTGCAAGTGTGGCCATTTTTCACTATATTGGTTCTTCCTACCCAGGAGCAAGGGGTGCCTTTCCATTTTCTTGTATCCTCTTCTATCTCTTTTTTCAGAGTGCTGTAGTTTTCAGTATAGAGGTCTTTTGCTTCCTTTGTTAGATTGATTCCTAGATATTGCATTTTTTTGGATGCTATTGTAAAAGGAATTGTTTCCCTAATTTCTCTCTCAGTGAGTCTGTTATTTGTGTGCAAGAAGGCTATTGTTTTTTGAGTGTTGACCTTGTATCCAGCTACTCTACTAAATCTGTCAATTAAGTCTAGAAGTCTTTTGGTGGAGTTTTTTGGGTCTTCTGTATAAAGTATCATATTGTCAGCAAATAATGAGTATACCATTCTTTTTGAGTGTCTGGGGGCCTTGCAGACTCCTGTCACCAGACTACCCGAGAACACTAGGCTTTTCTCTTTTCTGCTTCAACTAGAGGCTGTTATGTTGCAGTCAGTGACTGTGTTTTTTAATTGTGTCATTTAATGGGTCTACCACGAAGACTGGCCTTCTGTGGTCACTCAATCCATGTTTGTTGAATGAAGGGAAGGCTGGATAGAGTGAGAGATGGATGGATGGAATGAGGGATGAATGTATGAGTGGATAGGTAGACCCAGGTGGGACTCTCATACATTCAGATGCATTAAGATCCTTTTAGAGTTTTAGAGTTTACAGTTAGGGCTGAAAAGACAGGTGCATACACTGTGTCTAGGCTTTCATGTGGGTGTCACGAGAGCCTCAGAGAGAGTAGGGGAAGTATGAGAATGTTAGGTAGGAGGTGCTACTTAACCTGGACTTTGCCAGGTGGACAGGTCTGATGTGAGGGAGAAGAAGCATCCTTTTTTTCAGAAGATTTTTGTTAAGCTTCCACAATAAGGGGTACTGAGACTCTAAGCAAGCCTGGAAACCACCCCATCCTCCCACTCTGCCCAACCTAGACCCATGGAGAAGCAGGTACTTTGTGATAAAGTGTGATGAGTCCCAGCCATGCATTTTGGCCTCTGTGATGGGGTGAAGCTGAGCAAGAACTGACCTCCAGGGCCATTTCCAGGAGTACAGAATCTACTCAGCGCATCAGATGCTCTTCCTTCTGGGACCTTGCTGACCTTGTGACTTAATTCTGAAATGGCCTTCCTCCCCAGTTCTGCTCTCCCTTTCTCCAAGGATCAGCTCCAATGTCACCTTCCTCTCTTCTCAGCCTGCTACAGTCCTTTTCCTTCTTAGAGGACCCACCTGATCTCCTTCCATAAAATCTTCCCAGCTCCCCCTATCTTTACTCTTACTCCTTTGAACATATTTAGAAGATTTTTGGACTACTGACCATGATCTACCCTGTGCTGTGGTGATTCCTGACCTGCCTTGTTCTATGACTGAACTGTCTTTGAGTCTCTACCCTCCTTGAGGACAGACAGCTTGGCATTATAGCTTCTAAGTGGACTCAAGGCTCACTTTCTCTGCAGACTATTGCTAACATTCTTTGACCACAGTGCAACAGGATTGCACATTGCTTCTCACTGTTGGGCAGGAGTGAGTTAAGGATGGAGGGATAGAAATTCTAAGTGGAAGAGAGAGCAGGGATAGAGAGGCAGGGGAACAGAGACAATATGGAGAAGTCCGCTTGAGGGCATTATGTGTTCATAATGACCTTTTAAACCAGCAGCTTCACCCCATAGCCACCAAGTTGGGCTCTGTATGCGGGGTTATATGATATCTCAAGGTCCACTCTCCACTCTCAGGCCACTGGAGGAGGTTGCTTCCCCAGCAGCAGGCTTGTGGGCTGAGCAAGATTGTTCCTTACCTCTTCCAAAAGCCTGAAATCCCATCAGTAGGCATTCTTTTCCCTGGTTTTTAAAGGTTCTCATCCCATGGTAGCATAGTTTCCACTTTGGACAAAAAGATGTTCCATCATATTGTGTTTGC
Organism: Heterocephalus glaber; assembly: GCF_000247695.1. The sequence continues at coordinate 11,337,191 of NW_004624730.1, forward strand.
TTTATTAGTCTTTGAGAGACTCAAGCCCTGGAAATAAGAAGCCTTAGATGAGCTGAGGCATATGGATGGACGTCCTTAGTTGAGCTCTTCAGGTGTTGGGAGAGGAAGTCAATAAAACTGTCCCCATCTCAGCAAAGGGAGAGGCATGTGTGTGTGCAAAGCAGATAGCAGCCCTTCAAGGAACCACATTGCAGTCATTCATCTCTTCCGGCCAAAGACTTGTCTGCAGGTGACTGTTCCAGAAAACTATCATTTTTCTTTCTAATCACAGAAATAAAATAAACCTATTGTAGGAAATAGGCAAAATATGGGAAATATAAAAAATGAAAAATATCTAGAATGTCTTCATCTAAGTAATTTCTGCCAACCCTTTGGTATATTTCATTTTAGCACTGTGTGTGCATGGGATCTTATTGTCAGCTATTTTATATCCTCATCCACTGAATATTACATTGTGATCATTTTCCCTGTCATTAAATTTATTTGAAAACATAATTTTAATGGTGCATAATATTCAGTCTTGTGGCTAATTCATAATTTATTTAACCTTTTTGAGTGTATAAGTTCTTCATAATTTGTAGATTTTTACAAATGTCCACAAATGATGATGCTATGAACATCCTCCTACAGAGATTCAAAGACACTTCTATGCTGACTTTTGGGATAAATTCCTAGAAGTGAATCATAGGGAGAGTTTATCGGCTGACAGCTCTGGATATCTACTGCCAAGTTGCTTCTCAGGATCTCTGTTTTTTGGTACCAGGGATCGAACTCGGGACCTTGCACTTGCAAGGCAGGCGGTGGAACCACTGAGCTATATCCCCAGCCCTTCTCAGGATCTCTGAAAGAAGGCTTCTTTGACACAGCAGATGAGAATGTCCTTGTCCCAGCACCTCATGTGTACTGAACATTACTATTTTTCAAGTTGCTGCTAACCTGCTGGAATGCACACTGCTAGTTTGTTGGTCTTTTATTGTGTGTTCATTGATTTTGCCTAATTGTCCAAGGAGATGTCAGTGTTTTACTTATTGTTTTTAAGGGTTCTGTATATAATAAGATCATTAGTACTTTCTCAGTCAAATACTTTTACAAATATTTCTCCCAGTGGTTATTTGCATTAAAAATTTCATAACAGTTTTATTGAGATGTAATTCACGTCTCATACAACTCACCCATGAAAGTGTACAATTCAATATTTTAACTCTATTCATAGAGTTGTGCAACCATCAGTGTTAGAACACTGTCATCATCCCAAGAGAAACCCATCCCCCATACCAGTCAGTGGTCATTTCCCTTCACCCCTTCCCTGCCATCCTCAGTAGCCACCAGTCTCTGTGTCCACACACGGGCCCATTCTGGACTTTTCAGGTGAATGGAATCATGCCCCATGTGATTTTTGTAACTGGTTTCTTTCACTGAACATAATGTTTTCAAGATTGCTGCATGTGTTAGTATTTCCATTTGCCATTAAAGTTTCTTGTGATTTTTAATAACAGAAGTTTTTAGATTTTACATGCTGGCTGTGTTGAGCTTTCCTTTTGTGATTTACTCCTACTCTGCTCAAGGCTTTTGTGCTTAGAATATCCTCCGGTTAAATTTACAACTGTATTTTTGGCTAGTTTTTCTAACTGCTTTGTTAAAACATTAAAATAGTTAAACCTCAAAGTAATGTGTAGATATAGACCCATTTTAAATGGTTTTGGTTTTTATATTAACTCTTCCATCCACCTGGCATGAATTTTAGTAAACAGTAATAGGGTGAGACTCTAATTTAATTTTTTCCCCAATAGTCAGTTGTCATAGTGCATTGACTTGTACTCCTCTCTCTGTAATTTATTAAGTTTTTAAATGTATTTGGGTCTGTTTCAAGACGCTTCTGTTATAATGTTTGTTCATCAGTGATTGCACCACTGTGTTGCTTTGTAACTGTAACAACTATAAAATAGGCTACAGTCTGGTTAGACGAATTTTTAGACTTGCCTTTTCCCTTGCTCATTCATTTTACCAGAAGATCTTAGGACTTTTGGAGGAGTGGGGTTTGAGACAGGGTCTTATTAAGGAGTCCAGGCTGGCTTTGAGTTCACTAAGCAGCCCTGGCTGGCCTCGAATTTGCAATCCCCTTGTCTCAGCCTTCCAAGTGCTGGGATTGCAGGCTTATGGCTCTATACCAGGCTGATTTTAAGATTGCTTTTTGAAGTTTTCTCTCTTTGTTTTAACAGTGCCCTTTCCCTACCACCAAGTTCACCAATGTATTTTAAAATTATATATTAATTTTTAAATTGATCATATTCAGTCTTCCTTTCAATAACATGACTCATTTGGTCAGGTCTTATTTTGTATGTTTTATTATGTGTTTTAATTTTATTCATTTCTCTGCCACCATTGAGGGCCACTCTGATGTCTTTGATTGCTTTTGGTATTTTTTATTTCTGTTGGGAGTAGATTTTTAGAAGTCATTAATTTTGTATTAAAGTAAGCTCCTCTACACTTTGTAATGGTCTACTTTTCTAAACTCTCTTTTCTAATTATATTTTCCAGTTGTTTCCTTTGCAATTTCCATGCCCCTAATAAAACTGTCCAAAGCAATGGTTATTTCTTTATTCCTTTCTAATAGTTTCATTTTTAATTTCTGTTTCATTTCTTAATTCCTTGGCCTGATCTTCCAGTGTAAAACAGTAAGAAGAAACAAGCTGATTTTCTCCCTAATTTTAATGGTATGTCTTTAGTTCTTGAACCATTAAGAATAGTATAGGTTTAAAGTAGAAAACTAGGAAAAAAAATAATATATATTACTCAAAATAATAGTGAAGAAAATGTATTCAGTGTGTTTTGAGATAATCGTGTAGTTTTCCTTGTTGGTCAGTTGACATGAATATATACAAAACTATAATTTTAATTTTAGAGTCAATCTTAATTTAGTTGATCACGGTGAATGTCTTGCTTTTTTTATAGTGCTTTTATTTATTTGCTCACATCTATATTCATATATAAATTTTCTCTTTCCTTTTAATTATATTAAAACATTTTGGTATAAGATTTTTACTAACTTCATAAAATGAACAAATGTTTTCTATTCTTTAGTTCATGAGAAAGTTAATATAGTGTGGAATTTTCCGTTTTTTAAAAGTTTGGAAGAGCCTAGGATTTAGCTCAGTGGTGCCGCACCTGCCTCATAAGCACAAGGTCCTGAGTTCGATCCCTGGTACAGGTACCAAAGAAAAAAATTTGAAAAAACCCACCTGTGAAACTACTCAACCTTGGACTTTGCTTACATATAAACTTTGATAATTTAAAAATAAAGTCTTACCCTCACAGTTGGTCTCTTTAGGTTTTCATTTTTTCCTGTGTCACACTTCAATAATTTATGTTTTCCAGGAAAAATATATAACTTTTTGAGATTTATTTTTTCTTTTTTGGTATAGGGATGGAACCCTGGCCCTTCACAATGAGCTATATCCCAAACCCTTTATGGTTTTATTTTAATTTTGAGACAGGGTCTCTCTAAACAGCCCAGGGTAGGCTTGAGCTTGTAATCCTCCTGCCTCAGCCTCCCAGGGTGCTGGAATTACAGGTGTTGGCCCCTGCTCTTGGCTCAGAGAGATGTTTCAAACTAAGGAAAACACTTTGCCTATGCTCACCTCACATTTCTTCTTACTTCTGTTATTTGTTTTCTCTCATTCTCATTACTTACAACAATAACATGGAGAATTTTATGTTTAAATGGGTGTTATCATCCACCTCCAGCTTTCCCATTCTTTTATTTTCTTAAATTCTTTTATTGGTACATTTTAGGTATACAATACATTTACATTTATCACTGGGTGCTTGTACCTGTACACGATGTATCTTGGTTCTTATTTTTTCCCCATTACCTGTGCGCCCTTCACCCCTCCACCCTTCCTATTTACATAGACTTCATTTCCATTTTTTTTTCTTTTCTCATAATTTTTCCTTTCCATTCTTTCCTTTTCCATTCCCCTCCCACTGCCCCTACCCCTTTGGAACTTTTCCTAGCTCAAAGTATCAATTATTAGTTATTAAACCTTTTAATCCTTATTTACACTCAGTTTCTTACACTAGAGAAACTATTTGGTATTTACACATATGTGTCCTATTTATTTCACTTAAGAAGATGGCCTCAATATGCAACCATTTAGCTACAAATGACTCTAGTTTCTCATTCTTTATGGCTGAGTAGTACTCCATTTTATAAAAAATCCCCACATCTTCTTTATCCAGTTTCCAGTTGATGGGCATTTGGGCTGTTTCAAAGCTTTAGCTATTACAAACTGTGCCACTATAAACATGGGTGCACAGATATATCTGTGGTATGATTCTTTTAATTCTTTTGGGAAAATACCCAGCAGGGGAATATCTGGGTGAAATGGGACCTCCAGCCCTACTTCTTTGAGATATCTCCACACTGATTTCCATAGTGGTTACACCAGTTTGCATTCCCACCAACAATAGAGAAGGGTTCCTTTCTCTCAACATCCCTGCCAGCAATTGTTGTCGGTTGATTTCTTGATAGCAGCCACTCTTTCTGGGGGTGAGGTGGAATCTCAGTGTTGTTTTCATCTGCACATCTCTAATGGCCAGTAATGTTGAACATTTTTTCATATGTTTCTTTGCTGCTTTTACTTCTTTGTCTGAGAAATGTCTGTTCATTTCAGATGCCCATTTTTGAATTGGGTCTTTGAAT